>CM054156.1:13487869-13637869 GCA_028751875.1 Rapana venosa | reverse complement strand
GCCAGACCTTACCGAAGATGTCTGCAGACTCTGTGATGGTTCTGCCCTCAGATTTCGTCAACGTCTCTTGGCAGGGTCAGGATGGGGAGAGTCAGATAGAGGAGTACTTCATCGGAATAGGGAGGGACCCCACTGCCTCAGTGGCTCCTGACGTTCTGCCGTTAACGTCCACTCACGGCCACTCTTCCTACCACGTGCGGCATGCGGGGCTGGGTCAGGGTGACCCGTTCTTCGTCTTCCTTCAGGTCCTCAACAAGGCTGGCTTACAGAGCTCGCGGACGTTGGGTCCTGTCCTCATTGACGTCACAGCTCCTGTGGTGAAGGAGACGTTGAAAGCTACGATTGAAGATGGACTGTTACTGGTGACTTGGCAAGAAGGAGATTTTGATGATCCGGAACAGCCCCGTGATGTTGACTTCAGTATTTTCTTTCGTGTAGGTCAGTAAACAGTGAGAGCAATCCTAAAGATTTTCCTTTTTTTTATTATGATTGCAGAAAGTGTTTAATCATGATTTTTTTCTCAAAACATGTATTGTAGAGGTTAATATGTATGTCACACAATGTAGTTTTTAGTTACATTTTTGCTCAAGATCTTATGGTTTAAAAACAAGGCCATACATGTCCTTTTTAATACATAAATCTGTAGTGACTTAGTGCATATATATATATATATATATATATATATATATATATATATATATATATATATATATATCCTTTGTAATAGTTCGCTTTTTCTGAAAGCACACGGTTGTCTAAACTGCTAACAGAATAGTCAGTCCGCCATGCGGGGATTAGGTACAAAAAGCCATAACCATTACATGCTCGAGTGTCTGTATGGATGAACTATGACAATAATGCATTACTGATTTTCAGCATCTTTAAGGTCACAACAGGTCGATTCAAATCATTAGCACATATTCTTCTCTTATACTTTTTCAGGCCATGAGGACGGCTTCGTCACTCCATTCCAAACAGTCTCAGAATCCAACGTAAGCAGGTGTCAGAAACCTGGCGTTGCTGGTTGTGCTTACGTCTCTGTCAAAGACCTGGCCTCCTATGACACAGAAGACGGCCGCTCTTTCTTCTTCCAGATTCATGTTGTCAACGCTGCTGGTCATGTAACCACTATCCACGTCATCTGTCCCTCTGCCAGCCCTTCGTCCCCCTGGACATGCCGTCATTGTGGACGTCATCAGGATAACTTCACTAGATGACGTCAACACACCTGTACCATCAGCAACACAGTGTACGACAGCAGCAACAATTTCAGTCCAGCAAAACTGTAAGGATATTTTGTCTATGTCACCAGCATCGCCTGATTTATCAGCTGAAACAATAAGCAAGTCATCAACCACAGGTCGGTTCTCAGACGATATAGACGCCATTACCAACTCACAGGAGGTGTGTGTAGCATGGACAGGAGTTCAACACGAAGAGGAAGTCAGGGTTGAAGTCGGTGTCGGGACCAAGAGGAATCAGGATGACGTTATCAAACTGCACCCTGCAAACAGCCAGAGCCCACTCTGTCTCAGCATGACCTCAGCTCCTGTCAACACCAAACTCTTTTCTGTGGTCAGAGCAACATCTTCAGGTGGAGCATCAGTCTTCTCCTCTGACGGGTTCGTGATCGTGTCACACACTGACTCTGAAAACTACATCAACGTTTTCAGTGGAAAAGGTTGCCATCAAAATAACATTATAGGCCGAGGATCTATCAAAGCACAATCAGAGGGAATCAGCGTGAGCGAGTATGCAGGAATCCCTGTTCATGCCGGGGACTTTCTTTTTGTCCAGCTTTCAACGTTTATTCCTGCAGTGATCTTCAAAAACGCTATCGTGCTTCAAACAACCTTCACAGGCTATCAACTTGTGGCAGAGACACCCAACATCACAGCTGTATTTCCTCATCCTGTTGTTACCAATACCAGCATTCAAATCCAGCGTTGTCAGAAAGATTCTCCTCTCATCCATCCATCCAACAGGCGGTTCACGTTTACTTGGGAAATGTCAGGGCCAAGCGCACCATATGTGAAATATTTCAAAACAGAGATCACAGACACCACATGCCTGAAGACGACCAACAAAAGCGAAGAGCATGTAAACCAGAAATGCTCACTGCATGAAGAGAAGGCCTTGACAATCACAAAGGAAGTGACCGTCTACCTTGAAAATCTGGACAACAACTTTTTGCAAGGTCACAGCTACGTATGCTCTGTGTCCCCATGTTTTGATGACGTCTGTTCGCCAGCAGTGACGTCACAGCCACTCATCTATGGCGCCAATGACGCAGATGTGCAGTTCCATCAAGGACACGTCGTGGACATGGACATGCAGCAGATGACTGTGGACGTTCAGGCCTCTGCACCATCACTACCAGAGGCGGTGAACACCCAGAGGTGTGGGTACGTGTGGGCCATCAGTGCTGACAGATCAGGGTCCATCTCCCTCTCAGACTGGATCGTCCACACGTCTCCCAGCTGCTCCAGTATAAAGGTAAAGTTAATGCGTGCTTCAGTGTTCTTAGTCTGTTTCGTTATTTGCTTGCAACAACTAATATTGGCATATTGATGCGCACTTTATGATAAAATATATTCTTTCTTACTTTTATTTTCTAACACTCATCTATCTCACGAGACAGTTTTGTCCTAGGCTAAGTTGGTTTAAAGTCAGGTGTAGATCGCTTAGTGGACAAGTCTATATGACATTATTAACTAAATACAGCTACAAGTGATAAGGAGATCACTAGTTTCCCATTATTTCAAAACTGCACTGGCTAGATGTGGGGAGAAACAGAGCATGAAAATGCTTTAGTTTGACATCTGACATAAAACAAAATCACTATGTCAGGCTATTTTATATGCAGGCTCTAGAGCATGGTTGGGGAAACAGTGAAAGTATACATCTACAGTTAGGTGTCCCATAACCTATAAGACCGTAGGGGAGCGAGGCATCAGAGACCTCACTTCTCTAGGGGCCAGCATAGTGAGGGCAGCGCCCATCTCCTCTCCCTCGCTGCTTTACCTTTCCTGTCCCTAAAGAGGGCAGGTACCCATTTACAGCTGGGTGAACTGGGAGAACTGTACTGAAGCCAAAGCGCGCAAACGGTCACCCATCCAAGTGGTAACCACACTCCACGCTGCTTAACTTGGCTGGGGGAAAGCAAGCCTTGCACCACTGAGCTATCCTGTCCCCTATCTACACTTACTGACACACAATCCTTTTCAACCTTGTGGTTTAGATGGACTTGTCAGTATATAAGAGTAGAAATGCCATACACAACTTTAGAAAAGTGCAAACGGTAAAGGAAACTGCAAGCCCCCAGGCTTCAGTCACTTTCACAAGGCACATATGACATATGACAGAGTGACAAAATGTGATATCAGTGGTCAACTTGCTTGTTGGTAAGTGCACCATTAGCAACTATGGTTTGGGAGGCTAGTCTCTCACCCCATTGGCACAAGTAAAGTTATTTTCTATGTTATTGCATGGCTTACACAATAAAATATACATGGCTTATTAAACAATGTCTTTTTTTACCTGTGGTGCAGATCAACCAGCAGATTCCCTTCACAAGCAGTGGACGAGGGACGCTGTACATTTGCCTAAGGCTTCTCTTCCCCATGAAATCTCAACAGGCAAACTGCTTCAAACTGTCACTACCTCCCAAAACTAACGTCCACGAACCTTACCAGGTGATCGAACTTTCTCACAGCAGTTTCTACCACACCGACTTTCAGCCTTTCCTGGCCAGTGGACAGCTGGGGAGCAAGCTGCATCAGCTTCATGACCTCGACCTTGATTTTGCTTCCAGTGACGTCATGCTGTCCGCTATCTTGACCAGCAGCTTTGACCTGAATGTCACGTGGTTTCTCGTGACAAGCCCTGGTGAATTGAGTCCAGGTGACTGTGCCGGAAATGAGGAATGCGTGACGTCAAAAAAAGGCTTGGGGCAGGTAGACTTCTCCCGTCAACAGTCCAAACTGCAGAGCGGCAACATTTACTACGTCTGTGCTTCTTTCACGGATGGTCCTGAAACAACGGCACCATCACAGACTTTCCAGTATGTTTGTGGAGATGGTGTCGTCATTGATGACATTCCTCCAGTCAGAGGTGACGTCACCATTGGCAATGCTGACAGTGGTTATCTGGCAGGCAGCAGTCACGTGATGGTCACGTGGTCAGGATTTGCTGACGTGGAAACGACTATTCCGCTTCTTCGGGACAGTGTTTCCCTGAATTATTCCGTTGCTTTAGGTAACCATTAATTTGTCTTTTAAATCAATAAAGTACATTTTTTCTCGATTTCTATATCAGAGATATTTTGATTGTTAGAGCAGATACTTTACTCATTCTATTACAACAAAGATAGTTGGGTTGTTTTGTCTTGGTCATAAAACATTTTTGTGCAGACTGAATTTCATAGGCTGCGTTAGTGATTCTTATTTTTGGTAGATTTTTTTAATGAGAAGATGTGTGTCAACGCAGAGCAGCAAAATGACTAATGCGTTTAGTTTTGAGCATATATATATAATATATAAACACTTTTTTCTGGTTCTGCTCTTAGACGTTCATAAACAGACCTGATTTTTTTTGGCTGCCTTGTCTTCTGTGACGTTCCTGTCCTGCTGTTCCCACGCCACTCATTCCAATCACCCCACCACGGCCATAACCAGATTCGTTATGTGGCATCCTCAGGGTCAGAAGTCCATGTACCTGAAATAGTCGTTAGCAAGATCTTTCAGTGTCAAGGGATAAAGGAGATGGTAAGAAAAATGTAAAAGATGTATATCAAAACTTTTTTCTCAACTGTTGCTCGAATCAATTAAGCATATCATATAGTAGATTTCTTTTGAACGCAGACAAAGTATTTAAAGCTCATAACTGCAATGTATGCTTTCCTTTTTCATTGTTTGATTCTGAACAGCTTAAACCAGTTCTGTGCATTCAAGTGGTTATCTCATTCTATGATTTTGCTTCCAGGTAGTTACCCAGGAGCCGAGGACATTGTCCCCTTTGTCCAGGTGGGGCAGCGAACATCGTGGACGTTTGATCACCTGGTCCTGCCTTCAGGTGTTACCTGTGTTGCTACTGTTAGAGGTCAGTAATGTCGGGATTGGGGCTTTGACTCTTAACTGCTGTTTGTGAGGATTGGTGGAGAATGGGTTAACTGAATTATGAAAATGCCTGGGGGAGGGGGTTGTTCAAGGATACTTGAGAGATTTTCAGACAGTGTCTGAGAGAAAAGTCCCAATGGATGAAACTCTATCTATTTATCTATCTATCTATCTGTCTATTTATCATCTATCGATCTACCCAAACTACAAAACAAAACAATTTGCAATCTTAGAGCCTTGCAGCGTTCAATACTAAATTCTTTTCTCCATTCCATATCATGATGTCAGAGTAAACAAAATGTTTTTGATAAATCACATTGATATCTTGAGGGGGAAAAACTAAAGCTACATCACAGGATATAAAAAGATATGGCAGTGTGATAGGTTATTTTTCAGCGTGGTGATATAGCCTTCAAGAGGTGCTTACCTCTAGAGGTTTAGCTACTCACCTACAAATAGCTGTTCACTTTATTTTTTCTCCTTTTAAGTCATTTAATTGATGATTCTGAGTAGATCTCTCGTGGTAAGAAACTTTACACATCATGTGTGGTTGTTGTCCTCACAAGATGTGCCCTAGGCCTAACCTCTCAATCATCAACTTATTTCAAAATGAAATACTTTTCTATTTCACAGCACAAGATCGTGTGGGTCACGTGACAGAGGTATCGTCCAATCAGGTAATTGTCGACAGCACACCACCTGTCATTGGTTACTTGGCCGCAGGAACGGTTACTGCTGAAGATTTCGTGCCTGAACATGAGTTACCTGTCCACTGGGAAGGTGTGGAAGACAAAGAGAGTGGGTTGATAAGTGTTGAGGTAAGATTATATGATGTAATTCTTTTGTTAGATTTGCTGTGTGAATGTCAAAGACAGAATAAATGACGCCATTCTTTGTCAGTTTTCCTGTGTTAAAACAGATTATCATATATGCAATTTTGCTCTTGATAGGTAGGTTCTTTTCTTTCAAAGTACATGACATATATAACATAAGTAAAAAAAGGTAAAGGAGTCCCATAACCTATAAGGTCGTAGGGGAGCGAAGCGTCAGAGACCTCACTTCTCTAGGGCCAGCATATTGAGGGCGGCGCCCATCTCCTCTCCCTCGCTGCTTTACCTTCCCTGACCCTAAAGAGGACAGGTACCTATTTACAGCTGGGTGAACTGGGGGAACTGTACTGAAGCCAAGGCGCGCAAACGGTCACCCATCCAACTGGTAACCATGCTCGACGCTGCTTAACTTGGCTGGGGGAAAGCGAGTGCTCCGACCACTGAGCTATCCCGTCCCCATATATAACATACACTACAACAATTAGGATACAAATATCACAAAAATATTACCATTTTACTGTATTATAAGCAGTACAAACGAACTTCTGGCGATCCATTAATTATACTCCATTAATCATGGTGTACAGGATGGAAGAAGTCTCTCTCAGGAGTGAATACTAAGCTCACATGTTATAGATGGACACTTTAGGGCTAGATTGCCAAGTCGTGTGTTCCCGGGGATCCATTCATTTGGTATGATTAAAAACTAAACTTGTAAAGTAAGGCAAATTGATACTGGAAACAAAATTCTGTGGGTTTTAACTGCTGATGGTGTCAGTGCAAAAAGTAAACTACAGAAAATCGGTTAAAGAGATTTAGGATTGTGAATTTTGCCCTCCTGATTGTTGTGTCTACATTGCCTTGTAAAGATGTGCAAGTAGATCATAACTGTTTGCTAATCTCTGATGGCATATTTCATTCTGTATGCAAGTGCCTGTAGCTTACAGAATCCCCACTAGTAGTTAACTGTTTCCCCTGATCTATGCAGTCATTGGGGAGCCAGGTGTCACAGACCTCAGTTTCTTTAGGGGCCAGCATGTTGAGGGTGGCTGGCGCCCACCTCCTCTCCCTCGCTGCTTTACCTTCCTTCTCGAGGGCAGGTACCCATTTACCAGCAAGGTGAACTGGGGGACTGAACTAAAGCCAAGGCACACAAACAGTCACCCATCCACGAAGTAACCACACACAAGGCTGCTCAACCTTAGCTTGGGGAGAACAAGTCATCTGACCACTGAGCTATCCTGTCCCCCTTTGAATAAAGTGAATCTGTCTCAGCAGAGGTAACACTTCAAAACTAGAAACGATTTTGCTGTGATTATATTTATGTCCCAGCGGAAATTTCCGATTCAGGGACTGTACAAGAAAGGAAACCTGGGCTACAAATATGGTAATGATGTCACAGGTGGGCGTGGCTCAGGCAGGGGGCGGGGACAACTTGATAGAGTTTCAGACTTGTCAGGGAACCTCCACCTTTTTGACTGACACATCTGACCTGACAGATGGACATGCATATGTTATCCTGCTGAAGGTAAGAACCAGAGAGAGAGATGACCTTAGAGATATAGACTAAGGTGCAAGCAGTATATGACTTTCAGAGAAGAATTTCATATACTTGTTCAGAATTGGACAGACTGTGCTGTTTTGTTCTAGTCCCTCTTGAAAAAAACTGGGAGAATTTTGGCAAAAGTATCTTTCTCATGTAAAAAATTTAGTAATGTTTTATACGCAACCAAGCTGATTTAAAATGACAGTGTTTGTTTTCTTTAGTTTTGCAGGTGTATAGCATATGATGTTCAAATCATAGTTTGATTTCATAACAGTTTTTTCAAGGATTTTTTCTTATAAATAAATAATCAGCGTTTATTTCTAGTTAGCAACACATAAGGGTAAGTGTTGCTCTTTGGTTTTCTTCAGTGGTACTTAACTTTTTGTTCTCTATTTGTTTGATGCTATAATCTGTCCATGTATTCTGATCTAATTATTCTATTTCAGGTGACCAACAGGGCTGGACTGACCACCATCCAGTCGTCTGCTCCATTTGTAATTGACAGCTCTCCGCCATCAGCAGGGCATTTGTGGCACAGTGATTCCAACACCATGGTAATAAGCTGTTGGATATTTGTATGAAAAAGTTTGAAACTTCAAGCGGTTTTTTTTTTAAACATCTTAATGTTACAGAAAATGTGTGTGCGACAAGAATTTTTATCATTTTCTGTCAGTGATCCTTTTATATCTGATCTTTTCAGCAACGATGTGGGGTGTGAGGGGGGGGAGTTGTTGTTCTTTGGGGGGTTTCTTGGTTTGTTTGGGGAGAGGGGGGAGGGTTGGGGGACGGTCTTTAAAAAAAATTTCAGACAGAGAAGTAGGAGCAAAACTTTTGAATCATCTTTTACCTTTTTCATGATGTAGCGAATAAGCGGACAGCTCAGTGGTCAGAGCACTCACTTTACCCAAGCTAAGGCAAAGCAGCATTGAGCGTGGTTACCTCAAGTATGGGTCACCGTTTGTACACATTGGTTTCTACACAGTCCCCCAAATCCCATTTTAGTTTTTAGTGGATAGACATTAACATGAAGACATCAGTACAGTCTCCCAGTTCACCCAGCTGTAAATGGGCACCTGCCCTCTTTAGGGGCTGGGAAGGTAAAGCAGCAAGGGAGAGGAGATGGGCACAACCCTCAAAATGCTGGCCCCTAAAGATGCTGAAGTCTCTGACACCTAGCTCCCCAATGATCAGGGAGGGTTACCTGTACCTTTAGTGGATGACTGTGAATTGTTTTTGTGAGCAGACGACAATTGGCGGCTACAGCAGACAGGTTGGGGAGTACAGCGTTAAGTGGACAGGCTTCACGGATCCTCACTCTGGGCTGGACTACTTCAGAGTGGGGCTGGGTTCTAGTCCTGGACAGACAGATGTCATTCCTTTGGTTTATGTCGGAAGACAAACATGTAAGCCATCGAGAGAAATCTATCTATCTATCTATCAATCTATCATCTCTCTCTCTCCCTCTCTCTCTCTCTCTCTCTCTCTCTCTCTCTCTCTCTATATATATATATATATATATATATATATATATATATATATATATATATATAATATATATATATATACATAAATACATAGATACATACATGTAATGTCTCATAAACTGTGAAGTTAAACATGTTTTTCATCAAAGTTATCATTATTAAATGCCCGCCCTCTCATTTCCTACAATATCAGTTAAATGGTAAGACTGGAGTCACTGATTAAATAACTATTCTGATTTTACGTGTCCAGTCTCTTCCTTCATGGAAATATTTGTTTTTACATACATTGTACTGCAGTTTCATGGGGATGAGAAAGCTCAGTGGTCAGAGCTCTTGCTCTCCCCAAACCTAGGTACATTGAGCGTGACTTCCTCGAGGATGGGTGGCAGCTCCTGAGCCTTGGCTTCAGTACACTCCCCCAGTTCACCCAGCTGTAGTCACCTGCCCTCTGTAAGGACAGGGAAGGTACAGCAGCGAGGGAGAGGAGATGGGCACCGCCCTCAATATGCTGGCCCCCAGAGAAGCTGTACTGAGGTGCTCACACCTCGCTTCCGATCCACTCCATAAGTCATGGGATACCTTTAAATTTTATTTTAACTTTACAGAAGAACAAAAAAAAAAGAAAGTAGAGAAAACGGTAAAAAAAAAACACAAACTTTCATGACCTTATAAACATTATGTCTTATTTTGCCTACAGCCTACACGTGGAGAGAGAAACTAGAACAGGGCATACCCTACTATGCTGGTGTAGAAGCCTGCAATCGTGCTGGCTTGTGTTGTATGACGTCATCAAACAGTGTGACCTTTGATGACTCTCCACCTACTCCCGGTCACGTGACTGTCGGGCTGTACGGCCATCATGAGAAATTTCTTGGCCACAAGTAAGTTCTGCATGTATTCTTTTCTGTGTTATGTCTTTTACAGTGCTCTGTATGGGTATCATGATCATGGGCATTATTGTCAACATCAACATAAGCATAACAATCTCATGATTACCAATATGACCACCATTCATCTTTTTCTGTTTGTTTTTGTGGTGGTTATTTTTGATCATCCTTATTGGCCATGTCCCTTAACCTTGGCCATTACCAGTATCACTGGAATATGACAATTTACACTACATAGGCACACTGAGATGATGAATATAGGTTTTGTTGTTGTTAATTTTTTTTATAAAGTGATGCAGTAATAAACATATATACATTGCATGTGCCTGTGCAAGATGATAATGATTTTGAAAATGGTGTTGAAAATGATGAAGATTATGATGACAATGGTGATAATGATGATGACAATGTGTCTAATGGTGATGATAGTTATGATGAAGACTATGATGACAATAGTGATAATGATGATGACAATGTGTCTAATGGTGATGATAGTTATGATGACAATGATGATAATGATGATGACAATGTGTCTAACGGTGATCATAGTTATGATGAAGATTATGATGACAATGGTGATAATGATGATGACAATGTGTCTACCAGCTCCTCAGTACCAGTTCAGTGGACAGGATTCTCAGACCCACAGACAGGGATCCAGCACTTCACGTGGTGTGTGGGTCAAAGGCCACGTGCCTGTGACGTCATTCCCATCAGCCACACCCTCCTGTCACGTGCTGGCCATAAAGGGGACGTCACTCTGCCCCTGGCCACGCCCCTTTATGTCAGCGTCACTGCCGTCAATCCTGTAGGACTTGCCACTGTCAGTGTGTCTGACAGTTTTGTAGGTAAGCATTTAGAACTAATTGTTCTGCCCCACTATGTCACAATAACATGCTATATCACATGCCTTGATCCCACCTTAAGGTGACAGCCCTGATAATTTTTTTATGGCCTTTGTGGTCGGCGGGGCTGTGAACAACAAAATTGGATTGGATTAGATTGGCCTGCTAAACAATATGACACAGTACGTAGACCGCATGCACTTGGGGACTGGATGTAAAAAAGCACATGAGTGCTTGCTTATTCCACTATCTTATGACACTTTTAAATCCAGTCTCAAGACATTTATTTCAAACCAAAGATTTTCCTCTTCTGCTTCATCTCAAAGTTTTTCCCTGCCTTCAACAGCCAAGATTCTATCGCCCTGTCAGGGAGTGTGACCTGTGTGTGTGTGTGTGTGCATGCTGCACATTTGGACTTGTTGGAACTGTTAATTGCTACTGGTTGTATGACTGTGTAAGAATGAGTTGAGTGCAAGCACTTTGATTTGTCTCTGCAAGATATAGCGCTATATAAACTCCATTTATTATTTTTTATTATTATTATCATCCTTGAAATAAAATAATAAAGAAAATCCCTCTAGGAGGCTTGATGCATGGTGTCACATTTTTGTGATTGTGACATAGCATGTTGTTGTGCTTTACAATACAATGCAGTACAATACCAAAACAATACAATATAAAGCAACAACTCACTCTTTTCAAAGTGGACCCCACGCCACCAGAGGTGAAGGTCAAGCCCAGTTCCTGTCACGTGACGGGAAGCCAGTGAGCAGCCAATGGGATCGCTCCGTTCTGCGCCTGGCCTGGTTGTTCCGGGACCCCGAGAGCTCAGTGGTCAGTCACACCGTGTACATACGAAGTCAGGGGACTGGACGGTTGGTGTGTGACCCTATCATTCTGGGTCCAGATACACAGGTAGGGCAAGGGTGATTTCTGACTATCCTTCTAGTACATAGTGATTACAGTACGAAAAGAATTGATGAATATTTTCAATGTGGGAAATGAATTGGGTCTGTTTGTGTGTAATTGGTGTGTGTGTGGGTCGTGTGTGTGTGTGTGTGTGTGTGTGTGTGTTGTGTGCAAGAGAGAGAGAGGGGGGGAGACAGAGAGAGAGAGAGAGAGAGAGGTTCTTGATAAACAATTTTTTTAAACCCATAAACACACACATGAATGCAAATCAAATCTTATTAGGGGGGAGGGTGTTATTTTTTTTAACAACTTTGCTTGGAGTGCCAGCTATTTAATTTGAACAGAAATGTTATTTTCTTATATTTTAATTCATATAAAAGAAATCGGTGGTCATTCAGTTTGTACAAAAGAACTTTCTTCCTACTATTGCGATCTATGTCTGAGGAAAAGAACCTGAATATTTGAAAGTTTGATTTTTCCTGAAATCTTACAGCGTAAAATGTTGCTGGAACGCACCGTTTTATGCGATCTGTTTTGTGAAGTCTCAGTGATGTAACAGGCAACAGCAGTATGCCTGCGGTTCTGATAGAATTGGGGGCATCCTTCAGTCTCGGGAGACTATGGAGTTGCACTCTAGGTGTTACTTCTGGTACAGCATTGGCTGTGGCTGGCCGGTCCCATTTACTTGCAGTTCTAATAGAATAGAAATGTCAAAAGTATTGTAAGCAATACACTTTTGTTTTGTGATTTACTAGGTATAATGATAATAGCTATATCATAAACATACCTTCTATAACTGTATATCTGGGTCTAAGAAGAGAGTTCAAACACGATAGCAAGAGCTGCAGGAGCAGCTTTACATTCATTCATTCTACTGACTTGTTCTCTTGTGTGTCTGCTTCAGCTAACACTGCCACTGGGTCAGTCTTCCTTGCTTACCGATGGTGACAGACACTGGGCCTCTGTCTCTGCCTGCAACGCAGCTCATCTCTGCGTCATCGCCACTTCTGACGTCATCCTCATTGACTCCACACCCCCTGTAACTGGAACTTTCCTGTCACCCTTAACCTGGAAGCAAAAGAGAACTAGCTCCAGCAATGACGTGTTAACAATCGTCGAGCTAAACTGGAGGGGATTCACTGACGCAGAATCTGACATCACAAGTTATGAAGTGATCGCAGGCAGGCGATACAATGGGGAAGAACTGTCCGGGGGAAGAATCAGAGTGGGTCACAGTAGTTCCACACCTATCCAACAATACAGACTTGAGATCAAAGAACAGCTCAAAGCTGGAGACACTGTCCATTTTGCCGTCCAGGCTGAAAACGGTGTTCACCTCCGCAGTCCTCTGGTCAGAATGGCGTTTGCCTGTCTCCTTTGTAATGCACGAGGTACCTCAGGCTCTCTGGAGCTGATACGTCATTCCTGTAACGCTTCCTACTGCACTGGCGAATGCACGTGTGCGGCTGCAGGCAAGGTGTGTGAAGGAAGCACGCCCACCTGCACTGAACTCAACTCTACTGACGCTACTCTGTCCGGTTTTCAAGTTTTACCTCACATGGGACATCAGAAGAAGCAGGAGGTTCCTCAGTCTTCAGCCCTCCCTCACGTCTTTATACCACCAACAACACGGGAGATGTACCTCGCCTCCACCAAATGTCTGGAAGGTGGCTGGTCACTGACTCAGACCGAGTCCATGCCCAACATATCGCGTTTTGAGTACAGCTTCAGTCTGGCCAGCATGGCTGCAGGAGAAGGCGTCTTTGACGCAGCGACAGAGCCTGTATGGTATGACGTAGGCCGTGACGTGAAGGCAGTGCACTGCTTGCCAAAGGACAGAACGCTGGTTGAAGGACACAGTTACGTACTGCACGTGCGTGTGTGGCTGTCGCGAGACAGCTACATGACCTTTATGTCCTCTCCCGCGATTGTGGATCACAGCCCTCCCCGTGTCAGGCGTGGTCGAGGCGTGCTGGATTCCGACAGGTCATGCGCCAAGGACATCGATTACGTCACTGAACAGAGGTCGGAGGTCGCTGCTTGTTGGAATGACGTCTTCAGGGATGCTCATAGTGACGTCAGTCACTACCAAGTATGGGTTGGAACTTCTCCTAAAGGTAGTTAGTTTGCACTGCTATGAACTGCTCTCTTTCTGTCTGTGTCTCTCTTACTTTTCTTCAAATTGTTTTTGACCGCACTGCACTTCGCGTATATAATTATTTCCATCATTATGTGTTAGTATGCATTTGTTTGTGTAGAAAATTTCAAACGGTTTAAAGCCATTTTTGTTCGAACCCTCATGTGGTCATCATGCTCTGTCACACGCTGATTATTCACTGTGTTGTTCTCCAGACATCAGGCTAAGTCTACAGGCGATGGATTGATTATTGCTAGCTAATTTAGTTATGGGGACGGGATAGCTCAGTGGTCGGAGCACTCGCTTTTCCCCTAGCCAAAGTTAAGCAGCGTCAAGCGTGGTTACCAGTTGGATGGGTGACCGTTTGCGCGCCTTGGCTTCAGTACTGTGCCCCAGTTCACCCAGCTGTAATGGGTACCTGCCTCATTAGGGTCAGGGAAGGTAAAGCAGCGAGGGAGAGAAGATGGGCGCCTCCCTCAATATGCTGGGCCCTAGAGAAGCTGAGGTCTCTGATGCCTCGCTCCCCTACGACCAAATAGGTTATAGGACACCTTTACCTTTAATTAGTCATATCTTTTTGGAAGTTATTTGTTGATAGCCTGCTAACTCAAAAAGCTATCTCGTACAAAAAAGTCTTTATTCAACAGTTCTTATACTACATGGCGGAGAGAAGCAGCAATTTTTCTTATCAAGTAAAAAGAAACTATGTATCGCTTGTTCTATTGTGATAAAGATGATGTCTTTTTTCGAAAAAAAACCCCACCGAAAGTAGTGGGTATCTTTACCCATTATTATATCATGACCAGTACAAGCAGTATCTTTATCTCTGACCCAGCTTCCGACCATCTTGCAATAATGGATGTCGGTCTCAACACTTCCTGGACATTTTCCACGAAAAACCTGGAGCCTGGCACGCGCTATTACGTCACAGTGAGAGCCTGGAACAGAGCTGGTCTCCAGACCACTGCCACGTCTGACGGCTTTCTGATCGAGAGTTCTCCCCCTGTCACCGGAGTTGTCTTTCCTTCCCGTCACTATGGCAACAGGCATGCGCAGTCCTCCACTTCAGAAATATGGGCCTCGTGGCACGGCTTTGAGGATGGAGAGTCCGGTGTGAGGTTTTACCAGGTGGCCGTTGTTGATGCTGATGGCGGTTCTGTCCCTGATGCCTTTGTCAACGTGGGAATGAAGACTGAACTTCACCTTAGCAATCAACTCTTGACTCATGGACACAGGTACGCAACTTCATATGAATGTTTGTACTTGTCAGCTAAAGCTAATATAACTGCAATCTGAATTCATATTATACACATATATATATATATATATATATATATATATATATATATATATATATAATACATATATAATATGAATTCAGATTGCACACACACACACACACACACACATATATATTATATATATATATATATATATATATATATATATATATATATATATATATATATATATATATCCTTATTTGGTTATTTGGGGAGGCAATTTGGGCGAGCTCAATCCTGGGCCGTCAAATAGTGAATTCATTGCTCTAACCACTAAGCTATCCTGCTCTCCCCTACCCCAAATAAAGACATCTTTGCTGTATCAAGTGGGGATGGGATAGCTTAGTTGTCAGCGCACTTACGCTCCCCGAGCTAAGGTTAAGCAGCATCAAGTGTGATTGCTTTGCGAACGGGTGACCTTTTGTAAACCTTGGCTTCAGTACAGTCACCCAGTTCACCCAGCTGTAAATCGGCACCTGCCCTCTTCAGGGTAAGGGAAGGTAAAGCAGTGAGGAAGAGGAGATGGGTGCTTCTCTCAGGATGCTGGCCCCTAGAGGAGCTGAGGACTTACCTTGTTCCCCAACAACTGCGTTGGTGATAGGACACCTTTACCATTACCTTTTTACAGTTTATCTATCTATAATGGTTTGATTGAAATTTGCTATACGGATTTCAATCTTGCTCTTTGGATATTTTGTCTTTGGCAGCTTTGGTGTTAATCTTTAAAGAGATTTTCTTTGTATCTACGTTTTGATCGATCTAGCTATCTACCTATCAGTTGATCTATCTACCTACTTTTCTATCTATCTGTCAATCAATTGATCTATCTACCTATCTATCTGTCTACTGATCTATCTATCAATTGATCTATCTACCTTTCTTTCTATCTACCTACCTACCTACTATCTACCTACCCATCTATCTCACCAGGTACAAGGTGGCAGTGAAGGCAGTAGACGCAGCGGGACTGGAGAGCCAAGTAGTCCAATCCGCCGCCATCTTGATCGACGTCACGCCACCGGAAGGTGTCACGTGCTCAGGCTTTGCGGTCGTAAAGAACATGACCCTGACCCCCTCCCTCACCCCTTTCACCTCCAAGACGTCTACCTGGCTGACGTCACAATGCACGCGAACACATGCAAGGGAGGTAATGAAGGTGGAGGTGACAGCCTCAGGGGTGGATCACTCTGTCCTGGGCGACCTTCACCTGGCGGGACTCAAGATGCCTCTGACCTTTCACCTACAGGCGTCAGGGGTGTACACAGCTCACCACACCTTCCTCTCGCCCTACCGTGGGGAAATCCGCCTTCAGGTCGTTGTAGAAGGTCCTGCAGGTGCCTCTCTGATGACTCGGCTCTCCCGCTGCCTGAAGACTTGCCCTTCCTCCCAGGATGCCGTCACCCTCCGACAGACCTCAGCCCACAGCGTCTCTGTCTGCTCTCACGTCAGGGACTTGGAGTCAGGACTGCAGAACTTGATGCTGGGGTTGGGCACGATGCCTGGAGGATTGCAGCTCCAGCCCTGGACCCGGGTTGGCTACAGCGGTCACTTCGGCATGGACGCGCACGTGCAACACGCCACCACGCTGTACGCTGTGGTGGTTGCTCAGAACCACGCTGGTCAGTGGTCCAAGTTCGTTTCGTCGCCTGTTGTTATAGACAAGACCGGACCTGTCGTGTCTGATGTCGCGCTGACCTTGAGGTACGAAGGTGAAGGTCAAGGCGAGGTCGCAGAGGTGTGGGCGGAAGGGAGGTGGGTGGTGCAGGATGCTGAGAGTGGTGTGGACGTGTGCACCTGCAGTCTTGGTAAGTCAGGGTGAGTTGGGGAGTGGTGGGGGTGCGGTTGGTAGTTGTTCGTGTGTTTGTCAGTGCTATCCAGCATCTGTCCAGGATGGTTTTGTTGTGATATTTGGCACAGCTAAATGCTTTTTAACCTATCCCAATTCTATATTCTGTCTGTAAACCACTAACTTCATTTCATGAATTTACGATCAGCTCGACATCTATAATTTCATTTGCATCGGAAAACAGATAACAGTCAAAAGTAGAAGTAGTTGAATAATTGATCAGCTGATTAGATTCCTATCCACAAGAGATAAACATTTCTATGGTTTCAGATTCCTGCTGTGTTGTTATGTCTATCATTGCTGACATGACATATCTATTCTGTCTTCTTCTTCTTCTGCATTCTCTGCTAACTAGTTAAGTAAAGATTTGCTGTTTTCAGTTCATCGCTGACTTAAAATTAAGACTGGTTCTGTTACATGTTTAGAGAGAGACAGAAAGAGAGAAAGAGAGAGACATAGAGAGAGACAGAGAGAGAAGGTTCATGGCATAAACTTTTTTTCCCACTTAGATGTAACATCGTTGCATGTATCGTGTGACATAAAGTAAAATACTTGTGTTTGCTTGTAAGTACAGTTTTTCCCATTAATTTAGTAGCTAACAAGCAGTAGCATAGATCAATACTGACTAAAGAGTGTACTAAACAGAATAATGAAAATTTGATTTGCAGTCCATACCCAATCAGTCCTTCCTGCCCAAATGAGTTTTCTGTGCACAAGCGATGATGGGTATGGTTGGTTGTTTTAGTTTCTTTCACTACTTGACGTAATAAATGTCAAATATTTTGCTTTCCATAATCAAACATGACAAATGCTAATATTTTTGTTCCTTCCATCACCAAACATAATAAATGTTGGCTGTCTGAGAGTTCGACGTAGAAGAAGAAGAACAAATGTTGAATATGCTGTTTTCCATCACCAAACATAATAAATGTTGAATATTTTGCTTTCCATAACCAAACATAATTGTTGATGTTTGCTTTCCATGCACAATCTATACTAATATTCTTTCCATACAACTAATAATGTTGAATATTTTTAACTCGTCTTTCCATAACCAAAAAATAAAGATATGAAACCAAACATCATAATTTGATATTTGTTTCCATCACCAAACATAATAAATGTTGAATGTCTTTCACACCAAAAAACAAATGTTGAATATTTGCTTTCCATACCAAACATGATAAATTAATATTTTGCTTTCCATAACCAAACATAAATACATATTTTGCTTTCCATAACCAAACATAATAACTATATATCTTCTACAAATATAATTTCTTTGCTTTCTCACATTAACACCAAACATAAAATAAATTGTTTGAATATTATTTGCTTTCCACTTTACTCCAAAACTGTCAATAATTGTATGATATTAGTTTGCTTTCCATAATCCA
Source organism: Rapana venosa (assembly GCA_028751875.1). Lineage (NCBI taxonomy): Eukaryota > Metazoa > Mollusca > Gastropoda > Neogastropoda > Muricidae > Rapana > Rapana venosa. The sequence continues at coordinate 13,619,588 of CM054156.1, read as the reverse complement.
TATAATAATATTTATTTGTTTGCAGTTTTTGTAGGGCTTTGCCAAGACTCCAAACATCTCATTCATGCTGTACTTTTCTCATTGCATCACCAGAACTACATAAATGGTATGAATAGCTGCATTTAGTCCAATCTTAATAAATGTGAATATTTTTCTTCCATGGAACCAAACATTGTATGTATCTAATATTTTGCTTTCCTATACAAGCATCATATTACTTAATGTTTCAGCTTTGTCTTTAACCACTATAATGCTAATGCTTGTTTTATCATCATGTATGTTATCTTTGCTTTCCATCAACAAACATAATAATTTTTGAATATTTTCTTTCATCACCAAATACAATAAATGTTGAATATTATGCTTTCCATCACCAAACATGATAAATGTTAAATATCTTGCTCACAATCTCCAAACATAATAAATGTAATAAATGTTGAGTATTTTGCTTTCCATCACCAACAATCAGAACAATACATATTAACTGACCTGCTGTCTATGTCGTGACCTTCACCTTCACCTTCAGATGGCCAACAGACACACCAGTCAACACTGATCCCAGCAGGCGAGAGGACAAAAGGTCAATGCCAGTGGCAGTTACGTGACCCCCGACAGGGATCAAAGGTCAGGATGTCGGTGACCTGTCACAACACACTTCAGCTGTATACTACGATGACGTCACATCTGGTCGTGGTTCTTCTTCATCCTCCTGTTAGGAACAGGGTAAAGTGGAGAGAGAGAGAGAGAGAGGGGGGGGGGGGGGATGAGTGGATGGAGAGAGAGAGAGAATTTGACTGTTTAGATTGGCTCTGTTGGCTTGACCAATGCCCAATTTCTGATTGCTGGGGCGTTTTATTCTGTGCTGCCTAGACAGAGTGACAGCAGACAGAAAAAGATACCTAACCACAACATTGAAAAATTTTAGGGACCGCTCTTCACTAGTTAGACTTTTAGAGGCTCAAACCTACGCCCTCTTAGACTGAAATTCAAACCTACGCTGTCAGCTACCTTCACACAGTATCTGGAGTTGATGTTATAACCGCTAGGGTACTGCCCCATCCCGTATGCATGCAGATGATAGTTAACCTACTAAAAGAATGGGTACCATTCTTGAATATTTCACTGGTAAGTTGCGGGAAACACCATTTCCCCCATAGCTTTGATGTGCAATCAGTTATGCAGTTAGTAAAATAAGTGCTCTCTCTCTCTCTCTCTTCTCTCTCTCTCTCTCTCTCTCTCTCTCTCTCTGTTCTGCAGGTGCGGTTTGTGGTATAGGAAATAATACACATTCTGTGGCATGTTTTATCTATGTACTTAAAAAGAAAATCCTATCCTTAAAAAGATATGTTGCTATAGAGTTTACTTTTCAGTGCTGCGACGAGCTTTTTAGACCCCTGCATACATGGAAAGGGATGGGATAGTTCAGTGGTCAGAGCACTTGCTTTCTTCCAGCCAACGTTAAGCAGCGTCGAGGGTGGTTACCAAGTGGATGGGTGACAGATTGCGCGCTTTGGCTTCAGTACAGTTCCCCAAATTCACCCAGCTGTAAATGGGTACCTGCCTCTTTAGGGTTAGGGAAGGTAAAGCAGCGAGGGAGAAAAGATGGGCGCCGCCCTCAATACGCTGGCCCCTAGAGAAGCTGAGGTCTCTGACGCCTCGCTCCCCCACGACCTTATAGGTTATGGGACACCTTTACCTTTATACATGGAAGAGGAGATATGGGGAAAGGCTTAAAACTAACTATAACATTGTAAACAATACACTCACAGACACCCCCACCCCACCCTACCCCACCCCAGTTGACTGAGCTCGTTTCTTTCAACTTTTCTTTCCAGCAAGCTGTTTTTCCTATTAAAGAATCTTTTCTCTTTCTTTATTTACAGGTCACGCTGAGTTCTTTACCAAACAACATCAACATGTCTCCCTACGACCAGTCCAACTCCCGGGTCCGATCCAATAATTCCAGTCTGCAGTTCTTCTGGCAAGGAGTCCAAGATCCTACCGTCAGGCAATTCTACTTCCGTTTCCTGTCGAATTCAGTCCCCCTTGCTCCGTGGTCTGTCCTGGATGCCTACAAGACCACGGCAGTTTTGAGCCCGCTGAAACAAGCAGCAGGAAAAGTGACGTCACCGCACAAGTGATGTTTGCCAATGAGAGGAATATGACGTCAGAGGTGGTATCTGAGACTGTGGTCTTGGATGATACCATGCCCACTCTGACAGGTGAGCAGAGATTCATTGATTGATTGATTGATTGATTATCTTTATTCCCAATGGCTACATATAAATATTGACACACTTTTTAAAAAAATCCAGCCCTTACCCTGCGTAGAGACTATCATTAATAATCACAACATATAATTGAGAAAGAGAGACAGACAGACAGACAGACAGAGACAGACAGACAGACAGAGAGAGAGAGAAGTGAGAGAGAGAGGAGAGAGAGAGAGAGAGAGAGAGAGAGAGAATTAGGTTGCTTCTACAATGATTGAGTCTAGAATCATTCATCAGTTTAACAAAGAAATTTTCTTTTGGAATGCATTTCATATGCTATCTGTTCACATAATGTTCAGATACTGATTATCGTTATATTTATGATTATCCTTTCCTTACACATAATGGACAAATTATCATTAAGTTGTTGTGGTGCGTTCCCCAGCTCTGGGGGTCAACCAGAATGAGCACTCTGACTCCCTCATCCCACCTGAGAATCACTGTGAGATTGAAGTTGCATACTAAAAGAAGAGTGCGTGTATGGCCGTTTTTGAGTACCTCGCCATATAGGCAGCCATACTCCGACTTCAGAGGATATTTTCTCCTTTAAAGGAGAGTGCAGGTTGTTATGTTAAGAGCTTGTCACGGCTGAAGGAAATCTCAACACAACATTTTACAACATGTTAGTGTAGGCCTTGGCAGTTAGCCGACATCAATAACTGACACAGCTTTTGGCCTGGGCCAAGATTATTATTATTATAATTATGGTTATCATCACAACAACAAAGATGATATTGATGGTTATCATCATCATGGTTATTACTACCATCATTATTATCATCATAATCATTATTGTTACAACACAGGGAAGGCAGCCACATTCTCACTGAGCACAGCCGAGCTGTCTCTGGACTGGCGTCAGGTCTTTGACGTCACCCGTGACGTCACCTTTTCCGTCTTTGCCGGCACAGAACGAGGCTATGGTGACGTCATCAACCACGTGACCACCAAGGAGACCCACTACAATGGGTACTACTCAGGCACAGTGACGTCACTTTACGTCAACATTCACGCTGTGTATGACAATGGCCTCTTCACTGAGTATGCAGCAGTCTTGGATATGTCTTAGAGAAAGAGCATGTGAACCAGAATTTTTTGCTGTTGTTACTAACCTTTGTATGTGTGTTAGCTTGTTTAGTTAAGAGTAATAGGGGGGACGGGATAGTCTAGTGGTTAGAACATTGCGCTCGCAATCTGACGACCTGGGTTCGATTCCCGTTCAAGGGGATATTTTCTCCTGGAGGTAACATCAGTGCAGACTCCACTCTCCCCTAAAGTCCTTCGGATGAGACTATAAACCGAGGCCCCGTGTGCGAACGCACGCAGAACATACTGCGCACACGTTAAATCCTGTTCCGCTTTTTGTAAGAGTAGGCCATTGTGTGCCGGTGGGAACAGATGACAGAATTTACAAAACTGCATACACACTGGGATTGGTAGTGAAAAAGCACATGATGAGTGCTTATTCCATTATCCTCGACATAAAAGAATAAAAATAGTAAAATATGCATCATGATTAAGGAGTATTGAGTTTCTTGTTTGTTTGATCTAGTCTTCTCTCTCTCTCTCTCTCTCTCTCTCTCTCTCTCTCTCTCTCTCTCTCTTTCTTTCTTCTTCTTCTTCTTTCCTTTTTTCCTTACCCACAGCGTCTCTTTCTCCCTTTCTTATCTCTTCTTTTCACAGTTGCACATACAACTTCTGACAGAGAGATCATTTCTGTGCGCGCGTGAATGCACGTGCATGTACACACACACACAGTAACTAACACGGGGACTGGATGTAAAAAAGCATAAAACTGCTTATTCCATTATCCACGATTTAAAAAAAAAAAGGTTAAGTTTTTAAAAACACACACGCCGGCGCGCGCGCACACACACACACAAAGATAGAGACACACAGACACACAAAGATAAGAGACACACAGACAGAGATACAGACTCTATACATCAACAAAGGCACAAATTTAAAGCATGCTGTATTTCACTGACATAAATTTAGATGTTCAAATGAACACTGAGAAAAGAGAGGCCAGTCCCTATGAAACACAGATTCTGAAATTTGTTCTGGAACATCGAAAAATCACCATTGTCATCATCCACCATGACATTACCCAATAATGATTCATCTTCTTCACCATCATAGTTGTCGTAATCAGAACAATCATGATGGTGATCAGTATGATGATGATCAAAATGATGGTGAGGTTCATTCCTTTTCATTGCTAAAAAGAAACAAAACAAAAAAAACACAGCCTAATACCAGGTTGCCACATGACTCGTAGATTGGTCTTGTAACTGACATCCTGAAAAATGAAAAAAAAGCCCACCCAACTGTCAAGCATTTTCTCTTCCTCTTTTCATTCCTAATAAATATTTTGTTGAAATAAACTTGTTTATGTTGCTTAGAGTGCGTGAATAGTTTTATTTAAAAAGAAACTTGAAAACATATGAGCAAAAGTCTTTAAACATGATGTACAGACTGAACTTTACCCTCCGACTTTGAACTTTGCCCTCCGACTTTGAACTTTGCCCTCAGGCTTTGAACTTTACCCACACACTTTGAACTTTATCCTCAGACTTTGAACTTTACCCTCAGACTTTGAACTTTACCCTTAGACTTTGAACTTTACCCTCAGACTTTGAACTTTACCCACAGACCTCAAACTTGACCTACAGAGTTTGACAAATATACACACAACAACATATAAAACTATGTAAAACATTGACTGATGTGAGTGATTAGAATATAAATGACAAAAAAGAAAAACCCACAACAGCATAGGTAAGAGATTCTGAATGTGGGTATGTGCACATAATTATGAAGACGTCCCATAAGTCCTCAAAATGGGTGCAAGATTTTGAGGTTTACAGTACTGTCCATGAACATGTGTATTTAAAACATCGGAACAGAGAGAATGAAGTTGAAGACGATCATGACACAAAAAAGGAACAGTCGATCCCAGCAAAGGCCTTCCCTGTGATGGGCAAAGGGATGCAGATCCCGGTCTGACTGTAAAAATCCCAAGAGGGTTAAACCTGGCCATCAATCACAGAAAGATATCTATGAGTCACTTATGAAATACTAAAAACACCCGTGCAGAAATAGTAGTGTTCAATGTTTGGTGTTTTTTTTCCAAGCAATATGCACAAAATATGAACAAAACTTCTGGAAAATATATTATTCCATGGCTCTTTGTTTTATTCTTTTATTTTGAGGATAATGGAATAAGCACTCATGTGCTTTTTTACATCCCGTCCCTGTGTTTATGCAGTTTTGTACATTTTGTCATCCGTTCCCACCGGCATACAATGACCTATTCTTCCGAAAAGCGGAACGGCTTTTAACGTGTGCACAAGATGTTCTGCAAGCATTTGCACACGGAACCTCGGTTTACAGTCTAATTCGAAGGACTTTTGGGGGGAGTGGAGTGGGCATTGATGTTAACTCCAGAGGAAAAATCCTCTTGAACGAGAATCGAACCTGGGTCAGCAGATCACGAACGTAATGTGCATCACTCTAACCACCAGGCTATCCCGTCCCGCTCCTAGGTAAAAACATTGTTTTGATTTTAGGACAACTAGTATTCACTTTGGGACATTTTTTTCTCTACACAAATCTATGAATGGAATCAAACACTACATTTCCTGCATGTCTGTCGTTTCAAGAATTACTCTCTCACGTGTAGAATTTGGACTACGGAGTCACCTACAAGTGCCTTGGTAACACGTTGCTTGGCACTTCTGATATTTGACAAGTCCATCACTGCCATTAGTTGAACTTGCAATGTACAAAAGTGATTGCAACACTCCTGATATAACCTCTATGGTTGAACTGGCCATGATCTTTGATAACAGAATTTTTTTCACCTAAGTTTGGCCTGTCTCAGTCTCTATGCAAAAAGTTTCACTGGTTCCTATTGTTACCAAAAAGCATTACTTTAGAGGTGTATGTTACATCGAAAACTGGACACTGTGTGTGTTCAGTGTTGATCAACATGTCACGCTAAGCAAACTGATGTAGCATCCCGCTACAAGGACCAGGCTTACCAGTCCTAGATGGAAAAACTCCTAATTCTGCTGAACGCTCTGCTGAACGTTCAAGGACGCCGCTGTGGTTCTTCTCCTTCTGATGATCTGAACGAGTTGGGCTTGAAGACGCTCAGGTGTCATGACATTTCTTTCAAGAAACTCTTTAACCAGCTCCAAAGCTTCTGAATCAACGGCTTCGTCTTCATTCAAAGCGAAGACTTGATCTGGTCCTGATGCCTTCACGAAGGAAGAGGTGTCCAGTGGCACGACGTGTTGGGGTTGAGGACAGACAGGACACACGTTGGATGCCGTCTCCTCTTTGTCTGGGGACTTGGCCTGAGCCGTGCGGCGCTTGCTCAACCAACATGTGGATGGTGTACAGGAAGGGATTCAGCGCTGAATTGAAAGGCAGCACGAAGATGGCCATGGCCACGTTGAGGTCTCCAGAAACTGCAGTCCCGCTTCTGGCAGCAGTCCCAGCAGACCGATAGGAAACCAGCAGAGGAAGTCGGACATCACCACGGCCAGCAGACGCCGAGCAATGACCATGTCCTTGGCTTTCTTACTGGAACTGCTGACGACCTTGGTGTGGGAGCGGATGGACCAGAAGATCAAACACTGCCCGACAGCGATCAGAACAAAGAGAATGAAGTTGAAGACGATCATGACAAAAAAGGAATAATTGCTCCCGGGAAACGCCTTCCGCGTGATGGGCAAAGGGATGCAGATTCCGGTCTGACTGTAAAAATCCCACGGAGGGTCGAACGGAAGGAAAGGGACGGCTGAAACCAGGATTCCAAACGTCCATCCAAGGATGCACGCAAATCAGTGCTCTTCTAGGGGTGAAGTGGAATTTCCTGTGAGGAAAGCGGATGAGCAAAAAGCGCTCGAGTGTAATGCAGCACACAAGAAAGGCCGACACCTCGCTGGACACCATGGACAAGAACCCCGCAGTCTGACAAGCCAGGCTGAATTTCCACCGCCTGTCGTTCCACTCGTAGATCCCATAATAAACCCGGTCAGCTATGCCGACAATGGCCAGGTACACGCCCATAAGAAAATCAGAAACGCACAGATGAGTGACAAAGATATCAAAGCCCAGTTTCTTGGCCACCCCCATGCCAAAGACTCGGTACAGAAAACTGACGAAATTTCCCAACAGAGCGAAGAGCGCGTACATGACCAGGCACACCCTGAACACATCTGCTCGCAACAGCGCTGTGCAGGAAGAAACCTCATCAGCAGGAGCGTGGCAGTTTTCAGGGCTAAAGCCTTCTGGCAGAACGGCCGGACAACACATGTGAAACTTAGAAGCACGAATGACTTCAAGACTTGTCAGACTCTTGAAGAGGTCTCCACAAAACTCTTTCACCGGACACTCGGACAGATCCAAGACTTTCAGATCAGGTAGCGGATTAAAACCAGGCTCCTTCACTATCTCCAGCAAGCTTCTTGACAAGTTCAGATGTTGAAGGTTGGGAAAAGAGAGAAAAGACATATTGTTGATCTCACGAGTACTTCCACCAGAGAGATCGAGGAGAGTCAAACTAGGATAGTTCATGCCAACATGTTGAATAGCATCTAGCGATAGAAGTTCGTTAAAAGCTAGTGACAAATACCGCAAGTTTCTCATCTTTTCTAGCTCCAAGTAACTTACGCCAGTGATAGAGTTGTAACCGAGATCAAGGCTCTGTATATTTGGCAGAGATACAACTCCAAGCTCTTTAAGACGACAAAACCTCAGGCTGAGATAAATCAGCTGGGTGTTGTTGACAGCGTCCTTTAAGGTCATGCCTGTGTAGTCTGCTTTTAAGTACCTTAGCTGATGATACTGAGCAGCTGCAAACCTGCGGGAGCAAATGAAAGCAAACCCTAGGCACGTGCAACCTGGAGGGCAGGCAAGCTGACACACGAGTTCATCGTCATGCTGCGGGCACTGGAACTGTCCATCACACAGGTGGTCAGCGTGCACGCAGTTCCGGGCTCCCCGGCAACGGTAGAAGCCGGGGCAGGCGTAGGACTCGCAGTATGCTTCATCCTCAGCACCTGGGCAGTCGTATACCCCGTTACACCTCACGTAGACAGGCAGGCAGTAGCCTCCCCCGGGGCACTGGAAGTGGGTCTCTGGACAGATGGGCTCAGTGGCAGGGGCGGTCAGGGGAGTGACAGTGATGCTGCCCACGCCGGTGAAGTTGACGATGGCGGGAGGAGGCACCGTGTTCCATTGGCGGACTTCAGTGGACTCCCCGCACAACTGCTCGTCACTTCCGTCCAGGCAGTGACGTATTCCATCACAACGCAAGTCCTTTGACAGGCACTGAAAGGATTAGGTACGTCACACGTTACATCATCAGGGGGGTGGGTGGGAGAGATCTGTATTTTTTTAATATATTTTATTTTATTCTTTTATATCGAGGATAATGGAATAAGCACTTAATGTGCTTTTTTTTTACATCAAGTCCCCGTGTGTATGCGGTTTTGTAAATTTTGTCATCTGTTCCCACCGGCACACAATGGCCTATTCTTACGAAAAGCGGAACAGGATTTAACGTGTGCGCATGATGTTTTGCGTGAGTTCGCACATGGGGCCTCGGTTTATAGTCTCATCCGAAGGACTTTTGGGAAGAGTGGAGTCTGCACTGACGTGAACTCCAGGGGAAAATATCCCCTTGAACGGGAATCGAACCCGGGTCGTCAGATTGCGAGTGCAATGTTCTGACCACAAGGCTATCCAGTCCCCCTTTTTTTAATTTTTAGATTCTTCCACTATTATTTTTTTATAAGCCTGAGCTTTTTTAAGTTCGAGGAAAACGAAGAAAAACATTTTTTAAATAAAGGATTAGTTTTATCTATCTCTTCCCAGCTAGTATTTAAAAAAAATAGTGACCATCGGTGGCTAATGGCTTCAGCATCAAATACGCTGGTCGGGTAGCTTACCTCCGGACCAGGTTCAGTTGAGCGGGGGTGGATGTGATGGTGGGGTAATTAGATTACCTCCCATGTGATCACAGCGATGCGTTACCACTGTCCGTTGCATGCACTTCGCCTACATGGTGGACTTTAGAATGTATGCAGCCTCTTTATATAAGAGGCCACATCCCAACTGTGAGACTGTGCCTTGTACCCGAGGATTGTGCAGAGATGGGACATAAAATACAAAGTTTACATATTTATCATAACAAAGCTTCACAATGACGTATAATTAAGATTGACGTCATCCCATCACGGTCATGATAATAACCCCACCCCCACCCCGCCTGAGGTAGACGAAAACCGAAATATATATATATATATATATATATATATGTGTGTGTGTGTGTGTGTGTGTGTGTGTGTGTGTACTCCCCTCCCCACCCTTAGCCCCATCCCCATCGGAAAACAGCCGTCAAGAAAGGAAACAACGGCGTGAGGTAGCAATGTGGTTTCAATTCCAGTCAGTAACACAATGTTTTTGTGTGTGTGTGTGTGCGTAATTTCACACCGCGCTTTTTAAACCACTGACCTGTTTAGTGCCCCAACATGAAAATCCACTGGGAGGGCAGGGTGGCTGGACGCAGAAGTCTTCGTCACTCCCGTCAAGACAGTCTGGGCGATAGTCGCACACGAGCGTGTAATGCACCAGCTGCTTCTGGCTCCTCCTGCACCTGAACATCGTCTCCGCCAGCTCGGGATGCTCTCTCAGGCAGTCTTCCATCTCACTGCCGCCTGACTCGTGGCAGTGGCTGAACCGGTCACACTGCAAAAACGTGTACGTGGTGTCGCTGTTGGGACATGAGCTCATTTGCGGAAGAGTCGAAACGACTCTTGAAGGCGCCGGCTGTTTGATTGGTGACGGGGGACTGGATTCTTCGTGCAGGCCTTCTGGCGACCCCATCTCACACAGGATGCTGGCTCTTCGCGGAGTGTTGCACTGGCCAGGTGTCAGGTGCAGGTGATGAGGGAAGAAGAAGGCACAGCTCGGGGGATACGTCATCTCTGACGGGTAACTGACGTTCACGAAGTAAGCTATACTTTTGTCTGACCATCGCCACAAAGACCAATACCTGTGACAGAAAAATGACACGCTCATTGTTTAAAAAAAAATGACCGCCAAAAATGTTCATAAAAAAGACCCAAAAATCATAGACTCACATGAAACATTATAAGTGTCATGTTATTACGATGGAGCTATTCTAACCGTGTTTTTTTCCAGAGAATTACTGTGAAATTTGTATACATTTTCAGATTTTCTGGATGTGCTAGGCCTGATTTGTCAGGTGCTTCACGGCAGCAGGACACATTTTCGCTCATATGACAAACAGCAACGAGTTGCTGTCTGCGCTGAGTGTTCGAGAAAAAAGATGATGGAGAAGATTTTCTAGTTTGCCTCTAAAGGCAAAATGAAGGAAGACTATCCAGGTTTACGATCATTTTGTCCATGTGGTTCTTGACCTGAACTATAGAAAACAGGAAAAACACATTCCATATATGAAAAAGACTTAAAATAGAATAACAGATTATGCACTAATCCAGTCCCACTGAGAACAGAGAAAAACAAAGCAAACCAAGAATAAAAACAACAAACAAAAAAGCAAACCAAAACCAAGAGAGCCGCTGAAGTTAACACAGCAGCTATTGTAAATATCAAACGTTTTGAAATTATCAAGATATAAAAAGAAAATCATACTTCAGAGCAAACGTGCATTTTTGATGTTATGCATGCGTATATTATAGACGAAGGGAATTAAGATAATGGCAGGTATGTCTGTACTTTACGATAACTATGAAGATCGTAAAAAAAAAACACCCTTGATTCACCTGATGCCGCTTATTGCGTTCGAACGTATGACTTCACAGACCCCTAGGATTGATGTCAAACGGTCTTATTCACTCCGCTATAGCGTCCGTCATATGACCCCCCCACCCCCCTCCTGCACCAGGTGAATAAATGTCCAGAGAAATCTGATCTGGTATGCAGGATATGATACTAACTTTGAGGCGGATATTGGGTTTGGTATAGGTATTATCTTGTAATGTGTGCGAGATGATGGTCCTATACTATGTTGTGTTATTCTTCCATGATAAATATTTTTCTATTTACTTCTTTTTATGTACGGCTTGTAACCTACATGGTTTTTTCCGTTTGTGAGATAATAAAGTAATTGACTGAATTGAATATTTGATCTTGTAATAATTATGCTTGTTAAGTTACTGTGGTCGATTTCTACTGTGGAGGAAATTTTGTTAAGGCATATATAGCTTTTGTGACTGGTTAACTTAGACCTATTGCTGGTGCTTCTTTACAAAAAAAAAGAAGAAGAAAATCAGAAGGAAAGACAGCTGACTTGTTGCCCTTACATGTCTGGCACGTCCTTGTCGCTGGAAATCTGAGCGAGTCCCACTATCATGGACTCCACGTTGGGGACGTTGGTCCAGAAGTCGGCCACTCTCCTCCACTCCAGCTCAGTGTTCAGACTGGCCAGATAGCCCTTCTCGTTCCTGCACGCCCTGCTCGCCTCCATCCACGTGGACCTCCTCGAGGGCCTGATGTAACGGTAACACCTGCCCGCAATCACCACAGAAGACTCCCCGCACAGGTCTTTCGAAGGACAGGTGTTCCTGTTGTCCTCGGCGTTGACGCAGTACGTCTCAGGAGGCAGACGAAGTGCTGGGCAATCAGACCGCCTCTGTCTCCCGAACAGTCCCACTTCCCGCTTCTCAGCCGCCTGGGCGCATCTCAGCAGGATGAAAAGAGAAGAGGAGTTTGAATCCTGCGCGCTGGTGACGCCCGTTGCTTTTAAACCGCACGGACAGAACGCCTGTGGGCGTGTGGAGAGCGTTGAGGAGGTTGCAGATCCTGAACTCCGGGGTGCCGGTGCAGGCTGGGGTGAAGAAGATCTCCACGAAGTCGCACCGGCAGTCCTCGCAGACCTCCAGTTCCAGCATGACGGAGCTGATCATGATGACCTGGCTGGAGGAGGGCGGGAGGAGGGTGGTGCAGGCCTCTGTGGAAGGGTAGTAAAGCCTGTTGCCGTTCCAGTTGAACGTCTGGATGTAGCCTGTGCACACACACACACACACAGGCAAACACACGCGCGCACACGCAAACACGCGCATGCACACACAAGCATGCACGTACGCAGGCACACGCACGCACGCACACACACATACACACGGGGACTGGATTAAAAAAAGCATATGAGAGCTTATTCCATTATCCTAAAAATAAAAAGGAAGAAGAAGCAAAAAGAAGAAGAAGAAGAAAAGAAAAAATAATCTCTCTCTCACACACACATACATACATACAAAACACACACACAGACACACACACACACACACACACACACGCACACAGCGCGCGCGCGCACAGCACACACACACACACTTCTTTCCAGTTGAGCTTTGTACTAGTCAAAGAAATGACGGACGCCATAACCGAGTGGTTAAAACCGTTCGACTCCAATCCCATGGATCCATATAGTCCTGGCAAGAAAGTTGTGAGGTAACCAAACCCCGCCAGCTTCCTCCTCTTTACAGCAGCAGCCAGAAGGGGTTGGTTCTTATGGCCCAGCTTTCATGACTATCACCTCTTGCATGTCACACTGACTCGTTGGTTCTGTGGTCCTGCCAGGAGATGTGAAGAAGCCTGCTGAACGATTTCAATTCGAAGGCTTGAATTTTCTTTTCTTCCAGTTCTGCAGTCAAAGTCCGGCTCTCAACACCCATACAGCAGGATGGAAATGATAAGTGCTCTGAACAACTTCAGGTTTGTCGGGAAGCTGATCTCTTTGCTTTTCCAAATCCTGGTCAACTTTGTCATGGCCGAAGTTGCAAAGTCCGGTTTGATCTTCACTTCGAAAAGTCAAAGATTCTGTCCACTCGGCTCCACTGTTCATCAAGTCCCTCTCTCTCTCTGTTCATTAAATTTAAGCACATTCATCCAAAGGCCTTTCAGTGACCACGTCCTCAAATGTTGAACCCTGTGCTGAAGCGCGTGACCGTCAAACATTAATTTGCTACACAGCTCTTGGGGGGATAAAAGTAACTGTAGGCGCAAACATGTGGCTGCAGATTTCATGAAGACTTTTCTTTGTGATGTCTCATCGGGGGTATTGTTTGAGCAATGCTGAAAGAGGACGGTTGATGGCTACCGATGGAACTGTTCATGGTTCAGTGGTTAAGATAACGGTCCAGACACACTGAGGTTCCAAGTTCGTGTTGTTGGGTGTTCCCTACCTTGACACCCTGGGTGTTGCCCAGAATGTAGATCAGCCGTCAGCGCCTGGGCTTTATCACAGTTCTTGATTAAACCATTGACGCTGGGGGCAACAGCAAAGTGAGAGGCTGTATGATCAGTGGCTTTCCCACCCATGGAAGTCCACTTTACAGCTTAGCCTTTAGTGATCGACTATGACTCTCTGACTAGGAGGCTTGACTCGCACAGTCCTTATGTGCTGCAGCCCTGGGGGCTGGTTGGCCTTTGGAGAACATCTCCAACGCTGACTGTCCTTATTCCCACTTGGCCGAGAGAGTGGGGATGTACTGTAGGCAAGGCATCTCCACTACAATCAAATTTCTGCCCAATTTCCGAAACAGCAGCTGCCTCCTCTGCTGTTTTGGAGGTCATCGTCGAACACGACGGACAAACATACACACTTTGTCTCATTCGTCACGCTTGGGAATTACTGGGAGACTGAGATATTACTGAATTGTGTCGTATTATATTGTATTGCATTGCATTGTTGTATAGAATTATAACGTGTTGTACTGTGTCGTATTGCATTGCATCAAGTTGTATCATAATGTATCGTGCCGCATTGCATCGTGTTACACTGTATTGTACTCAGTTGTATTGTATCGTATTGTGTTGCATTGTATAGTATTGTTTAGGAGAGACTTATGCGCATGTCGCGCGTATGGACGACGGACGGATCCCTGAAGACCTCCTCTTTGGAGAACTTGCGCAGGGAAAACGTCCCACAGGCAGACCACAACTGCGATTCAAAGACGTGTGCAAGAGGGACTTAGAAGCCCTGAACATCGACCAGAACAAAAAGGAAGCAACAGCCCTTGGTCGGTCAGCCTGGAGACAGACTGCAGAAAGGTCTCTCCAAGTTCGAAGAGACACTTACTCAGCAGCGCGAGGCAAAGAGAAAGAGAAGAAAGGCTGCAGCCCAGCGTCAGACTTCATCTGTGCCCTCTGCCATAGGGACTGTGTGTAATTCCCGTGTGGGCCACACCCAACGCTACTGTACCAGAATTAACACCAAGAGCGCAACTCCATAGTCTTCCGAGACTGAAAGCTGCTATATGATGATGTTAAGAAGATTTACAGACAGCTGTGTCGGAGTAATATTCTGACTGCTCTCCAAGTGAAGAACCTGCCACGACACAGCACTGCACTACCTAACATTTTGAAAAAAAAAAAAGCTCTCTAAAGATCTCGCACTCACTCTCTTGGGTCGGGAGTGAATAACGTAGAAGACTAAAATGGTAATGGTATTGAAGGGAAAAAACGGTTTCAAATTCTGTTTCTGTTTAAATGAATGAAGTGTAATATGGCTTGAAAAGAGAAAAACGGCATCAAGTGTATTTTCAAAAACAGCCAAAAATATGGATGACACTGCATCACGGGAGATAAAAAAGGGGGATCAAATGTATTTTTAACGATGAAAAAACTGACTAAGTGTAAAAAAAACAACCCACCAACAACAACAAAACCATATCAAATGTATTTTTCATTAAAATAAAAATCAAGACTGACATGGCATCCGAGAAGATAAAAAAAAGAAGTAAACGTTTTTTCCAACACAAAAACACTGACATTTCATCAACGTGTTGTTATCTTAAATGTATAAAACATGGTTTTTTTCACAAAAGTAATGATAATACTGACATGCACTAAAAACAACAACAAGAAACGGTAACTAATGTTGTTTTTTTAACGAAAAAATTCATGAATTCAAGTCAACACAACTTCACACTCTTCTAACAGTGATTGTGATGATGATGATGATATGATGAAGAAGAAGAAGAAGAAGAAGATTACGATGATGAAGAAGATAATGATGATGAAAGAAGAAGAAGAAGAAGATGATGACGATGAAGATGATGATGATGATGATGATGATGATGACGACGACGACGATGACGATGATGATATACACTGATTATGTCACTGGAAGCTTACGGTTAGAGACAGGCAAATGGAAAGCCAGCAGGACAACATATATTATAGCCTATGCAGCTATGACCGCTGAGCATTTAGAAACTTCTGTATTCATGCATAATGCAGCCGATGGAACGACTTGCCTTTTACGGCCTCTGCGAAGTAAATTGACAGACAGAGAGAGAGGGGGGGGGGGGGGGGGGGGGGAGAGAGAGAGAGAGAGAGAGAGAGAGAGGAGAGAGAGAGACATGACAATGACAATGACAATAGTTTATTGTGATTTAAGCTATGAAGCCCATTCACAAGGGAACAGTGGGAAGAGGACTGGGCACAACACATATATTAAACAATAACAACAACAGCAACAAATATGGTTGTAGCCCACATGATCTTCATGGCATGGAGAGAAAGAGAGAGAGAGAGAGAAAGAGGCAGGCAGACAGGCAGTCAGACAGACAGACAGACAGCCAAAATGAAGTTTATTATTATTATTATATTCTTTTATATCGAGGATAATGGAATAAGCACTTGTATGCTGTTTTACACCCAGTCCCCGTGTGTATACAGTTTTGTCAATTTTGTCATCTGTTCCCACCGGCACACTTACAGCTTACTCTTACGAAAAGCGGAACAGGATTTAACGTGTGTGCGAGCTGTTATTCAGTATAGGCCACAGCCCCTTCTGAATGGGGGGTACAGATAAACATCACACAGGTAACACAAAAAACACAGACAGACAGACAGACTGACTGACAGACAGAAACTGTGCCACTGAGACAAAGAGATCATTAAGAAAGCAGCCCAGTGATAGGTGTAGGCTACTAGAACGTGTTGAAAGTTTGTTCAGGCTGTTGACGTCCTTTTCAAACGCATCATCATGACGTTATCTTTTAATGACGTCATTTAATTTCGCTCAAAAGCAAGAACAGAGAAATGGGCGGGTCTAGTGCGCATGTCACTTGATCCAGTAGAAAATCGAAAATTTTAACAAATATTTCATCAGTTTTGTTATCTTCCCTAAAAAAACCGAAACTGGTACTGGCTGCAGCAGTAAAATCGGAAACAATCACAGCAAAAATAAAGCGGAGAAAAGGAATAGAATGCTTGAGTCGGTGAGTGACTATAAAGTTGTGTTGAGTTTGCGAATAGATAAGAGTGTAGATTTTATGCTTAGGATACAGTAACACTAAAAGCCTTGTATCTAACATCTCTCTGGGATTTTATATAAACTACTTTAACAGATTTGTTATTAATCCCAGTAAACTGTGGATTGGATAGCTGAATAGTCAGAGCACTCGCTTTCCCCTAGCCAATGTTAGAACAGCGTCGAGCGTGTTTACCAATTGGATGGGTGACCTTTTCCCCGCGCCTTGGCTTCAGTAAAGTCCCCCAGTTCACCCAGCTGTAAATGGGTATCTGCCTCTTTAGGGTCAGGGAAGGTAAAGCAGCGAGGGAGAGGAGATGGGCGCCGCCCTAAATATGTTGGCCCCTGGAGAAGCTGAGGTCTCTGATGCCTCGCGCCCCTACAACCACATAGGTTATGGGACACCTTTACCTTTTTAAACTGGTATAGTGTGAACATGTAGAAGAAGAAAAAAGATTCCTATAACCTATGCAGTCGATGGGGAGCGAGGTGTCAGCGACCTCAGCTTCTCTAAGGAACAATAATTAGTTTGAGGGCGGCACATCTCTCTCTCTCTCTCTCTCTCTCTTCTCTCTCTCTCTCTCTCTCTCTCTCTCACTCACTCGCCAGCAAGAAAAGTGACAGAGGCAGTGTGAGACAGTGTGACACTTCTGTGATGGCGGGGGAGGAGAGAATCCCACACTGCAGTCCTACAAAAGCTAGCAGAGAAGACAGACTGACAGAGGCGGTGGAGGGACTGGCAAAAGCAGTGAAACAACTACAAACAGAACAGCAAAACGTTGTCCCACATCGAGCCAGATTAGGAGAACTGGAAAAGGAAAAAGGGTGGAACAAGTAAGCCGCTCTCTGACAAGTGTGCCCACTCTACGGTGATGTAACCCCATGCCACGTATGCTGTGAATAAAGGAGGAATGCTCCCTTTTTTGGAAAAGATAACCCCTTGAAGAAAGAAGGGAAAACATCGAAAGTCAAATGGGCGAACAATCTGTGTTTTTTGGCATTCCTCGGAAAGTGCGGGAACTTTGGATGCTGTAAAGAAAAGGACGTGACGCTTTAGAAGCGAATAAAAATAGCAGAGAGTTTTTATGAATTTGCAACCAGAGAGGAAAGGGCCTTTTTGGTCAGATTTCAATTGAAAAAACAGAAAGAACAGTTTCAAAAAAGTGCAAAAAGTTAAATTTACCGCATTTTTTGTGAAGTTTTTTTTTTCCCCAAATGTAAAAAACAAAAGAAAACATCTCCCCTCTTCTTGTTTTTTGCGGAAAAAGAGGGCAAAAAGCGTCCCAAAAAATGGACAAGGTCGTGTGTGAAGAACAATGTAAGTTACAAACTATAACCCCCCCATCGTCAGCACCCCAGACACAAACATGATGCGGCCTCAAGGCCCATTTCCGGGATACCGGCAGCAGGTCATCAGCGAAAATCAAACAAAGTGGGGGTGCCAAACGAAAAACGTGCAGAGGGAAACCCAGACAAATGGGGCAGACGTCAGCCTGCAGCCAGAGCAAGGAAAAAACCGCAGGGGGCGTGGTGTCAACGCAGCAGACGTAAAGGGCCACAATACCACGGGGCAGCCAGGGGGTTTGGCAGAGGGAAGACATCGCCAGCCACGTGCTGGAGATGGATGTGGGCCCGGCCCAGTCTTTTGAGCAGATAAATCAGGGCTACACATGAAAATTTTCCCCAGTGAAAAAAAATCAAGTGTGTGATTCCATAATTGAAAAGTTAAATAGAGTGATGTGTTTTATTAGAATCTTATGGTAACGGGGGAAATGGTAACTATGATGATATGGTGATGATTGTGGTAAAAAGGAAAGAGGAATGGAAGGGAGATGGTGGGGGTGATGATAGGGGCAGGGATGGTGAGTTATTAAAGAGCAGAAGGGGGTAGCAGTGGTGGTGATAGCAATAATGAGATGTTGATGACGGTTAGTATAAATTAACAGTAGAAAATATGAAAAGTAACGAATTTAGTGACCAAAAGACAAGGTGGACATAATATTCCCTTTTTGTTTGGAATTTGGGGGGCTTGTGAGTCGCTGGGTTTGAAGGATTTTATGAAATATGTGAGTGACTTCAGTTTGTTTGGTGGGAAACATTCCCTGGACAACCTTTGACTTGTCTTATCATTTATAATCATTGTAAAGTACTGTCTCCTGCTATCAACTTCCCTCAGGGTCGTCGTTCGGGGGTATTCTTGATGTTTAAAAAAACATTGCCAACATGTACTAACCGTTGATCTTAAACGATCATTTTTTTTAATACAGACTGTCAAAAATCACTGTATGGTGGAATCAATGATGTTATGCTAATCCCTACCTACATCCCCCCTAGTGGGAGTCCATACTACCAAAGAAGTGGTTCTGCTTGTTATTTACATGTTTGGGAAAATTTATATTGGGGAATATAATGGGGGTCAAGGGATGTGATTTCTTTGGTTGGGGATTAATGCAAGGATGCAGATTACCAGGTAAACACACGGGAAAACCTTAGATAATTTACACAAAACGAAAGCAGTAATGAATTGATGTTTCATGGAGAGGTCGTTTGATGAGCCCTAAAGGTTTTGGTACTGTCTCCTTGATTTTTGTGTATCTTTTGATTTAAAATCGAACGGTTCATGAAATGTACCTAAATAAAGTAAGTATATGACTAGCCTAGGGAAATGTGTTGTAGATTATTGTATATTATTGTCATCTAGCTACTGGTAAAAAACTGTTTTACGTTGGGGGAAAAAAATTTTAAAATCATCCCACTGCCATTAAAATTTGTGTTTAAAAAACAAACAAACGGATCAAAAAAAAGAAAATCGGAAAGGAAAAATCATCTGGAAAAAGGGACAAAAAGAGGAGTTTTGTGAATATTGTATCTGCAAAAAATTAAAAAAAAGTGCAAGGGGCTGTGCAGTCACCACAGTAGAATAGATCAGGCACTTGAAATATTTAACGCATTATAAAAACATGCAGCTCGGGAATGATTTAAAAATGTGGGGGGGGAAAAGCGGGATGCCCAATGTTTTTCCATGGTATGACCAAGAATGTGGGGAAAAAAAAGGTTTGCAGAAGGAACTGGGAAGTATAAGAAAAAAAAAAATAGGGGACAAACAATTTTATCGGGGAAAAAGAAAAGACTTAAAAATACCAAAAATAAAGAAAAGATTATAAAAAGATCCAACTTGGGCACTCATGAATATGAATGATCCAAAACTTTTTTGGTCACAATCGGAAAATCACGATACAGGGCGGCCTGGGTGAAATAACTACAGAAGAAGGGGTGAACACTTTAAAATGTGTACTGATTGCGGGTGCGGGAAAAAAAGGGGGCGGGGTGGTAACGATGTTATAGCAGGGGAAGGAAGGGGGACCGTTTCTGGACGGGGCCATAAAGAAGAAAGATTTAAAACAGCAGTTGACACTAGGTAAGGGGAAAGGGCCCGGGGTCCTGATGGCATTCTCAATGAAATGTTTAAAAAGATCGGGGGTGTATCATGCCTTTTCCTCCTTAGAGTTTAATGTATGCTCGACACAGGTGTTTCCCCCATTGGGCCAAATTAAAATTTGTGCACTCCAAAAAAAGGGGGGAAAAAACTGTGACCCTGGTAATTATAGAGGAATATCTTTGATTTGCACTCTATGCAAAGTTTTTACGTCCATTCTTAACAAAAATTGTATGAATGGGCAGGGAAAAGCAAAAATAAGATAGTGAAAGCCAGGCGGGTTCCGAAGACATTACTAACAGTGGGGTCATGTGTCACCTAAAAGCTTGTGTACAGAAACAGTTTTTGAATAATGCAAAACTGTATGTGGGTTTTTAGTTTTTGTAAAGCATACGATAGTATTCAACGTCTGTGTTGTGGTCGTTTTTTTCTCGAGAGGGGTACACGGTAAGATGCTTTTAAAATTTTTAAAAAAGCATGTATAAAACTTTTAAGATGTGTGTAAAAAAAACGGTAATGAATATTCAGATTTTTTTTTTAAGTGTGTCCAAGGACTAAAGCAGGTTGTGTTGCTTCACCAATACCTTTTTTTTTTCTTATTAATGAATGGGACATGAAAATTGAGGGAGGGGGAAACATGCAATACGCTTGTCCCAATAAACAAAGTTGTTCATTATGATTTGCGACGATATTGTCTTAAATGTATACTTGTTATTGGCTTACAGAGCCAATCAATGCGTTTTCCTCACGAGAGGCTAGGCTTGAAAGTAAATATGGAGAAAAGTAAAGTAATGGGGTTCGAAAAGGAGGGGTTTTTAGCTCAAAAGAAACTGGTTCTATGGAAATGAAAAATTAGAAATGTGAATTTTTACAAATATTGGGTATAACCATGTCCACAAAAAAAAAGTGGATATTTGCAGTGAAGAAAGGATAAGCCCAGCAAAGAAAGCAGTCTCGACATTTGAAATTTCCTTTCAGGAATGCTTGTAAAATCTGCCAAAATTTTCTTTAAAATGTTTAATGCACAAGTCCCAACCCATGTTACCTACGGATCCGAAGTTTGGGGGGACCAAAATATGATCCTTTGAAAAAGTACACTTGTTTGCATGAAGAGATTCCTGAAAAACCATTTAAGAGCGCCAAACAAGGTTATGGTGAATGGAAGACATCCACTGTACAAAATCGGGAGCAAGCTGCATCAGTATGGTTCAAGTTCTGAAACAGCACGACTCAAAAAAATATTCAAAGTGCCTACAAACATTTTGTTGGAACTTTTATAATGGGGGTCGTGCAAAATTTGGGGGACATATATCCGTTTTAATTGCTGTGCCCAAATGGTTTTGTTGGTTTGGACTTTTGGGAGTGTAGGCAATGAAAAAAAAAAAAGTTCATTACGGGAAATTTAAAAAGGATTAAAAGAGTGTTCTGTCAAGGTGGGTTTTTTTATTTTGAAAGCAAAAAGTGACCATGTTTTATAGTGACGTAAGTGCTGTCTGGGGAGAAAGGTACATTGACATTTTAAATTTCTTTCAAAAATTTTTGAGTAGCGTTGGGGCGTTTTCGAAAAAGGAGTTTTCGGAAATTAATTTCCATAAATTTTAAAATGCGTCTATTGTGAGAAAAGAAACTGTCCATTCTGTAAAAACGTGTTAGAAGATGAAGTGCATGTGATGTTTTTGTCCTGTTATAAAAAATATCCGTCAGAACATTCGTTTTGGTGAAAGATACCATATAATGTCCAGTGGCAAAGATTTCAGCAGCCGAAAAAGTGATGTCATCCCTTTAAATTTTGTGATTTATATATTACATGTACCCAAAACGCCCGGGGAAACAACTAAAACGATTTCAAAATTAATGTTATTGTTGTGTCCGATTCTTGTAACGAATTTGATATGTTTGTTTTCTCTTTCTTGTTAATAACCTGTATCTAAATGTGTTTGTGTTGTGTTGTGTGTTGTTTGTTTTGTTTTTGTGTTGTTGGGGGTGTGTGTGTGTGTGTGTGTGTGGCGCGCGCGGCGTTTTTGTTTTGGTGTTTTTGTGTATGTGTGCGTGCATGCGCATGAGCGTGTGTGTATGTGTGCGCGCTGTTTGTATGTGTGCGCGGATTTCATTGATTGTGTATGTGCGGAAGCAGTGAATTTAAATTGTTAATGTTAAGTCTTTAAAATGTTTCTTAAACTTTTCTATTCGTGATTTGTACTCATTTGCATTCTTTAGTCTTCATCTTATGTCTACCCCTATTGTATGGGGCTGTTGGCCTTAGACAATTAAAATTCGAGTTTCGAGTCTCTCACTCACTCACTCTCTGCTTTGCCTTCCCTGTCCCTAAAGAGGGCAGATATCCATTCACAGCTGGGTGAACTTGAGGACTGTACTGAAGCCAAGGCGCACGAACAGTCAGTCACCCATCCAAAGGTAATCATGCTCAACCCTGCTTAACCTCAACTTGCTCTGACCCACTAAGCTATCGCGTCCTGTTGAGCATATACCTGAACTGTAAACTAAGGTGATGTCCCATAACCTACGTGTAGGTCGTAGGGGAGCGAGGCATCAGCGACCTCAACTTCTCTAATGGACCAGCATTTTGAGGGCGGCGCCAAAGATAGACATAGTACTCCAAGTTTGTGAACACTGCAGCTAACATGGAAGGTTCTTCTTTCTCTTCCAGCAATATCATGTGAACCAGCCCACGCGGAGCAACCCTGCAGAGTTTACTCACCACCACACCAGTCTCAGCCAGAGCCGACTCCACCAGGGATGAGCTCGAAGAGTTCAGACAGCAGCAGCGAGTCAACTGTGGCCGAGGAGGAGGAGGAGGAGGAGGGCGTGACGGTGACGGTCATCGGCGGATGCGGCTTCCTTGGGCAGCACCTGGTGAAGCTGCTGCACTCCCACGGCAACAACATCAGCCTCATCCGAGTGCTGGATTTCTGCTCCTTTAAGAAAGAGCTGAGTAAGTGTATGTGTGTGTGGTGTGAGGCGGGGGGGGGGGGGGGAGTCGGTGTGTTGGGGGTGGGGGTAGGGTGGAGGGGGGATGGGGGGTGGAGGGGGTAGGGTGGAGTGGGGTAGGATGGCGGGTGGGGTGGAGGGGGTATGGTAAGGAGGGGTATGGCGGGAGTAGGGTTAGGTAGTATACTGGACTGTGTTGCATTGTATTGCACTGCACTATAGTGTTCTGTATTGCACGGAACTTGCAGTCACGACTCTTGTCTGAATGAAACGCTAAGCTAAAGACAGAAAGAGCACGTTTGCTATAATTGTTACAACTGAGACCGACTCTCTCTCTCTCTCTCTCTCTCGGGGATTCACCTTGCACACCTTCAGTGACAGGCTGTTTCTCAGTGCTCTGTGTTTTGGTGGCAAATTACGGTGGTTCTAGTCCATTACCTGTACCAGTTTTCTGCAAGGACTTGTGTGAAGAGGCATGCCTGCCGAACCATTGTCATTTAGGCCAAAATGTGGCTGTTTTCTGGCTGTTTCCATGAACTTTATGTACTGCCGACTGAAAAGCAAAATTTTCACCCGGACATTGAAGATGCGAAACCTGCAAGCCGGTGTCGTGGTGGGATTGCTCCTAGTTCAACTTTTCTACGGCGATTTATTGCAGCAGTGTGGGGACGTTGAGCTGAACCCCGGACCACCCAAGCGTGACAACTACCGCCAGAGCAAACTGCCCAGTACCGACCGCCCAAGTGATGCCACGTCTTCTCCCACCCATCGACCATCCAGCTTGGAGCAGTCCATTTCAGATGTTCTCAGTACGCTGCACTCTATGAACACTACACTGAACGAGAAAATTGACAGCTTGAAGGATGAAATGAGTCAGCTTCGTGAGGACCTCGCGGGAGAGGTGGAGCAACTGAGGGGAGAGGTGAGGAGTCTGCGGAAGGAGAACGAGGACCTGGCCAAGAAGGTGGAAGACCTGGAGGGAAGATCACGAAGGAACAACATCATCGTCCACGGAATGCCCAAACTCGCAGGTGAAACAAGCACAAATTGTGAGGGGGTATTGAAAGACTTGATCACTGACCAGCTGGAACTGTCTGAAGACATTCAGTTTGATCGTGTGCACCGTCTCAACTCCAGGCCAGATTCCCCCATCATAGCATGCTGCACGTTCTTCAAACAGAAGCAAGTCATCCTGAAGGCCAGACAGAAGTTGAGGGGAACGAAGGTGTATATAAATGAAGACTTTACCGCACGTGTCCAAAATGTCAGAAGACAATTAACACCACATCTCAAGAAGGCACGTGCAGACGGCAAACAGGCTAATTTAGCTTTTGATCATTTGTTTATTGATGGTGTGAAGTATGGGGTGAATGACGGTGGTGATCTCTGTGTTTTGAAATAAGGATTTGGCCGGCCAGTGGTTGATTTTGCTGAGGGGGGTAATGTTAGGAAAGCACCGGGTTGTGGAAGGAAAACCTACACCCGGTTAGGCAAGTTTTGTGGCGGGCTTCCCTCACGCGCGCAGCGTGATGCTAGCTCTGCCGTGGTGGAGGCAGCGGCAAGTAGCGCTGTTCCTTCCCGGCCAGGTGGCGGGGAATGGCGGGGAGATGCACGGGCTTGTGGCACAGAGGGGGCTACTGATAATTTTGTAAACACAAACATAAATGAAAAACCCGAAAATCTTCCCTTTTCTTTTTTGAGTTGGAATGTTCATGGTCTGTTGAACAAAATGTCTGATAATGAGTTTGTTGCATACATCCGTGCATTTTATTTTGTCTGCTTACTTGAAACGTTTGTTGAATATTTTGAAAACAGTTGTTTTGTTGAGTACGAGTTGTTTTGTATACCCGCTCTGAAATTGTCAAATCAAGGGAGACGATCAGGGGGAGTTATTTGTCTGATTAAAAAGAGTCTCTAAATATGTAAAACAAATAAAAACTGCCCTTCATAACACGTGTGTGTTTCTGATCAACAAGTCTTTATTTGGTACTCTGAAAGATGTATTGTTTGTATGTACTTACATTCCTCCAGAGGGCGCGCCTTATTATTTACATTATGAGATTGATAATGGTATATCGGCTCTGGAAAACTTTTATGTGAATATGTGATTGATTCAGATGATGTGTATATGCTGTTATGTGGAGACTTAAATAGCCGAACTTCTAACGCATCTCATGTTTGCAAGAATTTTTGATTCTGATTTTTAAATTTTTACATTTTGACAGTAATCCTGTTATCTAGATCGAAATTCTGAGGATGACAAATTAAATAACTTTGGAAAATTTTGCTAAACATGTGCACGGTCTGGATCTACATGTTTTAAAAAATGGCGTTTTTTTCTGGTGATTGTGTTGGTCGCTATACTTTTATTTCTGACAATGGTATAGTGTGAATGATTATTTTCTTGTTTCTTGCGTTTTAAATTTTTGATTTTAATGATCATTTTCAACTCATGGTAAGTGATCGATTAGAATCAATCATATCCCTGTAGAGTTTTAAAATTGATTCCCTCAAAATAATCCTAACAATTCAAGTAAGAAAAAAGCAATCATATACTTTGCAAAATATGTATGGGATGATAATTGCTGTGAAGACTTCCTTAATAAGTTGTGCTCAGAGGACATACAGAAATCGACTGGATGAGCAATTAGTCACCTTGACTCAGATGTTGACAGTGAAACTTAGTTTGTTCAATAGTTGTCTGAAAAAAGCAGCTGAATGCATGGAGAAGATTTTTAAAAACAGTGAGTGTAGTAAAGTCAGTAGTTGGTTCGACAAGGAATGTAGTAAACTTAAGAAATCTGTCCGAATTTTTGTTACAGAAATATAGACGTACTTTACAAAGAGAAGACAGAGATAAATACTGTCGTGCTAGACGTGAATATAAGCAGCTTTAGAGCAAAAGAAACGAGAAAAAACGAGGCTATGATTGGTGAGTTGACTCTTTCAGTGAATGATCAGAAAACGTTTTGGAACAATATGCCAAAATTCTTCTAAAAGTAAGCACCCTTATAACACAATGGATATTGATACTTGGCATCAGCATTTTCGGAGACTTACTTGAAAAAGATTCTGAAAATTTAGTTTTCTATGAAAAAATTTAACAGAAAATGAAAAAAGATAAAAGCTTGTGTATTTAATCATTCAATTTCTATAGATGTAAGTTCTTCTAGCCATAAGAAAATAAAAGATAATAAAGCAGCAGGTATTGATGGCATTATTGGAGAATTTTGAAGAATTCTGTTAGATTAGTCGGTTATCAATTTTTTTTGTAACTTTGTTTATGCTTTATTTGATAAAGGTATTTTCCCAAGCGCTTGGTCTGAATCTTTTTGTAATTCCATTGTATAAAAAAGGTAATACTGATGATCCAAACAACTACAGAGTAAAATCGTTTTTATAATATTGCAAGAAAAGATCTATATTCAATTTCAATCACAGACTTTAGAGATGGGTAGAAGCTAATAATATAACAGACGAATTTCAAGCGGTTTTAAGAGCAATTAAATCTACAATAGATCATATATTCACACTTCTTGCATGTGTACAGAAACAACTTAGTCTAAATCGTAAGCTATACATTGCCTTTATTGACTTTGAAAAGGCGTTTGATTCTGTCAATAGAGGTATACGTGGCCAATTTTGGCAAAAAATGGAATTTCTGGTAAATTACTTACTTGTGTTATGAGCATGTATAACAGTGTGAAAGCTAGAATTAGGTGTGGGGGTTCATTAACTGATTGTATCAACTGTACTACTGGGGTTAAGCAGGGGGATGTATGCAGCCCTGTTTTGTTTTCTTTATTTATTAATGAAATAACTAGAGAAGTTCGTGAATATGGAAAGCATGGTGTTTCCTTTCATGATGGTGAAGCCTAGAATTGTTATTCTATTTTTGCTGATGACGTATTAATACTGAAACGTAAGTAGACCTTCAGAATCAATTAAATTGTTTCCCAAGATCAGCGTCTAAGCTTCAACTAAAGGTCAATATGTCTAAAAAGTAACATAAATGTTTTCAGAAAAGGTGTTATCTTGCTGCTAGAGAAAGATGGCAGTTCAATGGTGTTACTATGGCTGTATAAATGCATATAAATATTAGGACTGTACTTTTTCGACACAGTTTGAGTTTTACGTTTGCTGTAAGGACCTTGCTTGTAGGGCAAAGAGGCTCAAATTTCCATAATGCAGAAGTTAAATAAATTTGAACAATTATTCTTTGGCTTATTTATGAAATTATTTGACTCACAAGTAAAAGCCAATAGCATTGTATGGGGCTGAAGTATGGGGACTTGATGCAGAAATGTATTCATAGTGAGAAAGTTCATTTATTGCCCTTAAGAAATTTCTCGGTGTATCATAAAAACACCTAATAATTTTGTATATGAGAAACGAACCGATACCCCATTGCAAATTGTTACAGCGTAAGGGTATTCGCTTTTGGTTGAAATTGATTCAGATGGAACAACATAGACTTCCTCGTAAAGCCTATAAAATGTTATATCTTTTAGATGAAAGGGGCAAGTCAAACTGGTTTACTAAATTTAAAAGAAAGTTACACGAGAACGGTTTGGATATGTGTGGCTCAATCAGGGCGTTGAAATCACTCTTTGTTCTTACGATTTTTTTCGTGAAAGACTAATTGAATGTCAGTGGCAAGACTGGCATTCACACATTGAAAATAGTACTAGATATGAAATGTATAGTCTGATCAATCCATCACATTGCATTCCTTTATACTTAACAATGAAAATGGATAGGCATTTGAAAAGAATATTAACAAAATTTAGATTTGGTATCTCAGAAATGAACACGCATCATTTCTATTATAGACATGTAAACGAGATAGCTTTGATTTGTCCTCTTTGTGATAGTTCTACTGAAGACGAAATACATTTTCTATTCACGTGTTCACAACTTAGGGAAATTTAAGAGAGCATTTTATACCTCGAAAGTTCTTACGTCAACCATGTCTCCATGGGTTAATCATGCTCATTACGCCCTGGAAATGAAGTTACTACAAAACATTAGCTCTTTTCCTATATAAAGCATTTAGACTGCGGGAAAACCCTTATTAATTCTTGAAAAATGATCGTGTTTTTGCTAATGTTTTGTGAATTGATTGTTTATGTGAATATCACTTATATGATAGTGTGTGCTTTGTGTTTTTCCCCTTCAAATGTGGCCAAGGCCTTTTGAATAAACCATTCGCATTCGCATTCTCTCTCTCTCTCTCTGTGCTCCCCCCCCCCCCCCCCCCCCCCCCTCTCTCTCTCTCTCTGCTCCCTCAACTTGTGACGTCTCTGCGTGGCTGTTCCCAGCCTCTCATTTTCAATCTCTATACCTCGGCCATACCATAGACCCACAGGGAGCTTATCAATGGTAGGCAGCCGTATGGCCACCATTCAGAGGAACCCTGCACAGCCGCGTCTCGTCCACTCTAGAGTCTTATGTCTGCAGACTACCACCCAGTCCGGATGGTACAGAGTATCGTAGGATCTACAGCGTGCATGGAGGATCTGATGGTCGCCACAGCCGGCGCCACCACAGTTTTCCACCTGGCCTCTCTCACGGACCGAACCCTGATTCCTGACATTCAGCTTCTACAACAAACCAACGTGGAGGGTGAGGTGCACAGGGGATGGGGTGGGGGGGGGAGGCGGGAGGGGGGGGGAGGGGGAGAGAGAGATCGGGGTGGGGAGCACTGAAAGGGGTAGAGCTGAAGGGCTGAGGTGGCGGGAGGGGGGGTAGGAATGCCGATTTGAGTGTTGGTTGTGTTGTGTTGTGTTTTTGTTGAGAGAGAGAGAGAGAGAGAAGAGAGAGAGAGAGAGAGAGATTTATGCATAAAGGCCATGGCCCCTTAGAAGGGAGTTGTACAAGACAATACTGAGAAGAGAGAGAGAGAGATATTTATGCATAAAGGCCATGGCCCCTTAGAAGGGGGTTGTACAAGACAATACTGAGGAAGAGAAAGAGAGAGAAGAGAGAGGAGAGAGAGATTTATGCATAAAGGCCATGGCCCCTTTGAAGGGGTTGTACAAGACAATACTAGAGAAGAGAGAGAGAGAGAGAGAGAGAGAGAGAGAGAGAGAGAGAATGCGAATAGTTTTATTCAGATTTTAGGCCATGGCCCCTTTCTGAAAGGGGGTTACACACCATCATGAACAACAAGAACCACGATATATTTCCCAGCTATCCACAGTCATCGGAAATCTGAAACAAATGAGTATGCATTTCTGATGTTACCATAGCGCAGCATTTACCCTTTTCAATGCATGTTAAACATACATGGACCAGATTTGTTAAAGTCGTCTCATGTTTCATCAACAGCAGAACATTTACCCTACAGTTACAAGGCTCAGCACAATACTTGGGTCTAATGAATTGCATCCTAAGGTCGTGTAAGGCTGGACAACAAAACAAGACACGAATTTTGTCTTAAAGAGGCGCAAACGCAGTTTTATTTCAAGAGGGTAGTAGATGTAAGTTACAAGACTTTTTTTCCATTCCAGCCCGAGAGAGAGAGAGAAGAAAGAGAGAAAAGAGAGAGAGAGAGAGAGAGAAAAAACACACACACACACACCACAAAACACACACACCACAACACGTGGTTTCCATTTCTTACCCCCCCCCTAAACCCCCCCCCCCCCCCCACTCCCATACAGGGACGCAATGTCATCAAGCATGCCAAGACAACGCGTGAAGAACTCATCTACCCTCGATATTGCGGTGTGATGGAGTGCACCATTGCTCACGGAACCCAAATCAACCCTACACCCAAACTGGCACATATGCCCGACGGCCCCAGCAAAGCAGAAGCGGAGGAAATGGCCTGGATTTCCAGGGGACCCTGACCAAAGGAGACTTCCACAGGAAAGGTTAGGGGGGGGGGGGGGGGGGGGGGGGGGGGGGGGGTGGGGGTTGTTGTGTTGGTGTGGTTTTTTGTGTTGTGGGGGTGTGTGTGTGTGGGGTGTGGTGTGTGTGTGTTGTTTCGCTCCTCGCTAGAGCTCCCAGGTTCACCAATAGTGACCGTTTGCGTAGCCGACCGTTTTACCGCCCGCAATTAAGGCAGCCGCATTCTTAAATTCGGAACGATTTTCTGAGCACGCCACCGTAGTGCCTGCAATTTCATGTCGGTTTTTTTTTTTTTTTTTTTTTGGGGTGTGCGGGGTTTTTTTGGGGGGGTTAAAAATTTTTGTATTATTATTTTGTCATCCATTCCCAATGATCTACTCTTCCGAAAGGCGGAACAGGTTTTAACGTGTGCGCGAAAAGTTCTGCTTGCGTTCGTACACGGTATTATCTGTTTATAGTCTCACCCAAGGGACTTTTCGTGGGAATGAAATCGGCACTGACATGAACTCCATGGAGAGCGCTTTGATTTGTTCCGTTGCAAGATTCAGCGCTATATAGTAAAAGGTAAAGGAGTCCCATAACCTATAAGGTCGTAGGGGAGCGAGGCGTCAGAGACCTCACTTCTCTAGGGCCAGCATATTGAGGGCGGCGCCCATCTCCTCTCCCTCGCTCCTTTACCTTCCCTGACCCTAAAGAGGGCAGGTACCCATTTACAGCTGGGTAAACTGGGGGAACTGTACTGAAGCCAAGGCGCGCAAACGGCCACCCATCCAACTGGTAACCACGCTCGACGCTGCTTAACTTGGCTGGGGGAAAGCGAGTGCTCCGACCACTGGGCTATCCCGTCCCCTAAATAAATTCCATATATTATTATTATATTAAATCCCCTCTAACGGGCGCCTCGATGGTGGCTGGAACCACCGCTAACATCAGTAACTGAAAAGCTTTTGGACTGGGCCTTCCCCCTTGGGAATGCCTGGGGGGCCTGTCAGTATAAATAGCATTCCCACCTTCTAGAAATTCTGTGCTAGGAATTCCTTCTGTTCTGTCCCTCTCTTTGTTTCTGCCTTGTTCCTTTTCTTCTGTCACCCTTCTTTCTGCTATTTCTACCTTCTTGTCCATTCCTGCTTTTTTCTTCCCCCCCCCAGAAAGACTTAAAAAACTCAATTCTCTCCCACGCCGAAGTCGGATGCGCTGGGCCTGACTTGTCAGGAGCGTAACGCAGTTTCGCTCAATATGACAGACACCGGTAGTTGAAGAGGGACTGGGCCAAAGAACCCGTGTCAACTTCAGGAAAAAACAACAGATATCCCCTAAATTTGATGTTTTCAGCCAAGACTCACGTCATGTAACTGTCAAGTCTCGAGCCCTATATTCTAACCACTTGGCTCTTTTGTCCTGATTTGCATATTCTGCCGAGGTTGGATTAAAAGTGGTTGAATTGGGTAAGGAGGGGGGGGACGCTTTCTTCGTTTTAATCCTCCACTGCCACTACTACTACTACTGCTACTTCTATTACTACTCTTCTATTACTACTACTACTTCTATTACTACTGCTGCTGTTGCTACTACTACTACTGCTGCTGCTGCTGCTGCTACTGCTACTGCTGCCATTACTGCTACTACTTCTACCACTACTACTACCACTACTATTACTACTACTACCACCACCACTATTACTACTACCACCACCACTACTACTACTACTACAACTACCACTTCTACAACTATAGTTACTGCTGCTTCCTGCTACTATCACTACTCTACACTACACTACTCCTACTACCACTACTACTACTTCTACTACTCTACCACTACATACTACCTACCACCACCACCACCACCACCACCATCACAACTTCTACCTCTCCTACTACAACTCTAGTAACTGCCGCTCATCATGCTGCCACTACAACACAAAACACAACAACTCTACTACTAACTACTCTACTACTACACACACTATACTATACTACTACTACTACTACCACTACTAACTAATAATAATAATAATGTATGGAATTTATATAGCGCTGAATCTTGTAAAACAACAAATCAAAGCGCTCAGATGACTTTTTTTTTCTCGAGGATAATGGAATAAGCACTCATGTGCTTTTTTTTTTTACATCCATTCCCTGTGTGTATGCGGTTTTGTAAATTTTGTCATCTGTTACCACCGGCACACAATGGCCTACTCTTTCGAAAAGCGGAACAGGATTTAACGTGTGCGCAAGATGTTCTGCGTGCGTTCGCACACGGGGCCTCGGTTTATAGTCTCATCCGAAGGATACTACTACTACTACTACTACTACTACTACTAACAACTACAACTACTACACAACACAATAACAACAACAACTACTACTACTACTACTACTACTACTAATAATAATAATAATAATAATACCACCACAACAACTACTACTACAACAACAACTACAACCACTACTACTACCACAACAACCACAAACCCCAACACATACGTGCCAGAATCGGCAACGAAGCTGAAGACCTTGGCGCTGAGGCTGGTCAACCTGTACGGAGAGTTCGACTCGCTGTTTTGGCCGCGCTTGGTGCACCTCGGGGCTTTCAACCAGGGCCACATCCCTTGCGTGGGCAACCTCAGGAGCAAGGTCCACTTCATGTACGTCGGCAACGCGGCCTGGGCCTTCGTGTGCGCGCATAACGCCTTCTGCGGCATGGTCGGGGTCGGTATGCATAAGTAGTAGTAGTAGTAGTAGTAGTAGTAGTAGTAGTAGTAGTAGTAGTAGTAGTAGTGGTAGTAGTAGTAGTAGTAGTAGTAGTGGTAGTAGTAGTAGTGGTAGTAGTAGTAGTGGTAGTTATAGTGGTAGTAGTAGTGTGGTAGTAGTGGTGGTGGTAGTAGTACTAGTAGTAGTAGTGGTGTAGTAGTAGTAGTAGTAGAGTAGTAGTAGTGGTAGCAGTGGTGGTAGTATGGTAGTAGTAGTAGGAGGAGGAGGAGGAGGAAGTAGTAGTAGTAGTGTAGTAGTAGTAGTAGTAGGTAGTCAGTAGTAGTAGTAGTAGTAGTAGTGTAGTAGTGGTAGTAGTAGCAGTAGTAGTAGTGGTAGTAGTAGTGGTAGTAGTAGCAGTAGTGGTAGTGTAGTAGTTAGTAGTAGTAGTAGTGTGTAGTAGTGGTGGTGGTGGTGGTGGTGTAGTAGTAGTAGTAGTAGTAGTAGTAGTAGTTAGTAGTAGTAGTAGTAGTAGTAGTAGTGCTCTCTGAATTCTGTGTTCGTAGTTGCGTGGGGTGGAGGGTGGTGGTGGGTGGGGGGTGGGGGGGGGTGATGTAGTGTAGTGTAGATGGGATGGGGTGTGGTGTGGTGTGGTGGTGGGTGGTGTGATGTGGTGTAGTGTAGTGTAGATGGGATGGGTGTGGTGGTGGGTGGTGTGAGGTGGTGTGTTGATGTGGTGTAGTGTAGATGGGATGGGGGTGTGGTGTGGTGTGGTGTGGGTGTGGTGTGGTGTGTGTGTGGTTTGGTGTAGTGTTGTGTAGTGTAGATGGGGTGTGGTGTGGTGTGATGTGGTGTTGTGTTGTGTAGTGTAGATGGGATGGGGTGTGGTATGGTGCGGTGGTTTTGGTGGGGGGTGTGGTGTAGTGTTTTGTAGTTAGATGGGGGGGGTGGTGTGGTGCGGTTGGGGGTGGTGTGTGGTTGGTGGGGATGTGGTGTAGTTTTGTGTTGTGTGATGGGGTGTGTGTGGTGGTGGAGGGTGGGGGGTGTGTGGTTGTGAGTGGTTAGTGTATGTTGTGTAGATGGGATGGGGTGTGGGTGGTGCGGTGGAGGGTGGTGGGGCGTGGTGTGGTGTGATGTGGTGTAGTGCAGTGTTGTGTAGATGGGATGGGTGTTGTGGTGTGGTGCGGTTTGGTGTGGGGTTGGTGTGGTGTGTGGTGTGGAAGTAGTGTAAGTGTAGTGTAGTGTAGTGTAGTGCAGTGCAGTGGTGCAGTGTATGCTACTTTCAAATACAGCACATTTCTCTCTGCACAAAATTAGGGGTGCTCTCACCAGAAAGGACGCGTCGCCACAAACCTATTACAGTGACTTTTTTCTACATAATTTTGCCAGCGAAAACACTCTTTTTATACTATGGGTTGTTGTTGTTTTTTTTTGACGTACGCTGAGTTCGTACTGCACACGAAATATCGGAATACTATTGCCTCATCCAAAAGACTAGCACCCATACCGCCACAGAAGGTGTAGTGGGTGGGGAGAAAAGTTGGGGCATCATTGGTACATGGAACATCCGTACCTTGCACGCATGTGGGAAGCTCCAAGAACTAACCCATGAACTACGAAGATACGAATGGGACATACTTGGACTGGCCGAAGTCCGTTGGGTCGGATTCGGCGAAACAACCACAGAAGAAGATCACAAAGTATGGTATAGTGGCGACGACTCCAAACACCAACACGGAGTAGGATTTCTTGTCAACAAGAAGAGGACTAACAGTGTCATCAGCTGTACCCCAATCTCAAGTAGACTGATCTCCATGCGTGTCGCAGCAAAACCACACAACTGACCATCATAAAAAGTTTGCACCAACATCAGATTTACGAGATGAAGCAATCTAGTGTTTCTACGAGGATTTGGAGAGCGCCATCAAATCAACTCCAAAGAAGGACTTTCTCGTGACCAGGGCGACGGGAATGCCAAAAATCGGACCTGACGCTTATGACCAATGGCCAGGGCAATAGGCCGTTTTGGCGTGGACAAAACCCAAGATAGAGGTCTCAGACGTTGGAATTCGCAAGCAGCCACAATCTTACTGTCGCCAACCCCCTATACCCCCACAAGACATCAAGAAGAAACGACGTGGAAACTCACCAAATGGAAAGACACAAAAACCAGATTGACTACATCTTGGCCCCCAAACGATTTAAGTCGAGCATCAACAAAGCCCAGACAAGAACTTTCCCTGGCGCTGATATTGGCAGTGACCACGACATGGTACTCATGACCCTACAGATCAAGCTGAAGACCAACAACCAGAAGAGAAATCCCCGTTTGCGGTTCAACATGGAAAAGCTGAAGGACCCAGAAGTCGCTGAAATCTTTAAAGCTGAGATAGGGAGCAAATTTGCAGCATTGAATTTCCTCCAAGACGACATCAACAACCTCACTGAGACCTTCAGCAAGACCATTCAGGAGACAGCGCTGGAGATCCTTGGGAAAGAAAGGAAAAAGAACCAACCGTGGGTTACCAACGATATCCTGGACCTGTGCGATCAACGTAGGGAGCTAAAGCCAGAGAAGAACAAAAACCCAGAAACGGCCGAAAAGTATAGAACAGTCAACAGGTCAATCAAAGAGAGTTTGACTGGGCCATGGGAACTGGATGTCAGAACAATGCTCCAAGGTTGAGAAGGCAATGGCGAAAGGAGACAGAAAGGGAGGCGTACCAGACTTTCAAGGTATTTAACCAAGTCCCAGCAGCCAAAGACCCCCGTATTGAAGACAAAGGGGGTTTCAGTCCTTACAGAGAGCGCCACTATCAGAAGAGATGGACAGAAAATTGCAGCGACCTGTAAACTACAAGCTGAAGGCTGATCCGAACAAACTTCACGAGCAAGATCCCAGACCATCAGATCCTGAAAGCACACAGGTGCTGGAGGAAGAGGTAGAAGAAGCAGTAAGATCCTTGAAAGGAAGCAAGTCACCAGGGATTGACAACATCCCGGCTGAGCTCATCAAGAACGGAGGCCCAGAGATGATCAAGGCATCTGGACCAGCAAAGAATGGCCTGAACAGTGGACCCAATCCATCATAGTTCCACTTCCAAAGAAGGGAGACCTGAAGAAGTGCCAAAATTACAGAACAATCAGTCTGATAAGCCATCCAAGCAAAGTTATGCTACGCATTGCCTTGAACAGACTGAAACCACAAGCAGAAGAAATCCTATCAGAAGAACAGGCAGGATTCAGACCAGGTCGAAGCACTGTCGAGCAGATCTTCAACATCAGAATGCTCATAGAGAAGATCCCCAACATCAACTACAGCTCTACAACAACTTCATTGACTTCAAGAAGGCCTTCGACCGAGTGGGGCAAGAAGCTTGTGGCAAGTCATGAGAGACTATAACTTCGACGAGGACCTGATTCAAGTCATCCAGGCGCTGTATACAGCTCCCACAGTGCAGTCCTCTGGGTGGAGAAATCGGGGAGTTCTTCCGGACTTCAGTTGGAGTTCGACAGGCTGCCCGCTATCCCCGTTTTTTTTCAACGTTTTCCTGGAGAACATCATGCAGGAGGCCCTCCTTGACTTCAAGCCCACAATCACAATAGGAGGAAGGGCCCAGTCTGCAATCTTCGATTCGCAGACGATATTGATCTCATGGGCCGCAGTGAAGAAGAACTCCAGGATCTCACCACCAGACTGGAAAACATCAGCCAATCCCCAGGTATGGAGATTCACCAGGGAAAAGAGCAAGATCTAGTGAACAGTCCCACCCCGACCACTCCCACCAGCATCAAGATGAGTGGCGAGACACTAGAGGAGGGGAAAACTTTCAAGTACCTTGGAGCAGTCATCACCAAAGAAGGTACGAGCACACAAGAGGTGAAGATCAGACTTGCTTGGCACTCTCCTCCATGACTAAGCTGGCGAAAGTGTGGAAAAAACCACAACATCAGAACCACACTAAGGTCAGACTCTAAAAGGGGCACTCGTCACATCCATTGCCTTGTACAGCTGTGAAGCATGGACACTTACTGCCGACTTAGAAATCGCATTCAAGCCTTGAGATGAAGTGCCTCAGCGGGGTCCTGAACATCACCTACAGAGACCGTAAAAACAATGATACGTCTGGCAGCAGATCGAGGCACTGGCTGGCAAACAAGAACCCTTGCTAGATACAGTCAAACGGAGGAAACTGAAATGGTGTGGCCACAACAAGGCATAACAGCCTGTCAAAGACAGTCCTGCAGGGAATGGTGGAAGGAGCAAGGAGGCAGGGACGACCACGCAAAAGCTGGATGTCCAACATCAAGGAGTGGACCGGCCTCACTGTACCAAACCCGAAAGCAGCCCAGGACAGAACCATTTGGCGGTCCACTTGCAGCGTCCATGCGGGTACCCCAACGGTCGTCCCGACCAAGGGATGAGTGAAGAAGTGAATCAACGGGGATCGAACCCCCACCTCTCGCTTTCTAGACACGTACGTTGCCTCTAGTCCGCCTATTTCCCTGTATGGGGCAGGACGGCCTAGTGGTTCGAAGTGGTGTCATCTGAGGGTTTAGTGACTGATGTTATTTATTTATCTATTTTTATTGTTTTGTTTTGAGGATAATGGAATAAGCACACTCTCGTGCTTTTTTTTCATCCAGTCCCCGTGTGTATGCAATTTTGTCAGTTTTGTCACCCGTTCCCACCGGCACACAATGGCCTACTCTTCCAAAAAGAGGAACCGGTTTTAACGTGTACGGAAGATGTTCTACGTGCGTTCGCACACGGGACCTCGGTTTATAGTCTCATCCGAACAACTTTTGGGGAGAGTGGAGTCGGCTCTGATGTTAACTCCAGAGGAAAAAATCCTCTAGAACGAGATTCGAACCCGGGTCAGCAGATCACGAATACATCACTCTAACCACCAGGCTACCCCGTTCCATGTGGGTTCGAGCCTCCTCCGCTTGGAGTTTGTCTGCTTATGCTACAACATTCTTTGGTATGATGTTATTATCAGGCTCTAGAGATGAAATGCCTTCAGAAGACTCCTTGGCATTTCATACATGGACCACACTACCAACAACGAAGTCCTACAAACCATCACCCAACAAGTAAAGCACTATGAAAACCTGCTGACCACAGTCAAGAAAAGGAAGCTCAGATGGTACGGACATGTGACTAGATCAGATGGGCTGTCCAAAACCATACTGCAGGGAACAGTGCAGGGGAAGAGAAGGCGAGGCAGACAGAGGAAGAAATGGGCAGACAACATCACTGAATGGACAGGGAAGAGCTTCTCCACAACCCAGGCACTTGCACACAACCGCCGCAAATGGAGCCAGCTGGTGCAACGTTCGTCAATGCAGTGTCCATACGACCCCGGAGGGGGTTATGGAAGATGGATGAGATGAGATTATCAGGATTGTCCGCCTTCCGAGGGCTGTTATGAATAAAAACCTCTCTCTCTCTCTCTCTCTCTCTCTCTCTCTCTCTTTTCTCTCTCTCTCTCTCTCTCTCTCTCTCTCAACTATCATTCAATTTTGGTATCTGTACTGTACACAACAACGCTGTGACCCAAGTATTCGTGTAAAGTAATTGGCTCCTAAGCTTGCAAGAAAGACTGTGCCGCCGCCGACAATGGCAATGAACTAGACGTTCAGAGCCACCCCCCCATCCCACCCCACCCCCAACCCCGCGCGCTCTTGTTCCTTTCTTGCAGTTCTCCTCAGAGCACCAGTTCAGAGAGCCATCTTCTGCCAGCATGAACACGGTGCTGGCCTTTGCTATCCACAAAGGCTCCAAACACCCCCACAGACACAAGGGGCAGGATTCCAAGACTCCTACCGCGGTAGATGATTCCTGGGGAGGGAACCTGAGCCTCTCGGAAACATCCGAAACTGGGGCCCAGGATTTGCCGGGGCCCAGGGTCCACATTTCTGTCGAGGGGAAGGCGCTCTTCATCTGTGATAGCACGCCGCCCGTCAACTTCTTCATCTTCATGAAGAGTTTTCTGCGCCGCTACGGGTTCTTTCTGACGTCTTGGACCCTACCTGGAAAGTGGGCCATGGTAATTTGTTGTTTGTTTGGTGTTGTTGTTGGTTTTTGTTTTTGTTGGGGTTGTTGTTGTTTTTTTGGGGGGCGGGATGTTGTTTCTTTGGTTTTTAAGATATTTTAATCCACCTGAGAGACACTCTGAGAGCGGCCGAGAGACGCGAGGAATGGAGAAAGGTGGTTGACAAAGCTTCGGAGGCGCCCCAAAGGATTCGGAATCTGAGGGATCGGTGACGGGGAATAGATCTACCTGAACACGGGGTAGCTCAGTGGTCAGAGCGCTCGCTTTCCCCAGCCGAGGTTAAGCAGCATCGAGCGCGGTTACCAAGTGGATGGGTGACCGTTTGCGCGCCTTGGCTTCAGGAACAGTCCCCCAGTTCACCCAGCTGTAAATGGGTACCTGCCCTCTTTAGGGCCAGGGGAGGTAAAGCCAGGGGAGGTAAAGCAGCGAGGGAGAGGAGATGGGCGCCGCCCGCAATATGCTGGCCCCTACAGAAGAAGCTGAGATCTCTGATGCCTTACTCCCCTATGACCACATAGGTTATGGGACACCTTTACCTAGAGAGGGGATGGGATAGGCCGGTGGTCAAAGCACTCGCTATCGGTTTGAGCTTGATTCCCGCCCCCCACCCCCCCCCCCCCCAAATGGATGGGCGACCGTTTGTGTGCCTTGGATTTAGTACAGTACCCCCCCCCCCTCTCCCCCTTTCACTCTGTTGTAACCTTAATAGTTAATTTCCCTCTTTAGGGATAGGGAAGGTAAAGCAGTGAGGGCGAGGAGATGGGGGATGTGAAGAATATTCAGCTTTTGTTTCAGCATTTCAGCAGCCCACCAAATAGTGAGATGAGTTACAGAATGTTTAACGTGCATATTGGTTTTCACTGTTGTTCTCCCCCCTTCCCCCCCAACCACCCCCTCCCCAAAAAAGTGAGTTTGGCAACATCGGGTCTGTATACCCTAATCTTGGAGATCGAACAAAAGACATTCATTCCGTTACCAGGCAAAAAAAACACAAACCGAAAAATTCGTTGTTGCCCCATCTTCTACGTCGCTCCAGTGCCGCTGTTCCCCAGCCGTTCGTTTCCACCTGTCCGCCTCATCTACGCTCAGGTTTGTCATTGATGTCGCATCCTCAGCATCAGAAGTCCACAGGCAGCTTATCAATGTAAGGCCGCCGTGGGGCCACCTGCCAGAGGGGCCCTGTACTGCTGGGGCTAGGTCATGGGGCCGGGTCACTTTGGTGGTGTGTTCAGTGATACCTGTTCTGAGCCACACACACGCACGCACGCACGCACGTACACAGCACACACACACGCACGCACTCACACACACACACACACGCACGCACGCACGCACACACACACACACACACACACGCACGCACGCACTCTCACACACACACACACACACACACACACACACACAACACACGCACGCGAAAAAAAAGCCAAAAAAAGCAAATGCATTGCTTATTCAATGTACCATCTGGAAATAAAAATTTGACTTGACTTGACTTGACTTGACACACACATCACACGAGGTAAATTAAATCACCACCATCAACTCTCTTTCAAGTTAACCCATCAACGACGGTTGAAAACCTTGCAGCGCCTGATCAAGCTGGCCTACATAGTCCTATGGGTGCTCTTCCCCTTCTTGCACCTCAACCCGCCCGTGGCCGAAGGCGAAATCCGCCAACTGTGCCGCACCTACACCTTCTCCAACAGGGCGGTCCGCAACCAGCTCAACTACAAGCCGCTCTTCACAATGAAGGAGTCCCTACAGAACACTGCCGAATTCTTCGACAGGCAGTACAAGGAGGCTTTGTCCGCCTGCTTCTTGCACCGGGCCTTTGGCTCGCAGCACTTGGGCAACCTGACGCGTCTGCTGAAAATCAAAAAGGACATCTTCGCTGTGGATCTGGGGGACACCGGGAAAAAGTTCCGCGGGAAAGTGGCCACGCAAGAAAACTGGATGCGTGGGCTTATGGCAAAGTGAAGATTTGGGATGGGGGAGGGGTTGGGGGGTTGTTTGTTGTTTGTTGGTTCGTCGGCTAGAGCTTCGAGGTTTATCAATGGCAAGATTTTGCATAATACATGCCACCGGGGTTTTTTTTAGGTTTTTTTTTTTTTTTTTTTTTTTGGGGGGGGGGGGGGTTGTCTACCATGAAGGTATCCACATTCCGACTTTGGGGATGTATGCTGGGTATGTTCATTGTTTCCGTAACCCACAGAACGCTGGCATGAATTACGGGATTTTCAACGTGTGTAGTTCATCTTAAGCATGTAGTACATACCCGAAGGGAATTAAGGCGAGGGCAGGTATGCGCTTGAAGTTAACCCGGGAGATCATAAAAATCCTCACCCTTACTTTCAGCAGACGCCACCGAAGTTCGAACCTATTACCCACGAGATTGAAGTCGAACAGTCTTGACCACTCGGCTATAGTGTCCATCAAAGTGAAAGATGATTTAACCAACTACTTTTGCCTCTCTCCGTATTTTGTCTGGCAGTGTTCAAGTTGTCATTTAGGTGAAGTTGACCACTTCTGCTTTGACACACATACTCATTCTTGAACGATGTTTCTTTGGAATCACCTGAACATTGATTAAACGTAAAAAGTTCACTACTTAGTTTTGCGGCTGTTGTTGCTCTTTCGTTCTTTCTTTATCTTCTTTCGCTTTTTGTATGACATGAGGTTTGGTAGGCCACACATGCGGTGTCCTTAAGTGGTTGATTTCGTCAAATGGTCTGGCTCAACAAAGACATACCCCCCCCCCCCCTCTCCCCCTAGCAAGCAAACCCAGGATAACTCAATCAATGGCCTAGGGCCCAGTACTAAAATTAGCGCGCCCCTTCCAAGAGTGGTCATATCCTGCTATAATTATTACTTAGTTTCCCCAGCTGGGATGGGATGGAATGGATAGCAGCTGAGAGTAACTGAAAGTGGGGAAAACTGACATGTGGATTGCTGTATTTGGGTATTATGTTTGCGTACATCACCCCACCCCCCACCCCCGTTCTTCTGCTAGAGCTCTGAGGTTCCTCAGTGGTGAGATTTTTGCATATGCAACCGTTTTTGCCCACTATTATTTAAGGTACCTGCATTCCGACTTGGGGATGAACAGCTCAAATGCGTCACCCTTGACTTCGGTATCAATGGACCTCGATATTACCCCTCGCTGATATTACATACCAGCACATAATTATATTAGAATTGGGTCAAACTTTACAGATTTTCCCAAGAAATCTCGACTGTGTTATTATCGTTCTATATCTTTTTATCGCCGATAGTTTGGGTCTTGTTTACATCTGTGTTGATACAAAGGCAATGTGCTTAGCAGTTTAAAAAACAACACCACTTTTGGTTACTTAAGGAACGGGTTTGCGCAGTTGAACATCTTGTACCAGTTAGTGACGAGAGAGCCACTTTAATTAATGACACCACACACTGGGTTACTACTTTCATTCCTGTAAACGCGAAAGACAAAGGTGTTTTATTACAGGAACGTTTCGTAGTAAAGACCTGGGATGATGAAACATAATTAACTCCCAAAACTTGTAATAAGGACATCGGTTCACCAACAAGGAACCAAAACTTTTGAACTGGGTCTGGCAAAGTTACTGGTCTTTGGTGCGAAGAATTTAAGTTGCTGTCACGGAAAGATGCTTAAAGTATTGCTCCCTCATTCTGTTTTGAAGTCGGAGTATGGCTATGTGGCGAGGTACTTGAAAAGAGTTGTACACTAACACTTTTTCATCCAGTGTGGATTTTCAGTCTCACAGTGATTATTCAGATAAGCGAACAGGTTTTTTTTCATCTTGCACACACACACACACACACACACACACACACACGACAAAACCAGAATGGATGATAACATTTACAAAACCGAATACACACGGGGACTGAATGTAACCCCCCCCCCCCCTCCCCTCACATAATTGCTTATTCCATTATCCTCGAAAAAAACCATTTTTAAAAATCAAACAGAGAGAGAGAGACAATGACAAATTCTTTTATTTCGAGGATAATGAATAAGCATTCATGGGCTTTTTTACATCCAGTCCCCGCCCGTAGGGATACATCTTAATAATAATCCAATACTTATACTCTCACACAGTAGAAACAAAGGGAAATAGCCCTTTTCAAAACACCCCCCACCCCCCAAAAAAAACAACAACAAAAAACAGACAAATAAAAGAAAACCCTAAAGACACCTCCCCTCCCCCCCCCCGACCAAAACAAGCAACAAACAAAAGAAAAAGAAAAAACAAACCATCAAAAAGAAGAAAAAAAGAGAAAAACAACAAGAAAAAGAATAACAACAAAACCAAGAAAAATAACAACAACCAAACTTAAGTCATAAAAAAACATCTACACATTGTCAAATGGTACACATGCTTATTACATATAACAATAAGATACT
This sequence comes from Rapana venosa, assembly GCA_028751875.1. Taxonomy (NCBI): domain Eukaryota; kingdom Metazoa; phylum Mollusca; class Gastropoda; order Neogastropoda; family Muricidae; genus Rapana; species Rapana venosa. Next base: position 13,576,601 of record CM054156.1, on the reverse strand, counting down.
GAAATAGGGCATTCATTAAAACTTAAGTACAGCAGAGAAGCCCAATAAAGTATTGAAAATATAAAGTATGAATCCTTTATCAGGATACACTATAACTATAAGCAAAGCGATAAAAGGTGAGACAGAGACAGATAGAGCTCTGTGTGTATTTCAGAGATAATATCAAATATATAATTCTCAAAACAGTACACGATCACCATCAACACTCATTTTTGATTATACTCGTACAAATTATATGTCATGATAATGAAATAAACTCAATATCCATACACTCACTCAATACAAAAAGAAAAGAAGAAATCTAAGCCTGTACAGTCATTGAGAGAGAGAGAGAGAGAGAGAGAGAGAGAGAGAGAGAGAGAGAGAGAGAGAGATGAATCCTAACCACAAGAAATAACCGATGAATTATATCAAAGTCAAAAGAGAAAGCAACACAAATGACAATGTATGAACGTGAAAAGAGAAAAGGAGTACGAAATGTGACCAGAAAAACCGAAAATGCAGCATCCATCCAATAAATAGACTATGAATGCAACATGCGCCGGCATTTCACAAGTTAAGCAGACACATTTACATAATTATTTGGATAAAATACTACAAAAACCTTTCCCCACACATTTAACACGTTAATTAGAGACTCGTATCTGACACAAACAAAAGAAAGTTTACAATTTTTCTATCAAATATTTTTTCATGAAAGGCATTATCAACAATTAAGGTATTTGTAACAGTTTCTCAATGAAGTTGTCTGCCTTGACTCAAAATCTGTTCCTATTGCTGCTTGTAAGACTGGAATTCGAAAATCGTATAAGACTTTACTGTTCCATGAAGTATATTTTGTGTTTCAGTCTGTGTGCGCTAGACATCATAGCTTACATGTATGCGTTCGCAGACGATAATTCACAGATGTGTTCATAATCTCATTGACTGGAAGGCCTTGCAGCAAAATACCAGAGTCAGAACCTACCCTACGATCACCCCATCCACAAAAGAAGACCAGCATGGTGCTCAAAAGTACTGCCCTGATATTAATTTTCTGTTGTTTCTTTCTCAAAGAGGACTTACGGTATTACTGACATGCCATAGAAGAAAGTACCTACAAAGAGTGCAAAAACTGAAATCCACTGTGGAGGTGTATGCTGGGAAGGTGTGTTTCTGCAACCCACTGGCATGAATTATGGGATTTTTAATTTGCATAAATGTATGCATGCATGCTGTAGGCCTAGGTCTAGATGTACAAGTTACCTAACAAGGGGGTCGAGTCTGTACTCCAACTGTACAAACAGGTAACAAAATGGGAGATAAAAAACGGAGCTCGGCATTGCGAAAAACGGAAAGATTACGTCCCTTAAACCGACGCGCCAGACCACCACCACTGTTAGTCAGACTCGCACGCTCTTGCGCCTGGAGAGCATCCGGGAACTTGCGCCATAATCGTACTTTTTTTCGTCTGGCGTGAACCCAAGGCTTCAGCTTTGATTACAAAGCGTAACTTCACTCGATAGAATGTTGTCGCGGTCAGTCAGAGCCGAAACCCGCAGTAGGGCGAAAGAAGACATCAAGAGGGTAATCAATGCCATCGACAAAGTGAGGAAATGGTAAGTACAGAAGCTCGCTTCGTCTGCTCTTTCCACGTCTGCTTTCTTCCATGTTTTTAGGGTGGCGACTGCTTGTCTTTGTTCTCGTTGCCATCGTTGATAAGTTTTGACGATCCCTTGCATGCCCTCCCTCCCTCGGCAGAGCGCAGAGCGGCATCGGTAGACACGTGGTGGTGCTACTTCACCTTGTTTCACAGCAGTCAGTGGGAGAGGGGAGGGAAGGGGGGCAGTTAGTTGGCATTTTGTGTTACGTTTGTAGGTCAGCCTGTCTTTGCTTTCTGCTCTCTCTTGCTCAATGGCGGATCTTGTGGGTTTTTTCTCTCATGATTCTTAGTATGCTGTGTGCCAGTGTTTTTCTTCCATATTGTGCAGTGCACATTGAAGTTGTTTTGCCTTTTATAGTTTTAACTGATTAATTGTAGATCAAATCCTTGCCCTTTTTTTCAGGTTTAAACTATAAAAAGCTGTAAGTAAAATAAATGGGGAAAGTTTAGAGTAGCATGCACTGATGCACCATAGGTCTACTGCAGAGTGCAAGTGTATGAAGTGTCAGAATGGACCTTGCATTAGCCTTAAAGTGTTTGAAACTTTTGTTACTTTTTTGTTCCTTCCGTCAATTTTTCATTTTCATTTATTGACAAAGTTAATTTTAAAGTACCATGTTTCTTTCACTTAGTGAGCAGCTTTCTAAACAAACTGCCTTGTTCCTCATGTTTTCCTCTTCATCATTATTTTGTTAATTTAGCACAGTGTAGCCTAATGTTCACCAGTTCTTTAAGTTTCACCCAAGTATTCAAATTCTACTGTTAAGGGTCTTTTTCAGTTTTTGTAATCCCTTTTTTATTTTAAAATATAGTACTAGTGTTTTAGTTTGCCAAGAAAGCTGGTTCTGGTGTATAAGAATATCTGATCTTGAAGTGGGTTGCATTAATTTAATGCGTACAGGATATTTTTAATTTTCAGATTGAGATTCATGCTTGGCTTTTTGTTGTTTTTTCTTTATGGAGGGGATGGGGGGACTCTTACTGTCTTAGTAATTACCGTCTTCTTGGCTGTGATATTTGACAAAAGACGAAATAAGCCTACTATTGCAATAGGGCCTATACAAGTCTGTATAAAAGTGTATGGCTTTTTTTTTTTTTTGGGGGGGGGGGAGGGTTATTAGACAATGTTGTGGCTTTAAAGAGTCTGTTTTTCTTACATCAGAAAGACTGCAATGATATGTAGAAAAAATAGAATGTTCACAGAGTTACATGTGTACAAGAACTGGCAATCTCATGATCAATATTGAGGGGGTTCTTTTGAGAATAGATAAACTGAAAGAATCTTTTGGCTATTTCAGTGTACTTTTACTTCATCTTTCCCATTCTTGGGGTCATTTTTGTTTTTTAGTATGGATAAGTGTAGAAACAAGAAGTTAAATACTTGTGTGTGTGTGTGTGTAGTTGGTATGTGGTTGTTGTTGCCTGATGTTGGTGGTGGTTGGTTGGTTGGGGTTTTTTGGTTTGTTTGCTTGTTTGTTTGTTTTAGGGGGGTTGGAGGTTTTTGTTGGGTTGTTTTTGTTTTGTTGGGTGTTGGTTTTTTTAGGGGGGGGGGGGTATGACAAAGCATGAAGATTAAATACAGAGCAAAACACCATAGCATTTACTATAGATCCCCCTCCCCCCCCAAAAAAAAAAAAAAAAAGATTGTATGGTTTGTTGTCAAATGGAAAAGTCATTTGATATAATCTAACTGTACAGATATGGAGAATAGAAAAAATTCATGTGCCAGTATTACTCGAGTTTCTCTTCAGCATCCAGTGTTCACATCCAGTGTTCCCCCTAATGATCATGCTTGTGCATAAATTTCCATTTCATGCCCACTTGAAATATGAGCTGAAGTACTTGCACAGATATTTAACCTGCATGCGCACACACTCATACACACACACACTCTGTCTCTGTCTCTGTCTCTCTCTCTCTCTCTCTCTCTCTCTCTCTCTCTCTCACACACACACACACACACACACAACCACTTCTACTATTACTACTAACCCAGCATGGGCAGTCACTAAATATGACATTTATTATTCATACGGAATTCAACATTGTACAGAGGTAAGCAATAATGATAAAATAGCAGAAAAGAATGCATTAAAACCACGCTAACAGCATATAAACACAAGAGAGGGTGAAAAAACAAATTGAGGTTCTGACCAAAACCTTTCTTCTGCAATATGCACTGTTCATTATGACTGTCTTTCAATATGCCATTTGAATGAAACAAAGCCAAAACAATGGGCAGAGATTCACTCTCGCAAAACCCCAGGGCCTGTACTCAATACACCTCATCAGAGAAACAAAAAAACTGAATTCAGTAACGGCAGCAACGGCCGCAATCCCATGGAACCCATCAGTAAAACGTCGCCACAGAACAACACCCAGAGCCGCCGCTCTCGATCTCTGGCATTATTGATCCGTAACTGGCTGTGCCGCCCGGCACGGCACTCCCACTGAGAAGAGACGTGCACAGAATCGCTTTTGACTTCTCCCCCCAAGAAATCCCCTCAGCCTTCATAAATGAGGTTTATTTTTGGACACCAGCCAACAGCAGAAGCCCTGGAGGGAGGACAGACAAACAGCTGAAAAGAGAAGATGGGATTTACCCAGTAACTATGATTGTCAGCTCGTTTGGCTTAGCAGGCGCTGTGTACTGTACGGTGGGAGAGAGAGAAGGCCTACTGTTTTTTTCCCCTACCAGTTCAGGGCTAGGGCACTGCTATTTTTAGATCAGTGACAGCCGGCGGGTTGAGGAAGGGAAGAGGTTTAGCGAAGAGAGAGGGGGGGGGGGGGGGGGGGGGGATTGGGGGACGTCGTCTACATTATTATTTCAGCCCAGTGGGGGCTTGGGACTGAACAGAGAGAGAGAGAGAGAGAGAGAACAGTGGTACACCTGTGTAGGTTGGGTTTCCAGTTTGCAGATTTATGTCACGGAACTGTCAAGCAAGGGGTAGGCCTACTGGCAAGCAAGCATTAGGACTACTGGGGTTAACATCAAGGGGGTAGAACTTGAGGGTTTTTATTGGTGGGTTTTTTTTAAGGGATAGTTGAGTTAGAGAGAGAGTAAGTGTGTGTGCATGTGCCCATGATTGTGTGTGTGTTGTTTTGGGATGTAGGATGTGGCCATTGTGGGTGAATGCTCTTTCTCTCCCTCTCTCTTGTTTGTTGTTTTGGGATGTAGGATGTGGGTGAGTGCTCTCTCCGCCCCCCCCCCCCCCCCCCCCCCCCTGTGGTGTGTGTGTGTTGCCATTCATGTTTAAATCTGCTTTATCATGGACTCAGTACAATCTTTCATACAACTGATTCAAAAAATCCTAACTAAGCTCTTGGTTAATATTGACATCAATCAGATCAGTACTCTGCTGGTCTCATATGACTCCATTACCTTGCTTAACACATCAATGTATAAGATCTTTTGAACTATGCATTTTAGTTGTTTTTACTCATGTTACCTCGCTAACTGTGTTTCATAATTATAGGGTTAATTCCAGACAGTCTTTTCAGTACATGCATAGCTCTTTTTGAATTTTCTCTTGACTAGTTCTTTTTCCTTTATTTTCATTATGAAAATTTGTATGAAAGGGAAAATGTAATTTTACAAAGGTGTTGTTTCTCTTGGTTTTATTTTTGCTCCTCTGCTAGAGCTCAGAGGTTCACCAATGGTGAGATTTTTGCACATGCAACTGTTTTTACCCTCTATTAAGGTAGCCACATTCCAACTGCGGGGAAACACAAAGGGTTTAAAGTACAGAGTGCTTTATGACCATACTTGGTCTTGTGTAAAAACTCAAAGTGTGTGTATATATATCCGGTTTGAGGGGCAATGGCTTTACAAAATAAATCATCCCAATCTGAATTTCTTTTTGTGTTAACACCGCACATCTGAGGTGTGGCTATAGGTGGTCAAGTGTAGAGTACCTCTGTGGTCAAGCTATGTGCAGACATAGCAGTGCCTTCCTGCTTCTGTATTTGTTTGTACATGCTTATGCTTTAGATGGGGAGTGTTGTTAGAGTTGTGAAAAGTAAGTACTTGCTAGGTTATTGGGGATTGTATGATGATATTAGATTTGGGTTTTTTGTGTTTTGTTTTACAGGGAGAAAAAATGGGTGACTATTGGAGATACGTCGATGAAAATTTTCAAATGGGTTCCAGGTTTGTGTTTCTTCTTTGTATGTTTTAATTAAGATTAATTTCTTTATTTATTGCCTTAAATATCTGCTAAGTATCAAGTATGTGTGCGCACGCACACGCGCACACACACACACACACATTCTCTCTCTCATGATTTCTGGGATTGAGCTTATGACAATTTGTAGATTTTGTAATCTGCTAGCAATTAGGGTTGCTTGGGGATGTGTGTCAACATTTCTTGATCCCCCTTTTATTTTGGGGGGGGGGGGGGGGGGGGGTTCTATCTTGTTGGTTGTATTTGCACCTTCTGACTCTTATATTTATGAATGAAAAATATTATGGAGTGCTCATTCTTATGTCAATGTTATGAAACTTACTGCTAATTCTGAGGATATTTGACTGTGAAACTAGATTCATAAATTTAATTATACACTCCAGGTAGACTAATAATACTAATAGCACTATATCTTGCAAAAAACAAATCAAGCGCTATAGGCCTATAATTCCATAGCATTCACTTTAATGACAACCGAGTTTTATAATAGGATTAGCAGCAGAGATAGAATCATTATCATGACTTATATTGAATTTTAAGTTTTTGAATTGTATGCTAATTTGCTTTTTTTGTGTGTGCAGTTACTTCATCAGAGCCAGCACAGGTAAGAGAATGTGTGTGTGTGTTTATTGTATTTATTCTTTTATTTTGAGAAAAATAGAATAAGCACTCATGTGCTATTTTACATCCAGTCCCCGTGTATATGCCGGTTTTGTAAATTTTGTCATCCATAGGCACACAATGGCCTACTCTTCCAAATAGCAGAATGTGTTTTAACATGTGCACAAGATGTTCTGCATGCGTTTGCACACAGGACTTCGGTTTATAATTATAGTCTCATCTGAAGGACTTTTAGGGGGAGTGGAATCAGCACTGATATTAACTCCAGAGGAAAAATGCTCTGTGTGTGTTGTTTATTGTTTTAATTTCTGTTGTAAAGATCATCAATAGCTGTAATCTAGCTGACTTGCTTGTAATACTTACCAAGGGATGCAACTGGCTTCTGTGAATCCTCTGTGAGAAAGTGAGTCACTGGACGAGTCATGCCCCTTGTTCGGATGACAGTTCTATCAGGTACACCTGAAAAATAGTCATGAAATGAACAGTTAACTTGGTGTTCTGTGCAAGATGCTGAAAGTTATCAAAATAGTGTTGAAAGTAAATTTCTTGGAGTGTAGATGAAGGAGGATACCAGCACAAAAGAACTTCTTCATTAATTTTTCAGTAAATGTGGCAAATTTTGACCTCCTGATTTCTGGGGCTGAGGAAACTTTACTGTGTGTAAAACTAATCTTTCTCTTTTTTTAACGGATAAGCTGTTAGATACTTATACCTTGTCAGTGTCAGCATGTGAGTGTGTCCATTTTTTTAAATAGCATTCACTGACTTCATTTAAAACAAAACACAAAAATACAACTGAGGTAAAAATTCTTTGAAAAATTAAAGTGTGTTAAATTGATAAGATAATATAAAGATAACATAGAATAAAGATTACAGGATCAGCATGCATAATAAAAGTTATAAAACCAGATAGATAGGCCTAATATATGTCTGCTTTTATTAGTCTGATTATGTTTAACTGAATTTTTAAACAATAGCCAAAATAGCGCATCACAGTATAGCCACTACGTAAACCTAAAAGCGGCTCCAATGAGCTGAAGTATTCAGCCTGTAATATCTGTGACCTCAAATCTGTCTTTTCTCCGCTACAGCCCCGCGTAGGGATACGGTCAGCCCCTGTCAAGCATACACGCGGCGGGAAGAAAGGTCAGGTAGACAAGGAGAATGTCAACAAGGACTTTTCCAGTACAACAAATGGTAAAGAACTTGACATTTCTTTGTTAATAACTGGTATGCTTTGTGCGTGCAATTGTTTGTTTGCAGTTTATATTGTGGTTCAGAGATAGGATTTGGGGGGGGGGCACATATTTTTGGTTGGATGGGGTGGGAATGTTAAGATGTTGTTACAGCAATGGACAAGTGTCAATATGTGCTGTTGTTAGCAGTTTTCTGTATTCAAGACAACTTTTAAAGATGATAGGAAGCAGTAATATTTTTATGACATGTACTTTTATCTAGATTTTGACGGTTGCTTTGCACACAGTATTTCAAATGTGTGATGTTGCATAATGTTCCCACCGCACAACAAAAGTTGTCATGGAGAAACTATGAAATGTTTGGACTTGCGACTCTTTGTCTGGCAGGGTCCTCGGTGTACACGGAGGAAAACACGCAGGCCTCCACAGGATCGTTTGGCAGCAACAGCGAGATTCTGAATGAGGACTCCAACATGTCTTTCCCGGAGAACTCCGAGTCCAACACTATGCCAGAGTATTCACAGGACTCCAACGACGCTGACCCAGAAATGAGAGTCGGTGAGTTCAGCCAACGACCACGAGTTGTGTTCAGTTGATGCATTTAGACTTTTCACAATTGGAGGGGGGGAAGAGAGAAAGATAAAGGGGAAGGGTTTGATGGGTGAAATAGGACCAAAAAAAAAAAAAAGTATGTTCTTTCGATCCAGAAGGCCCATAGAGCCGGAGCTTATCCCGGTTTCTGTAGCGTTAAGCGAACTGATGGTTTTTCACCACCCCTGTGACAGGACGCTAGTCTGTCGCCAGATACTTCCCCAGCAGAGCTGGTGGTACCCACTTGTACACCTGGGTGGAGTGAGGAAAATAGAGTAAAGTGTCTTTCCCAAGGACACAACACCGAGCCGAGCGGGGATCGAACCCGCGACCTCTGGATCACGAGTTGACTACCTAAACCACTCGACCACGGTGCCTCCTATGAAATAGGACAAGGGGGCAGAAAAAATTTTCTGTTACTGTTCTTGAGGAAATTGCTTATCTCATATCTTGCCGACTTAATCAATGACTGGCGTTTGTGTGACTACTTTATCTACCCATTGGTTATGACTATTTTTCAGTTTGTTTCAGTTTTGCTTAATACCGATAGCAGAAATTTCTCTATGGATGTTTATTTCTGAGGCTGGGTTTTGCCTCTGTAAAGCATCTTGTAAAATATCACATTACAAATGAACAATTTCTTCTTAAGCAGCATATTACTTCTTTCTTTCTTTTAAAATAAAGGTGTCATATATTACAAATGGATAGATTTTATTCTGTGAATTTTCATATGTACTTTGATTTTATTCCAGCCATGAGCATGGTGAGGGAGGAGCAAGAGCAAAAGGCAAAACAAGAAAACCAAAATGAAGAAACAAATGGTAGGTTTGGTGGTGGTTGTTTTTTTTCATAGACGGCTGGTATACATGTGTGTTAAACTTAGTGTTTTTTCCTCTGTGTGGGCACGTTGTGTGAGTATTATGTGTGTGTATGTGGGCATGTTTTGTTTGTGTGTGTGAGAAAAGAAAAAAATCTTTGTTTATTTTAAAAAAATAGATATTTTAATATTCTTTGCCATAAATTTATCAAAATTGTATAATTTATCACATGTGTAGATAGTAATTGCTTTCTAGTACTATTTTCTTTCAAAGATGGGTTGTAAAAAAAAAAGTGTTTTAAAAAGAAAATGAATGTTTCTTTTATATAAAGGATACTCGTGAATACATTAAAATGAAGTCCAAAAGTTAATTTGCTTTCACAGTGAGACCTGTAAAAATAATCTAATAAATGTTTTGAAAGATAAGAACAAAGAAGAAAAACCTTACATTCCAAATGAAAATACATGCTTTACAAGAGTTAACAAGAAAGTGGTATTGCTCATATTTTCAGAATACTATCTTCAAAATGCCTTCAGAAATGTAACAAGATGATCATATTATTTTTTCCAGAACGCAAACTTTCAAAATACCTTCAAAAAATTGGACAGGATGTACAAGAATTGATAAGCTTAAAATAAGAAAGATAAAAGTTTTAGGCAAATGACTATATTTTCAGATTATAAACTTTCAAGATAACTTTCCTGATGTTAGAACGTTCGATTTCAAAATGCCCACAAAAAATTATGTAGACTTCTTCAGACTATCATTACAATCATTTCAAATGTTGCACGACAGATTCCAGTCCGCCAGTGTTGGAGCCAGAAACCTCCCTGGATCAGGACGGACCCCCGGCCAAAAAGCATAAAGCAGATGTGTGATTGTAGACACCCGGGACCTGCGTGACTGCTTGTGTTGTGTGGGGAAAGACCATACGTCGTCTTTGGAGTGTCGGCTTTTTTCACATTCTGCATGGCTGTGTTTTACTGGTGGCATTATGTGTCCGAGAAAAGGTGTGCACCTTTTTTTGGGGGGTGGGGGGGTGTGTCTGTTGTTGTTTCAGATGGTTTTTTAAATATGTGACCCGTTTTTACGAAATGAGTCTTAACTCGCACACAGTGAAAAGGAGAGAGGCCCAAAAAAGGAAAGGTGGGGTCCACTTTGCCAATTTTGACTTTTAATCAAAAATGGAATCTGTAGCCATTAAATTTCCTATCTATATGTTTGAAAAGGTTAGATTTGATTTTAAAATGTGTTTTTAAACAGTTTTTATCGACCCACCCTACAGCAGTTTTCCAGTGTCCTTCATCATTACGAGGGTGGTTTCAGTCATCTCGTTATCCTTACCCCTGACAGGGCCCCACACATGTCATACACCATTGGAAAGGCTGTGATCTATATTTTTCATTTCACGCAGCCTTTACGTGAAATCTAACCAATCAGAAATACTGCTTCGAGTTATTTAGGTATAAACAAAACCTGAAAGCTCGAGAAGATCGACCAATGAGAGTTGAGGACGCACACCGCCTGTAGTAACCAACAGGGAGCTGGTCTATGATTGGTTGGGCGGGGTTTCATCGGCAACGTCTCTGTTCTATTTTTAGAAACGCATTGCTGGGAAACTTTGCTGTTTGCAAAGAATAATGGGCATTATGGCTCATTTCTAGCTGATCTTCCACTCTGCCAATAACAGATCAGTACAAACCAGGTGTATTATTTACCAAATATTCTGCTGCATCTTGTGAAGACAAAAAAATAAAACGATCGTGATAAAAGCCCCGAGTAACTTCTCAGTCTGCTTGAATGAAATGAACTGGGATCTGTGTGTTAGGGTTCAAGATTAGATGTAGAAGTGCTGGTACCTGCATGCAATGTTAATAAACATGGGTATGCATACAGATCAAAGCTGCAGATCTAGACTGTTCAGATGACACTACTGGGGATACTTTTAGCATTTCAGCTGTTAGTGCATGACATGAGAAAATGTGGGAGCTGTTTTAAACTTACTTCACTGTCATATGTGTGTGTGTGTGTGTGTGGTTGTTGTTAAACTGAATGAACTAGTGTGTGTGTGTATGTGTGTGTGTGTGAAAATGATCAAGTCAAAATGATCTTTATTGAGAGTAAAAGATTAAGTTTATACAGCTTTTTTTTTCATCCTTCCCCCACGCACGCATGCGCGCACGCAGCGCGCGCGTGCAAGTGCGTGTGTGTGTGGTTTTTCTTCTCTATTTTTAAAGATCATTTTCTTTCAAGGGTAATGAATAAGTAATCTGTGTGTGTGTGTTTCTTTGATTGTTTTGATTCAAGGAAAATGAATGAGTACTCTATTGTTTTTTTTACATGCAGTCTCTGTGTGTGTGTGTGGGTGGGGGGGGGGGGGGGTTGTGAGCTAAATATCACAGCAATGACAGTCAATATATACATGACCTTTTTGTCTGATGCTGGGAAATGGTATGTTTTAACACCATGCCAAATTTAGCTATCATCAGTTGAATAGAAGTACCCGTTGCTAAGGTGTTAGTTAGCTAGAGTGGTGAAAAACTTTAAACCCGATTTTCTCAGAATGTGAAATCGCTGTGTCACCCATTTCAAACACCCATAACTTTGTCAGTTTTATAGGTAGAATAATGTATCATACATCAAAAGAAAGGTAATGATCTGTAGATTTCAGAAAATGTAACAACTCAATTTGACCCAATTATACCTTAAGACTCCTTTTGTACAAACGGGTCACATATATTGTTGTTGTTGGGATTTGGGGGGACTTTTTTTTCTGAGTGAAGTCTTTTGTCATTCATTGACTGTTGTGAAACTGGGAGGTCATGACGCATTTACACCTTGTATGACGTGGTAAGTGGATGTGTGTGCATAAGCATACTTGTGTGTGTGTGAGTATTAACTATTATTATGTTAAAACAAAAGTGGCCAATGGGGGTTTTTTGGCATAAATGCAACATTGTCACTTCTGAACTACAATGTAGTCGAAGAGTGACAAACCGAGTAAGAAAGAAAGCGAAAGAGCTCTACTACTCCATGTTCATACGTTCAAATTCATCATTGATCATGAAGCTAAGAAACCGATTGCTGATGTGCGTCTCGACCGTTTTGTCAAGGCTCATTGAGCTAAAGCCTGTTCAGAGTCCATGCATTTTGTGTGTGATGTTGGTGGCGACTTGTACATGTCTGTTTTTATTATTTGAGTTTGCTTCTCGACTGTAAAGTATTGTTTCACATTCTTTTCGCTTCTAAACTGCAATGCATTTTTTCTTCTTTTGTTTTTTTTCAATCTGCACTTTTCAATACACTTTTGCCAGGAAGTAGCCTAATCCTATAACAAGATAAATGACAAGAAGCGAAGTGAACTTTTGTGAGACAGCAACTGGTCCTGACAGAAACAGACAGTAGGTGGGTAGGCTCAGTGAACCTTTGCAAGAATATGACTTCATCCTGAAACAAGATAGTGAAGGGAGGCTCAGATATGTACATATGATGAACAAAGTTAACTGCCAACTGATTCCTGAGACAACTATGGAATGAATTCAGTATTCATGGAGTCTTAAAGCCATTTGATACGCTTTTTGTCTTTTTATGTTGTTGTTGTTTTCTCTTTGAATAAGAGTTAGAATTACAAGTCTTAAAATCATGTGATGAGTTTTACATAGATTGTTTTTCTTTGTCTGCAATGAACAAATTAAATAAATATCAAGCAACTAGTAGATTGTGATTTTCTCACAGTTATCTGTATTTATTTTTGTTACTGTTAATAAACATGTACCTTCCCCCGCTGCTGTTATGGCAGCTTTGCATTAAGAATGGAAAAAAAAAAGTTTCTTCCTTAAAAAACCCTGCACATCAGAGACAAAAGCTGTATTTGTTAGAATGCAGTGATATTTTAGTGTATATAACGTGTATCTATTCAGGTCGGGATTATTGCCAACATTTGCACGCAAAGCTATTTGTAGATAACGGTGCAATTTGTTGTTTACATGGGACAAGACTACTAGTTGCTCAGAGAATGAAATTCAACACATTTTTCAGCAATTAAAAAGCGGAGGGGGGGTCTGTCAAGTCAGTCTTGTGAGGTCTTTTTTTTGTGTGGGTGTGTGGGCTGAATCAAGTTATGTTTGGTTTGCTAACTTTGGATTTGGGTGGAGGTTGGTTTTTTTTTTTGAGGGGGGGGGGGGGGGGGGGGGGTAGTATTGACTGTAGGGTTTTGTTCTTGGGGGTTTGTTTTTTTGTGTCTGTGTGTTATTTTTCATACAAGAACAATGGGTTCAGATGTTAACGAGCTGATTTCTACTAGTGCTACCATAGCAAACATGGCAGGCCTACAGACTGATTTATTATATTTTTTTAAACTTGAGCTATCCCCTCTCTCTCTCTCTCTCTCTCTCTCTCCCTCCCTCTCTATTCTTCTTCCCATGGTTTCTGTTTTCAAGCTGCATGTTTCTTGAATATATCCATTCCTGTATGAACAGTTGCAGTCTACCATTTGTGTGTATACGAAGGGGGGGGGTGATTCTAACACTGCTTGGAACAATCATGAGCAAGAATTTGAAGGCCTTTAGAAATGCTTGTTTAGACACATGTGAATTCCTACACTAACACTATTAACATACAAGTACTCATGCCCCTTGGCTTCAGTACAATCCCCCCTTCACCCAGCTGTAAATGGGAACCTGGCCTATTTAGGGACAGAAAAGGGAGGGGAGGTGGTGGGTGCCACCCTCGAAGTGCAGACCCCTAGAGAAGCAGAGGTCTTGGACACCTCACTCCCCAGTGATGGCATAGGCTATGGCACACTTTCACCTCTTATTTAGTCTTGTATGAATTCACATGCTTCAATGGATTTTAGCTTTTACATATCACACATAAGATGAAAGCCCACATTTACCGTCAACATAGCTTCTTCATCTTTCACATTCTGCTGGATTGGAAAAGAATTTGTAGACATCTCTGAACTAGTAGATGTAGAACTTTGGTAACTGTGGTTCTGTGTGTCTTTTTGAATGAAAATTGGAAAGACTGATTACTAATGTTGATTCTCCATAAAAATGTGAATTTTCATCCAGACATGAGAGCATCTGTCTCTGGTTGTAGACAGAATATTCTTCGAGTTACATAAGACATTATTAACGCTGATTCTCCATAAAATGTGAATTTTCATCCAGACATGAGAGCATCTGTCTCTAGTTGTAGCCAGAATATTCTTTGAGTTACATCATCTATAATGGTTCCTTTTGGTCAGTGTGCTCTATCAATTCCATTATCTACCTGTTGCTTTTCATGAGCTGCCTCGGCATAGAAGAACACACGTTTTGAGTCTTGAGCTGAAAGATCTTGGATTCAAGTTCCTTCAGAGGCCTAAATCTGTGGGACATTTTGACTCCAGCCAGTATCTACCTAAAGGTTATCATCATGTATATTTGGGAATTTAGTTGTAAAGTGGGTGGGGGGGGGGGGGGGGGGGGGTCTAGAAAAGATTGTGAGAATGTCAATGCGAGAATATGGGAAGATGAAGAATTTGAGTGGGGGCTAAAAATGTATAAGTGCGAGAATGTCGATGTGAAAATTGGAGGGAAGGGCGATGGGGATAGTGAGTGCGCATATTGGGACTGGGCTTGCATATCTGTCGTCAACAGGGTGGCAAAGAAAGTTAATAAACAAGATCCAGACATTGTGTTGTGAAAAACCCAAAAAATGAAAAAATCCAGAAAAAATATTTTACCTATGTCTTGCTTGCTTTGCTTTGTTTTGTTTTTTTCCATTGTCTCATTTCTCATCCTGCTTTTAATGCCCTGTTCTTGATCAGGTCTGGATATGAAAGTAACGTTTCAATTCTCGGGAATGTCTGTAGGATTTTTTTGACAGAAGAAAAAAAAAAGTGACCGATATTGTACAACTGTATAAATATGTGTTTGTGGCTAAAAAGAAGAAACTATGCTTTTTTTGTGGTTAAAAGAAAACTGTTGAACGTCATGTGGCCATTGTTTCAAGATTATTCAATATGTTTGTTTGGGTTTTTGTTTATTATCTATTTTATTTTAAATTGAGGTGGATAACCAGATTTGTGCCTGATTTAGTCGTAGAGCAAAGGAGAAGGTAAGGACTACAATTACTACCACTATTTCAGAGTAGGCGGGCTTTTTTCTCGGAGCAGCGAGTTTTCCTATTCAAAGCAATTCATATATGACCTTTTTTTTTCTTCATATCTACCTAAGCTTAGGGATGGATATTTATTTGCATACCTTTTTTTTGTGTGTTTTTTTTTTTAAATCCCACTGTAAAGGCAGCCACATTCTGTCGTCAAAAAGGGGAAATCTTTTTTGAAGATTCTTCAGGAATTTTGGAGGAGAGCTTTGTCATTGATCATTATCGATTTATTTTCTGAACATTTACTTCTCTCTCCTTCTCTGATCCCTCCCCTTTCTGCCACCCCCCTCTCTCTCTATCTCTCCTTCTTTCTCTTTCCCCCCCCCTCCCCTCCCTCTCTCTGTCTCCATGCTTTATTTTTATAAAGAGGCAAAATGTTAATCCTTTTGGATGCGAATGTTTCAAAGTACATCATTCTAGAACTACATTTAAAATCATGTAAAAGCAATAAAGTCTTGACATTTTTTGGTGCTGATGAGCTCAGAGATTTGGAAAAAAAATAAATGACAAGATGAAATAATGTCCTATTTATTTAACGATGAGTTACCTTTTTTCTGTTTCCAGTTGAGTTGTACATGTACATAATATATATAAACGAAAAGCAGGGAAAGTTGAAGCAGGTAGTCAAGGGTAAGGACATTCGTTGCAAGTGTGCCTAAACTGACGACTTCGATGATGCGTTTTATCAAAACAAGTACAGGGATTCTTGGTCGACAAACGGGAGGATTTCATCACACTATTATTGTTATTATTGTCGAACACTGTGAATAGTGTTTCATGATTACAACAAAATCATGTCTTTTTTCTTCTTTTTTTTTGGTCTTTTTTTTTTTTCTCAGAGAAATATGATTCCATGTATGTATTTTTACATCATCTGCATGTATTATTTGGTCTCACTGGAATAAACATTTTTTCTTTGTGAAAGTGAACGAAGTTGTGATGGTGGTTTTTATCGTTTTTGTTTTTATGTGTGTGTGTGTGCAAGCACTTTTAGCGTGCTTTTTTTTTTTTTTTTATGTATAATTTATTTTTTTTAACTCCTAAATTTCATGCAGAGATATTTACTGTGACTGAATTTTTTCTTCTTTTTTTTTGGGGGGGGAGGGGGGGGGATGTTGGGTGTCAAGGTTGTCTTTGTTCTTTAGCTAGACCTCAGATGTTCACCAATAGTGAAATTTCATGCATGCAACCATTTGCCCATCTTTAACCACTAGACTGCCCAACTCCGGAAATTTTCCGGGGCTAAATGTGCACTTGATACGCCTACAACCCGGAAAATTTATGGGGTTTTGAACCGAAGTAAACAAGCCGAAAGCTTCCTTGACTTCAGTTAAAGGGAAAGAACTCCAAAATTAGTGGAGATCACTCTCCTGTTGCTTGGCAACATTCAGCTGGTGGCAAATATGATCATTTTTTTAGCTCGTATTTTGTGTTTTTATGCCTGACTGCTTGGGCAGTTCTTGTTCAAAATGGCTGACACTTCTCGTAGAAGGTATCAATAACTTTACACAGCTGAAAAAGTGGCGAATAAAACTTTAGATAATCCTGACAGTAATGAAAACGATCGTGTATGATTGAGGAGATAGTGCATTTTTTTTTAAATGACTGAGATTTTGCCTGGATTTATGTTTGACAATATTGAGATGAGGGAAAGTGTATTTTTTGTTGATTCTTTACATTTTAAATATATTTTCTTAGTGAAATATCATGCTAACTAATTTGAGCTTGCCTCAAAGCAATCTATGATATATAATTATACTGTCATTGGGCAGACTATCAGGATTATTCATTCAGTAATTTCTGAGTAAGAGGGACATGAACATAGCAAGTGGTACATGAGAATTTTATTCCCCGGCATATAGGGTGCACTTGCACTCAGCTGTTAAGAGGTTAAGGAAGTTGTATTCCAACTTTGGTAATGATGTACCAATGTGCCTGCCTTTTGAAAAGAAATCTGTCATCTGTTCCTACCAGTACTCAATAGCCTAAACTTCGCAAAAGACCGAACTGGTTTTAACGTTTTAGCTAGATACAGAAGACCCTAGTGTTATCTGGGTGATGTTCAGGCAAATGGAGTTAGTACTGATGTTAACTTTAGGGGAAAAATTGTTCAAACGAGTGTCTTGGAGGTGGCTCAAACCTGCAGTGTCAGATGGAGAAGTCGGTGCTCTAACCATTAGGCTATGTCATGCACTGAAAATGGTGTAAGATAGATAGCACGGTTTGTACGGTTTGCGAAAGTTTTTGTGAAAAACTGAGACATCTTTTTCAAGGTCTTAAAAGTTTGTGAAAAATTACTTAGGTTTGAAAAAGTTTGTAAATTTAAGGTGCTTCCCTCCTGACCCCCCTAAAACAGAATCTCCATTCTGAAAGCAAAGAAGTATTTTCTTCAAGGAGAAAAAAATAACGAACTAGGAGAAAGTCTAAATTGAAATAAAAATTGTAATTTACTTGACAATTTTAGACTTTCAAGTGCTGTTGAACTATTGCGAAGGAAATACTTAAAGAAACAAAAAGTCTAGTTAGACGTGCCTGTCCTAGAATTATTAGGATAATAAGACTACATTTGTTACCATCTGTGAATGGATTTCATGCACGCACACACACACACACACACACTGAATGAATGGATTTCACACATGCACAAGCACATGCGTGCACACACACACACACACACACACTGCTTCTTTCTCTGACAATATACACATTTATTGCCAGTTTCATTTTTTGCTGGCAATCAGTGATAAAGCTTAGCATGTGTAGACTACAGGTCTCATACTGCATGAATTGAATCCTTAAATTAAAAAAACAACAAAAACCAGGTAAACAACAACAACAAAAAAGCCCACCACACTGAAAACTCCACATGAAAAATCCACAAATTTCATACTGAGAAGTGTCATAAACCCTGCAATGAGGCCCTTTCTGGTTTATGAATTCCTGCTTCTGTGTCTTAAGTTTGTGTTTTTTTATGTGTCAGTGAAACATTGGTTTTGACATGTTGGCAAAGAGGGCGTTAAAAAGTCTGTGAAAAGTTTATAAATTTTGGGTCCTTTTTGTAATACAAACGCAAGGTAGAAAAAGTACACATACTGGAATAGGTAAAGGGTGCTGATACCAAGGCGTTATTTGCCAACATCACCTTTATTATATAAGTGTTTATGGTTTAAACCAATGGTGATTTTGGCTGAAGTCCATTACCCAGACAGCATACGGACATTTTGACTGTCACGATTAATGCAACACAGCACAGCGCAATACACTACAGTGAAATGGCTTGAACTGACCACAGTATTGTTGATTTTATGGCTGAGTGTTTATATCAATGTGTAATATAATCTACAAAGTATTGAATTTCTGTCAAAAATTGTTTAATGATACAAAGTATTGATTTTCTGGCAGATAGTGTTATATGAGACAATCTGCAAGGTAGTGATTTCATGGTGGATAGTCTTTATATAATGGGAAAGTCCTCTAACTCCCTCTGCTATCACACGATCGAAAATGCATTATGATTACGCTGCCATTAAGCGCCTCATAACTCAGGCCCAGTGCATCCGACTTCAACATGAGAGAGAACTGTTATCTTTTTCAGTCTTTCTGGGGAAAAAAGGCAGGAGAATGGACCAAGAAGGCAGAAACTAGACAAGAAGGAGGTGACAGGAAGAAAAGGAACGAGGCAGAAACAAAGAGAGGGATAGAAAAGAGAGAATTCCTTACACAGAATTTCCAGAATGTGGAGATGCTATTTATACTGACAGGCCCCTGACATTCCCACGGTAGAGTCTACCATTCTACAAAAGATGAATGGTTTTCTCAATTTAAAAGCATGCCAGATATTAAAATATTGTCTGGACACAAGGCTTCATAATTTGTAGAGTACATACTAATTTACAGTCTAATTTGCAGAGTACATACTAATTTATAGTCTAATTTGTAGACTTTCTACAAATTTATAGTCTAAAATGAAATACTGGCTAGGGAGTTAAAAATAATGTTAACTCCAGGGAACAAAATGTCTATAAATAACTTAGCGGTGACTTACAAGTACCCAGGTCCTTGTATTACTTCATCACCTTAACCACCTTGCTATTCCACACCCTAATATCGATATGATATTAAACCAACAACAGAACAACTGGGGTACACAATCTTTCCCTGGAATCAACGTATACATGTTCCCAATCAATGAGCCATAGTGGCAGCATTTCTTTATTGTTTTCTGCCCACTTCCCCTCCCCAGCCCCTTTTTTCACACACAGATGTATGCATACACACATTTGCGTGCACACACACACACACACATGTATGGGGATTTTTCCCCTGGAGTTTTTTTTTTCCTTTTTCCCTGGAGATCACATCAGTGCTGACTCCATTCTCCCCAAAAGTCCTTTGGATGAGACTGTAAAACAAGGCCATGAGTCACACACACAACATCTTGCACACTAGTTAAAAATAAAACCTGTTCACCAGCCGCCATGGCGCAGTGGTTAGCGCCATGGGTTACGGACTGGAAGGCCGCGGGTTCGATTCCCATAAGAGTCATAGGGATTTTTCGGACTCCGGCCGGCTCCTACCCAGAGTGAGTGTGCTGTGGGCTCAGTGGGAAGACTGGGACCACACAGTCGAGCTTCATCCACTTAACGGATGCGAGTTTGAGAGTGTTGCTCAAATTACCTGACCAACACTGCAGGTGTCTGTGTCTCTCGGGCCCGGTTGACGCAGGGATATATTATGATAGTAAGCGTAGAGTACAACCCTGTCAAGTAGTCTCAAAGCATATGCACTTCCACAGCAGCATCATTACGTCATCCTCATTGTCATTGATCATCATGCATTAAAAAGAAAATTGCCTCTGATTCGGTGGTCCCGGTTTCTCTGGTCTCATGGTGACCTCAGATTCGGTTTGCCTATACACTTCTGTGCCTGTGGTGAGTTTGTGTCAAAGCCTTTGGGGTTGGAGGTTCGCGGGGGACGGTCGTTGGAAGGGGCGTTGTGGTGGTTGCCACCTGGGGTGGGCAACTCACTCAGTCTGGCTCCGCGACTGAGCTAATACTGTCGTTAGTAGGGGGCTTAGCAGGTGGTGTCCTGCGTATGTTAGCTCAGAACAGGCACCACTGAACACCACCAAAGTGACCCAGCAGCAGTGCAGGGCCCCTCTGGCTGGTGGCCCCACGGCGGCCTGATAGTGATGGGCTCCCTGTGGACTTCCGACCCTGAGGATGAGACATAACAAATCTGGGTGTGGTTGTGGTGGGGGGATTGGAATGAGCGGTGTGGGAACAGTAGGAAGGGGGTCGTCAGAAGATGAGGCAGCAAAAAATAAATAAATAATAAATAAAACCTGTTCCACCTTTTGGAGTAGGCAATCTGTGCCAGTGAGAATGGATGACAAAATGTACAAAATAGCATGCACACAGGGACTGGTTCATGGATGTAAACAAACACATGCGTCCTTTTTTGATTATCTTCAAAAAAATAAACAAGCTTTTCATAAGCACTCGCCCACACACACACAGGACAAGATTAAAGATTTAACTCCTTTCACTCATTTTGGGGTATGGAGGATTACAAACAAATTGAACAGGAGAATAAACCTAACAGCAGGACACCCTAAAATAATATGAATACTAACAGTAACTGAAAAGCGCACACACATACACCAGCACGCACACACATACACACACACACACACACACACACACCTTTCCACATATGCTCACACAGAAAGTGCTTGCCTAATCCGATTACAGAGGTGGTCACCACACTACAGACATCAGTAAAAGGTACTAACGGCCACTCAATGAAGCTGGTATGAAGCCTGCACTGATGTGACTTAATACATTAATGATGAGGTTCACTACAGAGACAGGCAGACAGATGTGCTTTTTTCATCTAGTCCCCGAGTGCATGCAGTTTTGTCCATTTTGTCGTCCGTTCCCACCGGCACACAATGGCCTACTCTTCCGAAAAGCGGAACGGGTTTTAACGTGTGAGATGGGGGGGGGGGGGGGGGGGGGGGGGGGGGGGGTAAATGGACATTGATCAGCCTTTGGCCAGCTATGTACAGTGAGCAGAGCAAAAAAGGCAATTTGGGGAGATTGAAATGCAATTTTTTTAAAAATAATTAAAAAACTCAATGGTTACAATTTTCATCTAAGCTACCCTTTCCGCTGCATGATTAGATCTACATCAAGTGCATCTTCAAACAAACAAAACAATAAGACAAGTAACCATATCAACAGAACATTATGTGGACATATAATAAGATCAATCAGAGAACAGCACTAAACAGCCACAACAACTTTGTACTTACAATGGTGACAGGAATCCTGACAACAGCAGATCACACACACAAAAGTTATCTTTTCCAACTGAGAGCATTGTGTTACCGGAAGCAAGCACAACCACTTCCTGTCCAAAAAAAGTTGTGCCATGTGAGGACAAACTGAACGCATTTCTGATCAGACAATCCCCCCTCCCCTTTCTTTTTTTCTGCAGGAAAACACACGTTCAGTGCTCCCGCAACCCGTTGGTATCTACCCCCACCCCCTTGTTTTCTGTATAATATACAGCAGTTATTACGCAAGAAGTACCCTGTAACATGTCCCCTGTTTGCACTGTTTCTGTTTCATGCCCCAAAGTCAAGCTTAGGAAAGCTGTTCAGTGTGTTCGTAGCCTATATATACTTTTTGGCAAGAACATTTCTTTAACTAATAATTATATTCTTCTTCGGCTGGACAGCAGCTATTGTCTCTCATATGAGCGAAAATGCGTTGGGCTGGGGTTAAACTCCTGACAAGTCAGGCCCAGCCCATCCCACATCAGCGTGAGAGAGAACTGTTATCTTTTATGTCTTTCTAAAGATTGTTTTTTTTAATTGCTGAAGAAATGTTGTTGTTGTTGTTATGCGTTCCCCAGCTTAATACTCTTGAGGTCATCCAGAATGTGCACTCTTGACTCACTCATCCCACCTAGGAATCACTGTGAGACTGAAATTGCACACTGAATGAGAAGTTTGCGTGTATGACTGTTTTTTTTAGTACCTCGCCATATAGGCAGCCATACTCCGACTTCAGAAGAGTTTCTCCTTTAAAGGAGAGTGCACGTTTGTTCTGTTAAGAGCTTGTCATGGCTGAAGGCAATCTCATCACATTTTACAACATAACATTTTAGTGTAAACTTTGGCAATTAGCTGACATCAATAACTGGGGGTATAATACAATAAAATGCGATTACTACTTCATCTTCCAAAACCTGTATGCCATCATCCAATACGCATATGCGCATATATCCTAACCTTTTCCTTTGCAACATTTTAGCTCAACCCCTTCATAGTCAGGCTACGAACATATTGAACAAGCCTGTGTGTTGTAACTGCTTGCGGTGGTAGCCATCAATGATCATTGTTGCAAACAGCATGTGTGCACACATACTAACCTGGATAGCCATCAAAGCCGAGAGTGGATTGTGAGAGCTTGAGCTTTTCATCCCCAGTTCAATGGACAGACTATTGAACCTTCCCACCCCTTCACACTCCGCTATATGGCGTATGTGGTCAGTCTGTGGTCAGCCTACTGCCCTCTCCTACCCCGCCTCTGTTAACCCATGGAAACATCAGGGTGGAATTGATCCATCTGGAGTACTGACGTGTGTGGCGGTTTGGCTGATTTTTTGTTGTTGTTGAGTGTCAGTGTTATTTGTTCAAAGAGAATGTGCATATGTGTGGGTGATTTTTGTGCATTCTCACCTTTTTAGTAGACATAATACGAAAGATTAAAATATTAAAGTACGACATAATTATTGAAGCTGTGAAGGTTTGAGGGTTATTGTTTTTATATTCCTGTTTAAAGTTTATTTTTTCCTGGGGGTGGAGTGAGGGATGGATGGGGCTTGTTTGTTTTTTTGCATTACGTTTTTTTCCAGTTGAGGTTGTGATCGCGATTATGCTATTCTTAGTTGTTGCAAGTTCTTCTGTCAGTTTTTTGTTTGTTTGTTGTTGTGTTTTGTTAGGATATCTTGTTTGGGGGGTGGGGTGGAGGGTTGTTTTTGGTATTGTTATTTTGTGCATTGTTTTTTATTCCAGCTGTGGTTGTAATCATTGTCATACTTTTCTTAGTTGTTGCAAACTTTGCTTTCATTGGTATTTTGGTTTGAGTTTTTTGTTGTGTTGTTGTTGGGGGGGGGGGGGGGGGAGTGGTTGTGTGTGTGTGTGTGTGTGTGTGTGTGTGTGTGTGTGTGTGTGTGTGTGTGTGTGTGTGTGTGTGTGTGTGTGTGTGTGTGTGTGGTTTGTTTGCTACTTTGTGCATTGCTTTTATTGCTGTTCTCTCTGCTATGATCATCATTGTGTTGTTCTTAGGCCTGGTTGTTTGCCAAACACTGATGCCATTCTTTCCCTCTTTTCTTTGTTTTACCATCTGGAGTAGTGTGTTTTGACTTGCTGTGCATTGCCTTTGCTGCACTTGTCGTGGCTGCGATTTGTGTGGCTGTTATCTGTTGTTATGCTCTTCATATTCGTTGCAAAATCATCTCCCCTTGTTTCTTTGTCTTGTTTGTTTTCTTTGTTGGTTGATGATCAATTTCGTCATGAAGATGTTGCTGTCTGTGGGGGGTTTTCATTAATATATCAAAATCGTTATTGTTTTCTTTGTCATAATATTTATTATGTTCGTGTCAGTGCTCCTGCGGTGTGCTTTTTTTTAATTTTATCGGATTTGCTTTGTACGCGTTTGTGTGTAGTTTTCTTTGCTTTTTGTTATTGTTGTTATCGTTTGTGTTGGTTACCGGGGTTTTTTCGTTTAAAAACAATTATTGTCACTGGGTTTTTTATCATCGGTTAAGTTTGTATTTTTTGTGAAGGTAGTGGTAGTGATGGGTGTGGTAATGGCGACTGTAGCTGCCATCCTGTATACATTTTTGTCCATCTATTGCTCTGTCGTCTTGCAATGTGACCTGCCTTCTTCCAGGTCTGTTGTAAGAAAATTTGGAGGACATCTGTTAGCCCTGATCTTTCAGAACATACAAACCAAAAAAAAAACTGAACCAGACCAAAACAAGAAGAAGAACTGTAACAGCAGCAGCAACAACAACAGTGGCTCATGACCCCGTACCAACCACTGACCACTGCGCCTTGTAAAAGAACGCACAGCAGCAAGAGAATTGTTCCTGCCAAACCTCACTGCAGAGAAGGGGGCTGTATAAAAGTAGTTTAACAATCATGATTCAATCCTTTTCATCAACATGATACATCATCATCATCACCCCTTGAATCATCAATCAGTAATGACAATTAGCCTACTAATTCATTGTTCTTGTTGTTGTAAGCTTTCATTTCTTGTAATTATCAACTTTTAAAAAGAAGGTATTGTATTTATTACACTTTACATTTCAATACAATATATTTTTTCTCCCATTCCCTCAATCCCAACAAAAATGTAAACTTTCAACATATTTTTTTCTCTCTCCCACTTCCCCGCTCCCACCTCATTCTTCCCAGAACAGTCAAAATGACCAAGGACACGTAAATGATCAAAATATCTACAATATGTTCAAGGATGACCGTTTGCGCGCCTTGGCTTCAGTACAGTCCCCCAGTTCACCAAGCTGTAAATAAGTATCTGCCCTCTTTAGG
Source organism: Rapana venosa (assembly GCA_028751875.1). Taxonomy (NCBI): domain Eukaryota; kingdom Metazoa; phylum Mollusca; class Gastropoda; order Neogastropoda; family Muricidae; genus Rapana; species Rapana venosa. The sequence goes on along the minus strand of CM054156.1, from coordinate 13,551,765 downwards.
GTCAGGGAAGGTAAAGCAGCGAGGGAGAGGAGATGGGCGCCGCCCTCAATATGCTGGGCCCTAGAGAAGTGAGGACTCTGACGCCTCGCTCCCCTACGACCTTATGGGACACTTTTACCTTTTATGTTCAAGGAAAACATGTAAATAATATAAATATCTATATTATGTTAAGGATTTCACCATCCAAGAAAAAACCTTACACCCCTTCCCCCCTTCCTCATGGAAACCTCCACCCGTGTCACGCTCAACGTCGGAGGTATCCGTTTCATGACGACCACAGACACACTCCAGACCCTTCCAGACACACGCCTCGGACAGCTGGCGAAAGACCAATCCCTCACGAACCAACCAGAAGACGTGGAACTCTTCTTCGACAGAAACCCAGATCTCATGAACAGCCTTTTGGACCTCTACCGCACAGGAGAGCTCCACTTACCCAAACATCTTTGCATCCAGACTGCGGAGAGGGAGTTGAGGTTTTGGGGCATTCCTATGGAGCTGATTCGAGAGTGTTGTTACAAGGGGGTTGAAGACCACAGGGCGGACACTGTTATTGTGAAAGAGATTGACCAGTTCTTGAGATGTCCGTTTGACACCCCGGAGGAAACTGAGAAACTGTCTGCGTGGAACAGAATCTGGCTGCTGATGGAAAGACCCAGCCAGGGTGTTGCTTCTAAGGTAGGTGTGGACATAAGCGTGTGTGTGTGTGTGTGTGTGTGTGTGTGTGTGTGTGCATGCATGTGTGTGTGAAGAGGATAGAGAGAGAGATAATGACTGAAAGAGACAGAAAATGCATGAATAAATGAATTAATGAATGGTCTGCAATAAAAGCGAGGATAAAGGTTTTAGACCAAGCCTAGTCTTACAATGATTATGTCCTTGTAAGATATACGTACATGAAAACAATCCACAGAGTATATCTGCATGTAGTGCACGCGCGCGCACACACACACACACATACATACATACATACATACATACATACATACATACATACATACATACACGCACATTGATAGATAGATAGATAGATAGATAGATAGATAGATAGATATAGATAGATAGATAGATATAGATAGATAGATTAGATAGATAGATAGATAGATAGATAGATAGATAGATAGATAGATAGATAGATAGATAGATCCAGTGTGTATTCCCATCCCAAACTTCCTTTGCTCTAAAAATTCACACATCCTCCACTTACTTACATGAACCCCACAAACATCCCCCCAGACTTACTCACCTTCCCCCCCCCCCCCCCCCCCCCCCCCCCCCCCGTTTCTTTCTGTGTAGGTATGGAATACCGTCTTCTTCACCTTCGTCTTTCTCTCCGTTCTCTTCTACACGTTCCAGACCAGCATGAAATTCCGAGAATTTTTCCCAGGATTTTCCGACTACTTCGCCAGCATCAACATATCGGAAGAGGACGCTCTCTCCTCTATGAACCTTCTGGATGAATATAGAGCCACCAAACCCCATGCCTGGTTAAACCAGGCCGACGTCGCCATCTTCGCTTTCTTTCTCGTGGAGTTCCTGGTTCGGTTCTTCACGTGCCCGGCTAAAGGTTACATGATCAAACAGTTGAAGAGTTGCTTCGACATCTTCATGCTCTTGCACACGGCTATAACGTTCTTGCTGGATTCTGTGCTGGAGGGAAGGACGGAGTACACTTCGCTGGAGATGAACGGGCTGACTTTCTTCTACTCGCTGTCGGTGTTGAGGGTGTTGCGGATTTTGTACTTAGCGAAGCACTTTGATTCGATGAAGGTGAGTGAGTTGTTTAAGGGGTGTGGTTTTTGGTTTTGGGGGTTGGGTGGTTGATTGGTGTGTGTGTGTGGTGGGGGGGGGGGGGGGGGGGGTTGTGTGGTGTGTGCGTGTGTGTGTGTTGTGTGTGTGTGTTAGTGTGTGTGTGTGTGTGTGTGTGTGTGTGTGTGTGTGTAAAGGGGGGAAGGGGAATCGTTGAAGGGTTGGCTGGTTGGTGGAGTGCTTGGTTGACTGATTGGTTGGTTGGATGGTTGGTGCGTTGTTGTTTTTTACTTTGCACTTAGAGACGAAACTTGAGGGCTGTCTGTTGTGCATCTGTATCTGTGTTTGTGTCTCTGTAAATTTGGTCTGTGTGTTTGGTCTGCAGAGCCGTGTGTGTCTGATTCCATTCTGTTGTGTGTGTGTGTGTGTGTGTGTGTGTGTGTGTGTGTGTGTGTGTGTGTGTGTGTGTGTGTGTGTGTGTGGAGAGCGAGAGAGAGAGAGAGAGAGAGAGAGAGAGTGTGTGTGTGTGTGTGTGTGTGTGTGTGTGTGTGTGTGTGTAGAGAGAGAAGAGAAAGAGAGTGAGTGAGTGTGTGAGTGAGTGAGGGGTGTGTGTGTGTGTGTGTGTGTGTGTGTGTGTGTGTGTGTGTGTGTGTGTGTGTGTGTGTGATGTGTGTACGTGCTCGCGTGTTTATTTATTTATTTTTTTAAATTTTATTTTATTCTTTTATTTCGAGGGTAATGGAATAAGCACTTATTGCTTTTTTACATCCAGTTCCCGTGTGTATGCAGTTTTGTAAATTCTGTCATCTGTTCCCACCGGCACACAATGGCCTACTCTTACGAAAAGCGGAACAGGATTTAACGTGCGCGCAAGATGTGTACGTGCATGCATACCTGCCTGCGCATACTTGCCATGAACGAGTCTCTCTATAAATGCATGTGGCCAGATTCTGCTGCTGTCCACGCGGGCCAGCCTCAAGGAGCTGCTTCTCCTGACCATCTGCCTCATGTCCCTGGCTGCCATCTTCGGGGCCGCGCTGTACATCGTGGAGATCGTCAGCGAGCACTACACCTTCTCCTCCATCTCCTACAGCTTCTGGTACGCCATCGTCACCATCACCACAGTCGGCTACGGCGACGTCGTTCCAGCCGGCACGGCAGGGCGCATCCTGGGCATCCTGTGTGCCCTCTGCGGGGTCATCGTCATGGCGCTTCCCGTGGCTGTCATCGCTTCCAAGTTCAGCAGTTACCACGACAACATCGGTTCCAGGAAGCAGATAAAGACCCGACTGGAGTTCGTGAAGAACAACCCTCAGTTCTGCTCTGCCCACAGCCGCGAGGAGAGCTCAGAGACGACGAGTGAACAGGGCGGGGAGGTTGAGGGACGTACCGAGGACACCGCTAGGGAAGTTTCTGGGAGAGGGAAGCAAGACAGGTCCGTGTGCCGCAGTCCACTGAAGCTGCTTCAGCAAAGGCGTCGGAGAAAGAGTCACCCGATTCTGGTGCTTCCGCAGAATAGTGTCAGTTCTGAATCAGGCACCAGCCGCAGTAGCACAGCGACAACGATCACAGATTGTTGACCGGGAACGAGAAAGCTTCAGATTCCGAAGAACAGAACTGCGTGGAGAGCTACAGAGCAGATGAACTTCAAAGGAACAGCTTCTTATCCTGGTTGTAGCAGCAGTGGAGCGACAAAGCTTCGATCTCCGTCAAAAGAAGGGAAGAAATGTAGGAAGAAGAAGAAGATAAAGGATGGTGTTCAGAGAAACAGTCTCTTTCTTCTAGTTATTGCAGTGTTTTTCGTCTTTAGCTTCTGTATATATTCCAGGGAGGATGGGCTGTGTTTGTTTGGGTTTACTTTTCAATGCTGCCTAGAACTGGGTTTGAGCCATACCCTCAAGATGTCATGCCTCACGGTTAAGTGGCCTGAAAAGTCAAATTATTTTAACATTATGTTTCAGAGATGTGTGTAGGTAATAGAGAAATAAAGCCTTGTGACTTTTATCTTTCGATTCTTTCTGCGTGGTTTGCATTATACTCATGTGTTTTATCCTGGTATTTTAAAAGAATAAATGAATATGGGATCACACTGTTTAAAACAGGGAAACAACAAAATAAGTTCTGTTTTATTTGACATGCATACATGTGTGTGTATGCATGAATGATTGCATGCGTGTGTGCGTCCGTGCGTGCGTGTGTGCGTCCGTGTGTGTGTGTGTGTGCGTGCGTATGTGCGTCCGTGTGTGTGTGTGTGTGTGTGTGTGTGTGTGTGTGTGTGTGTGTGTGTGTGTGTGTGTGTGTGTGTGTGTGTTTCTGTCAGTGAAGTGATGGGGTCTAGTATGAATGTGTGTGTGTGTGTGTGTGTGTGTGTGTGTGTGTGTGTGTGTGTGTGTGTGTGTGTGTGTGTGTGTGTGTGTGTGAGTGAGTGAGTGAGTGAGAGAGAGATGATTTGCAAGGATTAAAGATATTAGACCAAACCTAGTTTAGCACCTGTCCTTGTCTATTCCTGAACAGTATACAACAGCACTACACAGTTTTGAGGTTATATTAAGGTCCCAGTGGAAACTTCCGATTAAAAAACCCAACTTTAACTCAGATGCCAGGAAATGCTCCAACTCAATCAGGCGCCAGCAGCAAACAGCTATAATGCAACCCAGAAAGCTGTGATACACTACTTATAAGCTTCTTTTTCTGGGGGGTTTTCTTCCTTTTTTTTTGGGGGGGGGGGGGGGGGGGTGAATAAGGGGACTGCACTACCGAACCTTCAGTACCAGGCTTCTTTTGTTTGAGCTCGTTCCTCTAGGACTGGACACTGCAGACTCAGACATCACATGCTTACCAAGTTCCACATTGGGGATTCTCAGGCGTGCCCTTGCCGCACTTCTCCCATGACAGTGGAGGAACACTTCCTCCAGACCTGTCCAACGCACCAAAAACCTAAGGGCCGATATCTGGCCTACTACTGACCTGCCGATGAGGGACACACTCTTTGAACCCTTGGAGGGCCTTCAGCACAGAACAGCACTTGTTAGGGCCTCTGGTGTTGCTGTCTGAGCGTTCCAAGAAGAAGAAGAAGAAGAAGTCCTCTATGACTAGGACACAACAGAAGAAGGCTGTTACAGCGTAGTGAGAACTGCTGCAGCACGTGGTAGACTGTTAACTATGTTCAAAGGAGCAAATTGACCACCACCCCCCCCCCCCCCCCCCAAAAAAAAAAAAAAAACAACAACCAAAATTTATATTTGAGACAAAGAGCAGCGGAAGAAAAAGGGGCAAGTCAATGGCAGCCTTCAGTCTCGGAAGACTATGGAGTTGCGCTCTTGGTGTTCATTCTGGTACAGTGCTGGTTGTGGCTGGACAGTCCAACAGGGGATTGACAGTCCCTATGGCAGAGGGCACAGATGAAGTCTGACGCTGGTCTGTCTGTCTGCCTGGTCATCATCATCATCAACCATTACACCCAGTGGTGTGTAGGGCAGCAACAAAGCGCTTCCACTCCTGCCTATCCTGGGCCAACCTAGTCACTGATCCCCAAGAGTGCTGCATGGCCTTTATCTCACTTTCTACAGTCTTCCGCCACGTTGCTTTTGGTCTTCGTTTCTTTCTCCTTCCTTCTGGGGTCCAGTGCAATGCCGTTCTTGTGATTGACTGTGGGTCTCTTCGGAGGATGTGCCCCAATCCACTTCCACGTCGTCTGGTGATGATGGTTCCCATGTCTTTCCTGCCCGTATCTCCGTAGTAGGTCTTCATTGGAGATCTTCTCTGGCCAAAAGATCGGAGAATTCTTCGGAGGCGTATGGTGTGAAAGGATCGAAGTTTGGTAAGATCCCCTTCCGTCATTTTCCAGCACTCAGAAAACCCTTAAGGAGCGTAGATACAAACCAAACTCTGGTATAGCTTAAGCTTGGTGTTGGTGCTTTACTGAGTTGATCTCCAGTCTTGTTCATCTCGCTAAACACACTCCTGGCCTTGCCCCGTTGTTTTTGGATGTTCTTTTTTGTGCCACCCTCTGGTTTGATGCTGCTGCCAAGGTTGGTGAAAATTGTCTGTCTGGCGCAGGTCATTTCATTCACTTTCACAGGGGCTGGTGTGTTTCACATTGAGCGACATTGTCTCTGTTGTCTTTGGGGCTAATACGAAGCCCCACTTGCGTCCGAATGTTTTTGGGGTCTGCTGGTCTTCTCCTGGATATGTGGTGTTGTGTGTGACAGCAGCGCCCAGGTCATCCGCAAAGTCAAAAGGGCGTCTAGTGTTGAGAACATGCTCCAGCGAATCCCTCTTGGGGTCTCTTCTGTCTTCTTCCTCATCACCCAATCCCAATGGGGAGATTGAAGAGAGTGCCGACATCACACATCCTTGTCTTACTCCAGTCTTGACTTCGAAGACAGTGTTGCTTTTTGGACCCCAGAAATCTGAGTTGTGTAGAAGCTCTTGATAAGGTGTACCAGTTTCGATGGGATGCCATAGCGTCGAAGGATACTCCAAAGGCTGTCTCTGTGTATGCTGTCAAATGCCTTTTCGAAGTCCACAAAATTCACATACAGTTGTCTTTGCCACTCTGTGCACTGTTCGATGATGTTTCTGAGCGTGAATATCTGGTCTATACATCCTCTTTGCTTCCTGAACCCTGCTTGTTCCTTCCTCAGTACATCGTCCACAGCGTCTGATATTCTTCTTCTGATGACCTTGGCCAGTATCTTGCTCGGCACAGACAAAAGAGTGATTCCCCTCCAGTTGTTGCAGTCTCTCAGGGTTCCTTTCTTGGGGATTTTGACTATCACTCCCTTGGTCCAATCGTCAGGTACTTTCTCGTTCTTCCATGCAGCTGTGAACAGTGGTTGCAGTATGTCAGCTGCTAGTTCAGAATCTGCCTTGAACAGTTCAGCACCAAGGTTGTCCTGGCCTGGTGACTTGCCGTTCTTGAGGGTCTTGATGGCAGTCACTATCTCTTCCTTTGTTGGGGGGTTGACGTCAATGTCTAAGTCTTTTGTAGCTTCTGGGATGTCAGCTGTCTCGTCAGGTGGTGGTCGGTTGAGAACTTCCTGGAAGTGTTCAGCCCATCTTTCTTCTTGCTCTCTCTCTGTTGTCAACAGTTTCCCTTGTCTGTCCCTGATTGGTCCCCCAGCGCTCCTCTTAAATTTGTTGCATACTTTCTTGGTGATCTTGTAGAATCTCCCTTGCTCTCCTTGGGCCGCCGCCTCTTTTTCCTCAGCTGCCAGCTGGTCCATGGCTTCTCTCTTGTCACGGCGTGTGAGTCTCTTCACTTTCCTGTGTGCCTCTCTGTACAACTCTTCCTGCCTCTCTCGTAGCCGTGGAGACATTACTTGCAGAAGTCTCTTCCCTTATCCTGCTGGTAGCTTCCTCCCGGCTTTGGCCATCAGCATTCATACGAGTCTCACTGGACCCGGGAGGTCCTTCGCACGCAAAAGTAGAACTTTTCTCTGTTGCTGTTTCCGTAACTTCTCTTCTTTTATGGGACAGGGTTGTTAGCCCTGTGCCCAACCCCCAACCTGGAGGAAGGGTTCCACCTTAGTCGCCTCTTACGACATGCCTGGTTGGAGGGCAGGGATCCTATTCTTGCAATGCTCGCTTTGCAAGCATACCCCGGGAGTCCCACGGGGGCTGTCTGCCTGGACTGCAGCCTTTCTTCTCGTTCTCTTTGCTCGTGCTGCTGAGCAAGTGTCTCTTCGAACTTGGAGAGACCTTTCTGCACAGTCTGTCTGTTTCCAGGCTGACCGACCGAGGGCTGTTGCTTCCCAGTTGTTCTGGTCGATGTTCAGGGCGTTTAAATCCCTCTTGCACACGTCTTTGAATCGCAGCTGTGGTGTGCCTGTGGGACGTTTTCCATAGAGGAGGTCTTTAGGGATCCGTCTGTCGTCCATGCGCACGACACGGCCAAGCCAACACATTTTATCATCATCATCATCATCATCATCATCGTTGTCCTCGTCGTCGTCATCATCATCATCACGTCATCGTCGTCGTTGTTGTTGTCGTCGTCGTAATCATGATGATGATGATCATAATAATGATTGTTGTTGTTATTATTGTTATTGTGATGTTTTTTAAGGTTAAAAAAAAAAGTGCTATTTTGCTAAAGTTAAAGAAATGCAGAATCCACTCAGTTTTGCAAGATAACAATGGAAGCAAATTGTAATATATGAACACATTCAGAAGGGGGGAAGAACCATCGTACTTTTTACAAGTAGACAACTGATTTTTTTCTCTTTTTTTTCTTTCTTTCGTCTTTTAAAATCAAATCAGTATTAAACAAGTTAAAAGTTCATAGAATCCACTCAGCTTTGTACAAGTAAAGGTGGAAGAAAATGGTGGTATATATTATAGGTATACCAGACGGAAGGAAGCTGGATATTGACAGTGATCGTATTATTTATGAGACCAGTGATCGGCTGTGCGATACCATAATATAGGCCCTATAATTATAATTTATAAACGATCCGCAGAGAGCTGTAGTTTAATTAACGAGACCCACTTGACTAAAAGCATGAAAAGACAACCAGTGTGCACTCCGTTTGAGTGGTGTCCCCTGGCAATGCAAGGTTTTCATTGGATAAAATTAAGGTGAACTGTCAACATGGCGCAATCTATGAGCTTATCTCAGTGATGGGTGCATCAAGAAATTAAGGAAGAAACTATGTAGAATTTGAAAACAAGTTCTGTATTCAAAATGCTGCAGTAATGGAAAAGTCAGTGGTTTTGGTTCACAGCGGTTGTTTGATCGACATCCACGAGAACAAAACAGCTCTAGAGTTAGAAAGTTACAGGTTTTTCCGGGAAACGGACTTTCGTAGCGAACTCGTTTCCAAGTCAACAATAACATCGAAATCAAAGCTTCACTGGAAAATCCTGGATGTAAGGAATATCGTTGATGAAAGAAGCGGGATTACAGCACCAGTCATATTGGCGTCGCACTGTGGAACGAGAGAGAGGCGATTTTGTGTCATTCAGGCAAATTGGAACACTGGCAATGATGTGATTTGCCTCAAAAGAACTGATAGTCACAGTGGTACTGGTGGTGAGGAAGGACATGATTTGTCAAGAAATAAGGTACACTTGGTTCCCGTCATGGACTTTACATGTAACACATTGAATGCAAGTGCAACAACGTGCTCCCTTTTATACGGACCAAGAGTGCTTATCACGGATCATAACAAATTATCACTGTTCAGTTCAAACTTGAGAACAGAATTGAACTGCAGGAAGACTGTGGATACACTGGATAGTGTAAAGGAATTTCGTATCTGTGATAATATTTATGGTAATCCCAAACAATCCAACAATCTGGATGAGGTAGTCAGTGGTTTAAATGTGGCTGACAGTCATGAAAAGGAATTGGAATCAATGCAATCAGCAATTTTGTGTGTTGCATCTGAGAAAAACTGGCTTGTTACTGTTTTACGGATGACAGGCTTGGAAGGAAAATGTTTACTGGTTACAGTCAGTGTAGAAAGACACTCAGAAAATGGTGAATTCAACAAGTATGCTCTGAGAACTAGTGATTTTTTGCCGCATGAATATGCTTCGAAAGTGTCTTCACTCACCTTAGACCATTGTGAAAGAACGAGGACTGGGACTACTAGTGAAGTGCCTGTGTATAGGAATACATGCCTGTTAGGACTAACTGATGGTTATGTAATGAGACTAGTAGATGGAGTGGTGCAGATTTGCATCACGCCATGGACGCACATTAACGCTACTTACCCAGTCTTTGCAGTGACGCATTTGGTGAAGTTTGGCAGTGACACCTTGATCTGTCTCACAGACACCAAACACTGTTTCATTATTGATGAAACAACAAAACAGGTGAGAACAGATTAAAAATGGTACCAATAACCAAAACAAAAAAGGAAGAGGGGGAGGGGGTTCTTTCTCAGTGTCTTTCACTCTCAGTCTCTCCCTCAGTTTCTGTCTCTATCACTAGTATTCAGTCTCTTTCTCTACTTCCCCTCCCCTCTCTTTCTCTCTCTATCTACCTGTCTGTATGTTTCTGACTCTCTCTCTCTCTTAGTCTGTTTCTGTAAATTATTCTATGTGTCTGTCTCTATAGATATCACAGTCTTTGTCTCTCTCCATACTCTCTATCTCTCTCTGTTTTTACTTTCCCTGTTAGAGTGTTTCACTCTGTTTCTCTGTCTGTTTGTCTCTGTGCCTCTGTCTGTCTCTCTCTTTTAGTTAATTGGTGCTGTACAAATCTGTGGCTTATGTTATGCTTTCCCAATTTGTAAAAAAAATTTAAAAATCATTTTGAATTTTAATGCCACAAGAGAATACCACATTACCAGGAAACTGTAGCTCAATATATTGGCATTCCAATGACCCTAGATTAAGTTACAATTTAATGCTTCTGTTTTTGTTATTTTGTTTTTTTGTGTTGAGATCAGATTTCATTTTTTCCTGTCACTAGTGACATAGTGATACTGATAGTGTCAACAATTTTATGAAGTGATAATCATGCATAGTCTTGGGACTGTTGTTTGAATTATGAATACTATAATACTTAATACAATAATACTTTAATAGTGTTATCACATTATCACCAGGCCATCATCATTTTTAAATACACTAGATCTTTACAAGTAAGGAAGTATTGAAGTAATATTTAAATTTGTTCATGTATTTGGACATGGCAGGTGAAAAATCACTGGGACGGTGTAACGAATGCTCTGGTGGGTGATTTTCTTCAGTGTGGTGGGCAGCAATTGCTGCTACTTTTCAGCAGCTGCCTGCCACAACGGCCCCCAGACAACTTTTTGCTGACTGATCTGCAAGGCTTTGTTGCTGATCACAGAGAGAGCTCTTGTGATGCGTCTCTGTCAGAGGAGATCTTTCCAGCTGAAGAGGATGAGGCGTCAAGAAATCTGCAGCCTGTCATTAATGCTCTTCTGGAACAGAATCAGGTTAGTGTTGTGTTGAGCAGAGAGTGTAACTGCATCGTATGCCTGGTGTAACATGTGATTGCTTTTTTTTCCAGCACATTTTTATTCAGGAAAATTAAAGTCAAAATGCAGATCTACCTTTAATGGTGGGTGAAACAATTGGTCGCATATGACTATGAGGTGATCACTGCATAAAATCTCACCATTGCCACGGCATAGGTTCAGAACTGTAGCCAAGGAAGTAAAAAAAAAAATTAAAAATGGAAACATTCGGGAACAGGATAACTTAGTGCTCAGTATCAGTGATCAGGGCACTTGCTCTTTTCAAGAGCCTACGGAAGTATGGTTACGATAAATATTTAAAAGACTGCATATATATCATTGACTTTTTGTTTTTGATGTCAAATCAGACACTGGCAAGGAGAGTGGGTGAAGAAAAACAGAAGCTGGCAAACAAGCAGACGTTTGCAGTGGAGACATGGACACGTCTGATGCATCTCAGTGTGCACGGGTCTGGAAGTCTTCCAGATGTTTCACCGCCAGAGGTAAGGTTACAGAACTTACTCTACACTACAGTCTTTGTGTGTGTCACTGTGTGTGTGTGTGCGTGCGCATGAGTGTGTGTGATTGTGAATGCATGTGTATGAGTTTAAAAAACTTGTTCGAGTGTCATTTATTTATTTATTCTTTTATTTATTTATTCTTTTATATCGAGGATAATGGAATAAGCACTCATGTGCTTTTTTACATCCAGTCCCCGTGTGTATGCGGTTTTGTAAATTTTGTCATCTGTTCCCACCGGCACACAATGGCCTACTCTTTCGAAAAGCGGAACAGGATTTAACGCTTGCGCAAGATGTTTTGCATGCGTTTGCACATGTAGCCTCGGTTTATAGTCTCATCTGAAGGACTTTGTGTGTGTGTGTGTTTGCTGTCTCCTCTTCTGTATCATGCCTCTGTGTGTGTGTTTGTGTGTGTGTGTGCTGTATACATACCTGTGTGTTTTCTGTCTCATCTGTGACAATGCATTTCTTTTTATCATACTGTTCCCTAACCACTCATTCTGATCTCGCCCACTACACTACAGAGTTCACACTCACTCTCAGATTTCCTTTTTCGTTTTGTTTCAAGTGGTTTTTGCCCCCTCTTTTTCTGTAATGTTCTTGCCCTACAATTCCCATGCCACTCATTTCAACTTCTCCACCCCAGCCATTTTGTCAGCATCTGTCATTGTATGAATACCCTATCACAGTTTAGTTATTTCTGTATTGAATAACCTATCACAGTTTAGTTGTTGCTGTATTCTGGTTGTCCAACTTTTGCAGGATTTGCCAATTTATCCTTCTACTGATGATAATTATATTAATTTTTACTTTTATTAGCTTAGTCATGGACCCAACCTAAATGAGACTCCTACACAAAGGTAGTGGCAGATAGTGAGGTACCATATCCCAGCAGTGATGCTACAGTACATCCAAATCTCCAGATATCGAAGGCTTTGACTATGAAGTTATCACATTTGCATAAGCTTATAAGAAACTGAAGCTGAGATCATCATTAGACTAGGGCGAAGTGTAAAAATAAGAGCTAGAAATCGACGACAGTGTATGCAAGAGAATGCTATTGACTACCGCCAATGAAAGTTAACACCAGGGGGGTAAACTCCCCGCCTCAAATGGACACCTCAGCAGAGACTCAAACCCGAGTCCTTAGTCACTGTCAGATCACAAGTTTGATGCTCTAACCATTTGGCCACCCACCCCTAAGAATAAATGCATAGGGGTGCAACTATTCAGTATGATGTTGACATGAAGAACTGACCATACCATTGGTTGTGAACATGACTTGTCAGGTGCCGCTGACCATCCTTGTGGGACATCACCCTGTGGTGACACACACAGACCGGCTTTCTCCGATGGAACCTCAGGAGGATGTCCAGGTTCACTCTCTCTGGCATCGCTTGCTGGACGGTTCCTGTGTGGTTGGGGTGAAGGTCACCAACGTTTCTCACAGGTCAGTGACGTTAGGGCCATATAAATTTGTTACTTTTGGTGTACAGAGCATCACGCTATTATTATTATTTTATATCGAGGATAATGGAATAAGCACTTATGTGCTTATTTACATCCAGTCCCCGTGTGTATGCGGTTTTGTTAATTCTGTCATCTGTTCCACCGCCACACAATGGCCTACTCTTACGAAAAGCGGAACAGGTTAGGTTAGGAGAATGAGATGTATCATTTATTTATTCTCATTCTTATGGTAATGTTAGAAAACTCTATTCACTAAGGTGAATGATGTGTTTTGTTTCATGAGCAGTCAGTTTATGAACTAGTTGATCTATGGTCAGTTGTTAAAAGGTTTGTTTTTAGTTTGATTGTATCTGATACTTGTTTTTCCCATTTTGTATCAAAATTTTTTTATCAAAATGTTTATCATTATTTGAATTATGTCTTATGAGTGTGTGAATGTATGTAATGTAATTTTTAGATTTTCATTTTGTCTGATGAGTGTTATGTAACATTTTTTTCTTGACGTAGAGGGTTGGTTTGGGTTTTTAGGGTGTTTTTTTTGCTTGGAAACATTGCCAGTAAAAAATTTGTCTTAAGAACATAATAGGTGAAATTTTTAGATAAAGAGAAGAGTTAGTTTTAGTAATCTGTAACAGTTCACAAGGCACACACAAAAAACCAGCCATACACCGTACAGCTAGTGAGTTTAACAGTTATTTTCTACATTCACAGAGAGCTGTGCCACTGTGCCCTCACCCTGACACCGCACACAACCAGCCAGGCCCCGAGCAGCCAAGCTCTTTCTACCAAGACAACAGCAGTATGGCGGTGTTTCCACACCAACTCCTCCCCGCCACATGCCAACTCTCACAAGAGGCAGAAAACAGGCACTAGTCTTCGTGTACAGCAGACGCAAACCATCCAGCCGCAAGAGTGTGTGACGGTGACCTGCGTCTTTGAGGTTCCTGGTTTAGGATGGCACGGGGAACTGGATTTCCATGTGAATCTAGTCTATGACGTCCAAGAAAGGAACGAGGATTTGTCTGGTTCCTGCAGTGGATATGGGAGAAGCAAGGTTCTTGGGACTGGTGTTACTAAGAGCATGGGTGCTGGGAAACTTGGAGAGAAAGCTACTTTGCGTGATCAAAAACAAGGCGTGACTGTGTCGACTTCAAGAAGTGTATGCAGGACCAAGAACGCCCTGTGCGGCAAGCTTGGTTTGAAGGCTTCAGAACTGCTGCAGCAGACTCAGACGTTGGATCGCCTGGTGGAAAATGACTGGGAGAAACTGGGTGAGTTTCTTTTTGAGTTGAAGCTGTAGGTCTACATCATTGTGTTGTTGATGTTGGGGGTCATCCAGCTTAACACCCAGGGGGTCACCTAGAATATGCACTCTGACTCACTCATCAGGCTTGGGAAACACTGTAAGACCATAAGTGCACATTGGATGAGCTCGCCATATAGGCAGGTATACTTCGACTCCAGAGTATACATCTTCTCCTTTAAAGGAGAGTGCTGGTTGTTCTGCTAAGAGTTTGTTGTGGCTGAAGACAAAATATATTTTTTAGCAGAATGTTCAACATTTTGATGTCAGCCTTGGCACTTGGCTTCCATCAATAAATGATAAAAGCGCTTTGATTTGTTGCTTTACAAGATTCAGCGCTATATAAATTCCATACATTATTATTATTATTATAAAAGCTTTTGGCCTCGGCCAGTTTAACTGTTTGTGATGCTGATTTTTGGACATAATAAATAATTTTTTAAGTGTCAGAATTTTTTTAAATTCTTGATCATCAATAACAGTTTAGAACATTTTTTTAAAATAGTGAAATGTACATCACGTGCACATCCACTGTGTATTGCAGATTCTGAGCTGGTAGAAGGAATACTAGCCCTGAACTCGGTCCAACAACAGTGGCAGTGTGAGGTTGACTTTGTCCTTCATGAGGCAACAGAAATCATGGCTCAGTGCCTAGAGTCAGCTGGCTTTGTCTACAGAAGCCAGCTCGGCCAGTATTGGGTGTCGACGGCTCGTAATCCATCTTGTCTACATTGGGTACGAGTTCAGCTGCTGGGCTTTGCCCCTCATCCACTCAGAGCTGCAAGTATCGTTGTGTTCGCGAGGTGAGTCTGTAAAGTTTTCTTTTAAGTCTTCCTGATAAGCCAGGGATTGTGTTGTGTTATTTTAAGCGCTTCGATTTGTTTGTTTTTACAAGATTCAGCGCTATATAAATTCCATATATTATTATTATTATTACTGTGTTGTATTGCGCTGTGTTTTATATCAATTTTAGTCATTACAGATTTCTGTACTTGAAATTGTAGCTGCTCTCTCCCTGGTGAGATCAAGTTTTTGCCACAACAGCAGAGCCAATTTTCCCCCATGTTTCCCTGTGCATTTGTTTCGCCATGTGAGTACCTTTTCCTATATTATTTTGCCAGGGACAACTCTGTCTGTACTTTTGTGTGAGCAAAATGTGTTTTGCACATTCTGTTTATCATCTCATATGAAAGACTGGCATGCAGACATCACTCATGGTCTAGGGGATTTTTAAAAAGTTCACATTCAGATGGGTTAAGGTGTCACGTATGTGTGTGGGATTTGTGTGTTTGCATGCTTAAGTGTATGTGCATGACTGTGCATGTGTGGATGCACAAACCTACATCAGCACCAAAAACACCCACCCACTCAGTATCCTACTTTTCATCTCCCAGAGACTCGGACCAGTTCCTGCTCCTGCTGCGACACCTGTACACCCTCCTGCCTGACGATGCCACCATCACCCTGGCCACAGAAGACCTAGACGCGGACATTCGCCGTCTGGTCAATCTCCTGGCAGCACAGCTGTCCGAGAGGAGGAGACAGGCACTGGCGCTTCTGGACACTCTCAAATCTTCCTCAAGTCCAAGCAGCCAGACTACTGTCCACAAGGAATCGTACATAGCGGAGGATGAATGGAGTAGTGGTGAAAGTTCTGGTGCAGGGTACGTGAGGAGCCAGGCAGAGGAGTTTGTCGAGCTGCAGCGACGGTATCTACAGAACCAGTGGAGGAGCGTGAGTGAAGAAGACGTGGGCAGGTTTAAGGCGGCAGTGCTGGAGTGTGACATGGAAACGGATATAGCCATGGCCAAGGTGAAATTGTGATGCTGCTCTGGGTTTTCTTGTGTGTGCTCAAGGAACGGTCGTGAATATTTTTGTCTTATGTGATGGAGTGATCCTGATTGCCTTCCTTGTGGAAGGATGTGATGTCGTGTTACTGAAATGAGACTCTGGGTTTTCTTGTGTGTGCTCAAGGAACGGTCGTGAATATTTATCTTTCATGATGGAGTGATCCTAATTGCCTTCCTTGTGGAAGGAGTAAGGATGTGATGTCGTGTTACTGAAATGAGACACACCAGCGAATTGTGCAAGGTTCTCCCCTTGGGTGGTAGTTCGAGCCTTCACAGTGGATTGTAGAATTTATACAGCCTCTTTTTTTTTTTTTTTTAAATAGAGGCCACATTTCCCACTTCCTGATTGGAGGTTATTGCAGGTATAGAATTACGGGAGTGAATAGAATCTTCACTGTGTTACACTGAAGTTTTTTGTTGTGATAATATCAATCGGACTTCTACAGCAAGGTTTGTCTAACAGGCATTTCTTTACTCCGTTATATATGTTCTCTGCTGTAGTATTACAACTGACAGATCAGTCTTTTTGTTTGTCTGTTTGAAAGCTGTATTTTGCTTCACTTGTGCTTACTGCGTATATTGCTATTTTTGATTTGTTTGTGTGTGGTGGGTTTTTTTGGCTTGTTTTTTTTTTAAGAGGGGGCTTGTAGTTCTCCTCTGAGGTGATGGCAGATCTATCATTTCATAATGAATGTATAAGCAGTAAGAACACCAGTTTTTCTTCTATTTCACTTTTAAATTCATTGTTTCTGCATGTGTATAAGCAGTAAAAACACCAGTTTTTCTTCTATTTCACTTTTAAAATTCATTGTTTCTGCATGGCGGTAATACATGTTGAAGGCACACCAGTTCCAGCTGATTGTGGTATCTGGTGAAAACTTTTGACATTCAAGCTGGCCCAGGCTAAAAGCTGTGTCAGTTATTCATTGATCTAAGCGAAGTGTCAAGGCCAACATTAAAATGTTGTCATACTTTATAAAATGTTGTGTGGGGATTGTCTGCACACGTAACAAGCCCCTAACATAGCACAACAACCTGTATTCCCCATTAAAGGAGGAAAACACATCCTCTGAAGTTGGAGTGCGGTTGCCTCTATGGAGAGACATTTGAAAACAGCCAGGGATACATGTATAAAGATAGTTCTTCAGTTTAATTTCCTTCCACTAAATAGTGATATCACACAGGAAAGTGTGTGGGGTTTGGGGGGGGGGGGGGGGGGGGGGGGGGGGGGGGGGGGGGGGGGGGGGGGGGGGGGGGGGGGGGGGCGTTTGCATAGCTAATCATCCGCAATAAACTACTATTATGGAAAAAAAAGTATAAACACAATATTAAAAAAAACCAAACAGCTTAAACACTAAAATTGGAATTAATATAACTTGTAAACATCATTATACAACTCACCACTTATGTACATTCTATACACAGATGATTACAGAAGCAGCTAGATGGAAATTCCTTTCTGGTAAAGTTCGCAGACGACAGTGTTCTGTTATCTCTCTTATCCCGATCAGTCTTAGACCACGGTCCAGCCCTCACCGAGTTCGTACACTGGTGTGATGAGGTCTATCTAGAGCTGTTTCTAAAACTTATATAAATTCCATACATTATTATTATTATTAAATGTTTCTAAAACTTAAGATCTGCCTATTGACTTCAGAAGATCAGGGCATACTCCTAAGAATATTATCCATAATCAGGTAGTTGAAAACGTTTCAAACTGTAAGTATCTGGGAACTGTTTTTGACCACAAGTTAAACTGGGACGTTAACACTGACGCTATTGTCAAAAAGGGACAACAATGTGTGTATTTTCTGAGGAAAATGAATTCTTTTTTAGACAAAAAGATTCTTTCCTTGTTTTACAAGTCTTACATAGAGTGTTCTAAGTTTTGCTTTCATTTGTTGGTACAATAACCTTAGAGTTAAAAACAAGAATGGCCTGTAGAGAATTGTAAGAATCTGCTAAAAAATAATTGGAGAAGAAAAAGATCTCATGTCGTTCTGCAATCAGCAGCTTGTACGCCATTTTGGCCGATCCCTCCCTTGCTTTGTTTCCAGAATTTCAGTTGTTGCCTTCGGAACGCCGTTTTCAGTGCCCAATCAGCAAAACAAACAGAAAAAGAAATGCTTTTGTGGCAGTAAGCATTTGAATTCTGATTTCACAATGATGTTGACTATCTAGTTTTTATATTTCTCTGAATTACTTGCCTGATGGTCATTGTTATGAGTGTAGTCAATACATAATTATGAGTGTGTATGTGTGTGGTAAGTCTATCTTCTAGCCAATGGTCTTTAAAACATTGAATTCATACATTGGTGTGGGTGTGTTCGCACACGCACATGCGTACGTGTGTACGTGTTACATATGTGTGTGCGTAAATAATAAGTTTTTAAATCTTCTAGTCATCTTTTTGTTTTTTAACATTGTGTTCACAATTGGTGTGCATGTGTTTGTGTATGTGTGTGTGTGCGCACACGAGCGTGTTTGTGTGTGTGTTCGTGACATTTTTATTTGAAGTCATTTTCGGAATGTTTGAACCAATATGAAATGTAGCTTTTTGTGTCTTTTGAGATTTTGATGCATACCAATCTGCCTGTCAGTAATTGTAATTGCCCTTCATGGGATGATTAAAGTGTTTTTGACTTGACTATACTGCAGGAACCTGTAAATAGGATTATAACTTGATGACAATATAAGTTCTTTCATTAATGGAATGCCTTTTAGAATATGCTCTAAACTACGGACTGGGAAGGCAGATATAAAAAGGAAGAGATTTTCAGTAAGAATGTGAGCATTGATAATATTTTCACCACAGATACATGTTGCTTTTTTCGAAAATGTTCTAAAAGCATCGAGCTTAAACCTGTAGATAAGAGATATATTTCTATGTGTATTCATGTGATGTCTAATCCAGTGCATACTCGACTCATGGGGTGGGTGTGTCACAGTGCATATTCTGGGTGTTTAGCTGGGGAACGCCCAACAACAAATTGCAAAGTAAACATCAGCTTTAAACTAAAGTGATCATACTTTCTATCAATGTATTTTATGTGAGGATATATATCTGAATTTCTACTAACAGAGGATTTTGTTTCAAATCCCTATGTAGCTAGACATACCGATCAATGCCTATCAATTGTGCAAGTCAGATATGATAGGTGTGGTGTGGCTTAAAGGATTTTATTTTCCAAATTCCCATTAGATATAATTATATACTTACCTTATCGGACTTATGCAAGAGATTGGCGATGTGGTTATTGTACACGTCAGATATATGGTATGGTTGCAAGATTATTTTGTAAAAAAGTTTGTTGACTGTGCAGACTGCCAGCAAATGATGTCAGTGGTGCATGTACACTGATACATTTGCACAAGTCTGCATGCGCACGTCTTTAGTGTGTATGAATAGAGGTGATTGTATTTTCAGAGTAAGGAGTGAGAGAGTGTGTGTGTGTATTAAACACAGAAGGAGGGAGGGAGAGAGAAAGATAGAGACAGAAACTGAGAAGCTAACCATGAAATATAATTGCTGATCAGAGAGAGAGAGAAAGAGAAACTAGCCATGAAATATAATGGTTGATTTTTTTGACAGTATGCATTGTTGTACATGTTGATTTGTAAAAGAAGTCATGTCCATGAATTGGAAAATAAGTTTGGGGATTCATGATTGTGTGTGTGTGTGTGTACGTGGTATTTTGGTAGAATTATAACATAGTTTTTATCTAATCTGAATGCCAAAGAAGCCCCCCCCCCCCACCAAAATGACAAAAACAAGATAACTTCCACAAACAATAATTGACGTTATCAGTAATTAATGTGCTTTCATGATTTGTTCTATTAAAGGAAAGATGAAGACAATACTTTAAGACAAGTCCCTGTGTAAGCGTTCCTAACAACATACGGATTAGTAAACTTAAGCAAAAATGAAAGATTCAAGATTTAATTCCTTTCACCCCTTTCGGGTATGGAGGATTACAAACAAATTCAACAGGAGAATAAACCTTACAGCAATACACCCACAATATATCTCTCACACAAACAACCCCTTTGGATGAGACTATAAACCAAGGTCCTTGTGCGAACGCTTGAAGAAATCTTGCGCGCACGTTAAAACCCGTTCCGCTTTTCTGTTCGGAAGAGTAGGCCATTGTGTGCTGGTGGGAACAGATGACAAAATTTACAAACTGCATACACATGGAGACAGGATGTAAAAAAGCACATGACTGCTTCTTCCATTATCCTCGAAATAAAATAAAATAAAATTAAACAAACAACACCCCCCAAAAACATCCTCACACCCTAAGAACCATCTTTTATTTTATTTTATTCAATTCACCAACACACTTGACAATAATTATACCCATCACTGTACACACATGTACCTGTTATTTCAGGGAGGGGGCAGTCATTAGCAACAAACCTGTACATCCAATCTGAGCATGTTCCATACATAGCTTTACAAAACAACACACGAATCGTATCCATCCATGAATAAATGTACAGGCGACGGGATGAAAATGAACACTGAATTCATCTGTCGAAAAATCGAGTATCATACCTTTGGAGAGCAAAAACACACCCAACCCATTCTTCTGACAATCACATTCGTTTTTCACTGCACACAAGCAACCAAACACACTGATTCATGTTTTTAAAAGATACCATAGAGGTGATATCAAAACTATTTGATGACTATTCCACCCACACATATAACTGCATTTTTACTTTCCAACCAAGCATGCAATTCAGTAAAATCAAGCACGCGATTCAATAAAACCTTTCACCACTCCTCATGCAGTCATATTGATAACAAATACAGTTAATCATCTTGTTGACAGTTATTCACAGATTAGCCATGTCATTCTGTCAGAAAAGGGGACTGGGGATCAAAACAGAAATCGAGACCATCAGAAAAGTAGATTAGGGAAGAGGAGGAGGAGGAGGCAGAGATTATAAAGAAGAGAAGATTGTGTAGCAGTACACTCGCTGAACAAAATCTCCCACTCTGTGAAACCCAACTCCTATTTTCAGAAAACTGAGAGGCAATGCCAACAGGGAAAGGCTACACCAACAAAACACTCTTTTATCCATACTTTAAAAAGAAATGTACACACGTGTCGCAAAATGTGATACAACTCCATCAAAAAATTATGCACTAGTTTCGCTTCCCTGCAACAGAGGTCACAACCAAACCATTCATTTCCTCCCTTTTCTTTCTCAACAAAATCTCTGCCCTTTCTATTTGGTTTCAAATCTTTTTTAAAAGGATGGTTATATATATAATATATACATGATAAGAAGGCAGAATCCACTTAAAAACAATTCTGTGGAACTAAAGGAAATAAAAAAAGAAAAAGAAATTGGTATCCTTAACTGAAGTAAGGAAACTGGAAAGGGGGGAGGCTGGCGGACACATTTGCCTTACCTGAGACTTGGACACTCAGTGTATAATGCATAATATACATAATTTCTCTTTGTCAAGGCAGTCTGGTGCATTCGGTGAAAGCAACTGACAAACCACACACACATTCCCTGATAACACAATCTCAATACATTCAGAAACTCAACACACCCAGAAACTCGACAACAAACCCATCTTCCAAACTAAAAAGTCTCTCAGAAGCAATGGAAAGCAATATCCGGCAAACCGAATTCATTAGCGCAGCTCTTACTACTGCTTTGCTGATGCCTAAAGCAACACACTGTCTGAATTTACATGAGTAAGTAAAGAACGAAAACCAAGAACTTTTTTCTCTTTTGCAACAAAGGCACACCACTTCTAGCTAGTGCTGCTTGGGTTTAAACTTTTCGGTAGCAACAGTATTTTCATTCCTGTTTCATATAAATCTATTTCATTAATTGTAGTTGACAGACAACAAGACACATGGTTACAGCAAGCCACACCTCAATTCTGAACAAAGAAGAAAAATAACCCCACCAAAAACCACTGTTTCCTTCTCCTTCCTACAAAAAAAAAAAGAGAGTCACACACTTCTTATTTTTTGTTCAAGTTTTCAGCCTCATTTTCCAGTCATATTTGTACACACTCTTCCAAAGGTTTGGGTTGGGTTTTTTTTCACACATCAAAATACATGGTCCCATCAAAGCTTTCTGAAAATTCATTAACATTGTTTTTTAGAGGATGCAGAAAAAGAAAAAAAAAGAAGAAACATAATCATCTTAATTCTGATATTTACTTTTCCTTTGGTAACCCAATTGATATTCCAAGTAAGTTTTTAGCTAAAAAACCCAACAACAAACATAACAACCCCCCCCCCCCCAAAAAAAAAAAAAAAACAACCAAAAAAAACAAACCAACAACCCAAAAAACAACCAAACAAACCCAGAGATCCTTTCATGAAATGTCTACCTTCTGAGATTAAAAAAAAAAAGCCCTAGGTAATGCACTTTATTGATAATGATACTTTAAATAAAAAATCATCCCCCTCCCCCAAACTAATCCAACATTATAGTGAACCACAAACTGTCTGTGCATGTGAACCAACTTTTCCATTCTGACAAGAACTTAATATAGTAAACATATGTGAAGATATAACACATGCAAAGTGTACCTACATATCCATTCGATGATAACTACAATGAACATACTTGTGACCTTGAGGCATATTCACATGCATTGCATTGAGGAGAAAAAAGGGTTACAGTATTGGTGCCAAAAATTAGAAGTTAATATTCTTTCTTTTTAATAAAATAAAAAAAACAAACAGAAAAAAAAGAAAAGCTTTCAAGATGGCCTACTTACAAGTTACCTGTAACCTTACTTGCCTGATCTTGTATAATCTTAACTCCTTGAAGAACTGTTCTGGGCACTACACTGAATTTTTCAGACAGTCTGTAGTGACACAGTTTAATCTGGCGGAGCCCATCCATCTCCAGACAGCAGGGTGCATGCTGGGTATGTTCATGTTATCCATCCCACTCGCCTACTCTCCTATGAAAGGGGGTGGAATGTAAACATAGTACACAACATGCTCTGTACACATTTGTACAAAGAATCGTTTACAGTCCCATCTGAAGGACTTTCACAAGAAAGGACTTGCCTTACCAATGTCAACTCCAGGGGGGAAAATAAAATCACCTTGAACAGACATCTCAGCGGAGACTAAAAACATGCATGATCAGTTATCGTTTATCAGAACTTAAGTATGATGCTTTACTAGACTTAGGCTGGCCACCCACTCCCCCACCCTTTTACACATATGATAGCTAAATGTCTACAGGGTAAAAAAGTGTGTACTAGTGTGTGAATGTCCTTGTAACTTGTGTTTAGCCTTGAGGCAAGGACACGACTTTCTGCTGATAAGTAAGGTAGCTCAGTACTCCAGATAGCGTGAACATTCTCTTTACTATTTGGGCTTGATGACCTAGATTAGGTGACGAGTACTTTATTGAGCAGACTATAATTTTAATGTTTTTGCTATCTCTTGTTGCTGTTGTTGTTCCTTCTCATTTCCTTTTTATGGCTGAAGAAAAAAAGGGTAAGAGTCCAAAACAAAACTTGGTTAGGTTACTGCAACCACAGCTATTACCAATATCATTATCATTCTTATTATTATAATTATTATCTTTTGTCAAGGAGGTAAAAATTAATGTCAGCACACAAAAAACGTTGAGTAAGTTATCATTGTACCCACAATTCACTTTTGGAAAGGGGTGGGGGGAGAGGATGGGGGAATTAAACAGAGAAAGATTCTAAAGCTCTCTTAAAAATGTCCACTATCACTTCTTATAAGACATTTCAGACTTACACAAAACACATACACACACACACAGAGCCATTGGCTTCAGCATCAATGAATCATTATCACTGATAATAATTACAATGACAGCGATTCTTTCCTTTTTTTTTTTTAGAAAGGAAGAACAACAAAAACCAATGCCCTTCACAAAACACACAATCTTATTCACGAATAATATTTCTCATACAATATATATTTTATATTATATATGTAAATCACTTGGCAGCTTTGGTATACATGATGGACATCAATGACTTCAAGAATTTTCTTTCAATACTTAACACATCTAAAATATTATCAATAACTGTTCAGCAGTAAACGTTTTACTGAGGAGCAGTTGTACCATAATAATCTCACCAGAACAACGAAATATCAAGATAAGAAAGCACGCACGCAATCTTGGCTCTTACATTTTAAGATGCAAGACAAAGTATGAACACCTAAAATATATGCTTTGTATATAACATGATTACGGAACAAGCACAGCTCAAGCACACATTCACACAGAAACATTCCCAGTACCTATTTCCATCTTCCCACCTAACTACACACACACACGCACGCACATACACACGCAAACAAACAACACTACGTACGCAGTATTTACAAATTATATACTAAGTGGATTCATTATTGTTCATTCACTTACTTCTTTCAATTCATAACGCAAACTGCATTATTTCGCAACGCACGGTAACCTCAACTTCAATAAATTCCCTGTCACAGCGGGAATCGTGGTCTCATCCAAAAATACATTAAATAACAACAACAAAATTATTCTCGCATGACAACCACTACACACCAGCGATCATAATCACCACATTAAAAAAACACAAAAAAACATACACACACATTTAAAACATATGCCCCTTAAAACAGCACTAAAACCATCAAAGCAGAGGCAACAAAAAGAACTGAATACACACAGAACTGACATATTCTGGAACAGCAAAAGCACAATCGCCTGACTAGTCTGCATGTGCCCAGCTAGGTATTCAACCCAATGGGACTTGATCCTCTGAACGTGCACCATTCATTCATTCCGCCTAGCCCAGACAACAAGCTGTGTCAGTTACTGATGTAAGCAAAGTGCTGAGGCCTACACTACCATGTCATGCTTTGAAATGCTACGCTGGTATTGTCTTCATTGAAGACAGGCTCCAAGCATAATGTTTGACCTGTAAAACGTAAAGGGCGTTTCCAAAACCTATCTGGTTGTTGGGGAGTGAGGTTTCTGAGACCTCAGCTTCTCCAAGGGCCAGCATACTGAGAGCAGTGCCCATCTCCTCTCCCTTTCTTACAACCTGTGGTCCTGCACCAAAGGAGGTGAAAACCCCCCACTGAAGTAGGGAGAATGGCTGTTGTCTAGATATGGGAGACATTTGAAAACAGCCACACATGTATGCACACTTCTCACAGTCTTGTACTCTCACAGTAATCCCAAGGCGTGATGAGCAAGATAAAGAATGCATGTTGGGGCGACCCCTTGGATGCTTAAGCTGGGGAATGCCTGACAACGATTTTGTTCACAAAGTGAATGACCTATCTCAAGAACAGAAGCATTCAGCCGTTTTCATGCTCTGTACGCTATGACCACTGGCATGATAATAGCACACTACACAAAAACCTCTTAACTGGTTTGAATTCCTTCAATACAATGACCCCATAGCTCTGAATAGGCCTACACTCCACTTTTTTGCGTTCACATTCAAATTGATACCAAAGTTTTTAGAGTAATGAAGACTTGCAAGAGAATGGAGTCAGAATGAATGGTAACTCCAAGGGAAAAATCCCTTCAGACAAGAACCTCAGGGACAACTTGAAACCACACCCTCCGCTACGATCAGATGGTGACCAGTAATGGTAGTAGCAGTAGGCTCCTTCTGTCTCAGCAGACAATGGCTGCTGCACCTTCTTTCACATCAGCCTTGAAGGAGACAACGCATGGAGTGGCCCAGCAGTCCAATCTGTGCACGGCAG
Source organism: Rapana venosa (assembly GCA_028751875.1). Classification (NCBI taxonomy): domain Eukaryota; kingdom Metazoa; phylum Mollusca; class Gastropoda; order Neogastropoda; family Muricidae; genus Rapana; species Rapana venosa. Next base: position 13,526,193 of record CM054156.1, on the reverse strand, counting down.
TCTCTGCCACAGTTGCTGCAGGCAAAATCAGACGGCAGGTTGATGGCCTGGTTTTGCCGTCTCTCCTTCCAGTTGCTTCTTTTGTCCTCAAATTTTGGGAGTCTCTGCTCTTCTCCCTTGCAAATTCCCTCAAGTACTGTGCTCCTCCACCAAGCTGCAATTTTCTACAACTGTTTTCCAGCTATCTGAGTTTATGCCAGTGGCTTTCATGTCACACTAGCATACACCCTTGAAGTGCTATGCTGGACGCCCCGAAGGATGGTGCCAACACCACTAAGCAATTCTCTTAAACTGGACAAATAACAAAATTTTACAAAGTTGTTCAGTTCAAACTGGGCACAATCTATTGCCATGATATAGTACAACACTTTCACAGAACAGAAACAAACTGAACTTTCGATATAAACCAGTTAAAATGAATGTGCAAGTCAGGAAGCTGCCACACATATAAAGTTTTCAGGCAAGCAAGACATCTCTAGGAATGACAAAATTTCCAGGTTTATTTCTTGAGCTTTTCGCTGATATTGTCAGGGTGCTCCAATCCAACCCAATCCTGTTGTTTATAGCCCCACCGACCACAGAGGCCATGTCGAGGCTGTCACCTCGTCAACTTTTAAATTTAAGATTAAAACTGTGCAGCTATATACAGATTAAAACAGGATATAAAACCAACTCTGTAGTTCCTTGTAGCAACACCCTGGCCAACCATTAGGGTCAACCTAGGATGGGCACCGCGTTGTCAGAAAACCACATCATGTTGTAGGGCTGTCGACTACTTTTACTTAACTTTTTGGGGTTTTTTGTTTTACTTTTAATTACCTATCTCTCCAAATACTGTCCAAATTCACACTGTAGTAATTTTGACGTTTTCTTTCACTCATTGAGCAAAATGGCCCATGATTTTACATCACTTCGACAGTTAAGTTCTATTGCACAGCAACTATCAGCACTAAAAACAGCAAAAATGTACAAGCTGAAACTTGGCAAATAGTGATGGTCATATGTTTAGAATGAAGGACACAATAAAATCGTTTATATGCAGGGAGAGCATGTCATGTGTAGACCATGTTACATGCTCACAACCCAATTCTGGAGAAATTAATTCCTTGGTGAAAAGACTTGATCATAAAGTGTATAGGAACTCCTTAATTTGCTCTTTTGTATAATCAGAAAACTGGCCGTCGCAATTTTGAAAACTTGATATGTACGACAGCAGCACTAAACCACACACAGATCAAAACACAATATGCCGTGACCATAATAATTTAAACCTAACACCAACAAACTACCAGAAGACCAACAAACAAACAAAACAATTTTCAACAAAACTAACTCCACGGGCATATCTCACTGTGAACAGGTACAGCACAGAAACTTGCTTGCTCGAACAAATTATAGCCGACACAATTCTGGCATTTGCGAATGCTACTGCATCAAAGTAAACACACCCCGGGGTGTGTGGATTCCTGTTTCATCATCATACAGATATGGATGCTCTAGATCTTTCAAGTTTGTGTCAGAGCACTGTTGCCTGGTCCTATGAAGACCTCACAATGTCCAGATATGGATGTCTCTTGCTCGCTCACTCACTCCCAACACAGCAGGCACACAACTTGTCAAGATATGGATGTCCCTTGCTCAATATAACAAAAACAAATCAAGCGCACAAATCTGCAGTGGGTAATCCAAACCGCACACAAGTTCACTAAACTGAAAACAAAAAAATACAACACAAAAACTATGACGGCGAACAGCAGACAACAGAAAAGAGTGGACAATACCACATACTGATAAGCTTAAGACACTAAAAACAGAAGACGATCTCTACGTTACTCTCGCACTCCAATGACAGTTAAGAGAGTGAAGCCGCAAGTCAAGTCACATTCCGTTACGCCACACAGTCAATCTGAGTCAAAGTAAAATACTGCTTAGAAACATCAGAAAACATCAACATAGAAAATCATCAAATTGCCCTTTCATCAAACACACGAAGTGACCAGGAAGAACGTGTTCTCTCACAGCTCAAATCACTGTCTGGTCTTGGATATGGAATCTCTGTCTTTAGCATGTCAACGAATGAACTACGGAAATATTTTTGAACAGAAACATACTCCCTTTGCACTATGCAGCGTATTTGCTCCTTAACACACTGACTGCTCAATCGCCAGGAAGACAGCTCCACATTTACTCCAATGAACTGGAGCACTGCTCAATCACAATGAAGACAGCTCAAAAGAAATGCATCCGTTCCCTTCACACATTATGAAGACAGTTTCATTTTTGCTCCTCGACGAAAAGCACAGTTGAAGACAGCTCGAAATATATCCGTTCTCTTCACACATAGCTTGAAATACATCCGTTCTCTTCACACCAAACTTTCCCATCCTGGTAAACACTGTGCTTAAAACACACCACCGAATCACACACCGGGACTGTCGCAACCGTAACTCCTTTCCCATCGAAGATTCAGCGTTGCCGACCATCTCCAACATATGAGGTCTCCACTAATAAACAAAAAATTCACTCCCACACTTGCATCCACCCAGTTCTTCTTCTTCACAACCTCAGTGGCGTCACTCTCCCAGACGTTCCATGCTGCCCCCTAGAGCACAGGCAACCGGTAGACATTTTCTCCCCCGATGTTTGCCAGAGCGAAGGATCACGGGTGTCCGATGAAGTCTCTGGATTTGTCCCCCTTCCCGTCCAGACCTTTGGTGACGGCCTGCGTGGCCTGTTCCCTGACGCGGGCCGGCTCCGTCAGAATGCTGGTGGTCATGCTCAGGTGGCGCAGGGCGTTCAGCACCGCTGCAGGGGAGCAGACAATGGGACAAAAAATGTCATGGTCATTCGCGCCTTGGTCGTTTTTGTTTCTATTATGTTTGGTTTTTCTGGAGATACCAGAGAGCACTTTTAGTGTCAACTGTTTCTTGTCAGTGATATATGTAAGATGTACAGAGTGCAAGCGAAGCGATCAAGAGACTGATGCAGTGGTTAAATTGAGGGGTGGGGGGGGGGGGGGGGAGACAGAAAGGACTAGGGAGGGAGAGAGAGAGAGAGAGAGAGAGAGAGAGAGAGAGAGAGAGAGAGAGAGAGATGATCTAGGTCATAAATGAGAAGACATGGTAAGAATCATGGTTAACAAGCTGAGGTGACTGCAGACAGACAGACACAGACAGACAGACAAACAGAGAGAGAGAGGAAGAGAGAGTTATGATCTCGGTCATAAATGAGAAGACATGGTAAGTATCATGGTTAACAAGCTGAGGTGACTGCAGAGAAGAAGAAGAGACGAAGAGAGAGAGAGAGAAGAGAGAAGAGAGAGAATGAGAAGAAGAAGATGATGATTTACACAAGTGAGTTTTTACGCTATTAAGAATAATGGGACACAATTATGTGAGCAGAGAGACATACAGATGTACTATGATACTAAGAATACATGTATCTACATCCGTAGTCTATAAAGACGTGGGGGCACCCTCAAAGACTCAACAACCAGTTTCCCTCAATTCTCTTCTGTTCTGCCTTTTTCTCAGGTTTTGTTGATTCAGTAGAGCTGTCATTCACTATGTATCCTCCCAGCTCTTCCTTGGTCTGCCTCTTCTTCTTCTCCTTGGACAGGCCTTGCAAAAACTGCTTTGTAATTCCTTGGATCTTGTGACATGCCCATACCACTTAAGTTTACGCTTTTTCACGATTGTTAGAAGGTTCTCATAGGGTCCAATGGTTTGCTGGATTCTGTTATGCACGCTTTCGTTGCTTATGTGGTCTTTGTAGGAGATGCCAAGGAGTCTCCGAAAGCATCTCATCTCCACTGCCTGTACTCTTCTCTCCAAATCTGCAGTCAGGGTCCATGATTCACAGGCATACAGAAATATGGATATGACAAGGGAGCGCATTAGTCTGATCTTGGAGATAAGTGAGATATTCTTATCTCTCCAGATGGTGTTTAGTTTTGACAAAGCTGTTATTGTCTGTGCAGTCCTGCATACTACTTCTGGCTTGGATCCCTGGTCGGATACAATGGCTCCCAGGTACTTGAAGCTTTGAACTGTTTCCAGCTTCTGGTCATTAACCCTGATATCAGTGCTAATGCCGTTGGTGTTATTAGTCATCAGTTTGGTCTTCTCTGCACTGATTTCCATGCCGTATGTTTTGGAGGCCTTATCCAAATACATACGTATGAATATTCTTCTTCTGTGTTCCAAAACAAATGCACGCAACATTTCAAATTATATGTACCGACTGTAAACTAATTTCTTAATCTCTGTTTATAAGTAAAACCACCTCTGTGATACAGTTGTTGTCCTTTTGGGAAAGTTGTGATGATATTCAGTGTTAATAATTAATAGTAATGGTGTAAACGGTATGAGGATCAACAAGAGAAACCTCAGTGGTTTCATTTTACATCTTTTTCCACATGTAATATGAGACAATATCAAGTGATGTACGTCTGTGTGTTTTATCTATTTTATTTACGCTTTTGTTTTGAGGATAATGGAATAAGCACTGACATAATTTTTCTTTTTAAAAACATCCAGCCCCCACGTACATGTGGTTTTGTAAATGTTGTCATCTGTTCCCACCAGTACAATAGGCCAACTCTTCTGAAAGATGGAAAAGGTTTTAAAGTGTGTGCAAGAGGTTCTGTATGCATTTGCACATGGGACCTCAGTTTATAGTTTTATCCCAAGGTGTGTGGGTACGGTTTGGGTGTGCAAGCGTGTTTATTTTATTTATTTATTTATTTTATTATTCTTTTATATCAAGGATAATGGAATAAGCACTCATGTTTTTTTACATCCAGTCCCCGTGTGTATGCAGTTTTTGTAAAGTTTGTCATCCGTTCCCACCGGCACATAATGGCCTACTCTTCTGAAAAGTGGAATGGGTTTTAACTTATGCGCAAGATGTTCTGCATGTGTTTTGCATGCGGGGACTTCAGTTTATAGCCTCATCCTTGGGTGCACGTGTGTTTGAATGCGTATGTGTGGGTGCATGTGTGTGCATGCATTTTATTTATTTATTCATTTATTCTTTTATATCAAGGATAATAGAATAAGCACTCATGCGCTTTTTTACATCCAGTCCCTGTGTGTATGTCGGTTTTTGTCAAGTTTGTCATCCGTTCCCACCGGCACACAATGGCCTACTCTTCTGAAAAGCGGAAGAGGATTTAACGAGTTCGCAAGATGTTCTGCATGCGTTCGCACACAGGACCTCGGTTTACAGCCTCATGCTTGGGTGCATGTGTTTGAATGCATGTGTGGGTGCATGCATTTTATTTATCTATTTATTTATTCTTTTATATCAAGGATAATGGAATAATCACTCATGCGCTTTTTTACATCCAGTCCCCGTGTGTATGCAGTTTTTGTAAAGTTTGTCATCCGTTCCCACCTGGCACACAACGGCCTACTCTTTCTAAAAGCGGAAGAGGATTTAACGCGTGCACAAGATGTTCTCCATGCGTTCGCACACAGGACTTCGGTTTATAGCCTCATGCTTGGGTGCACATGTGTTTGAATGCGTATGTGTGGGTGCATGCATTTTATTTATTTATTTATTCTTTTATATCAAGGATAATGGAATAAGCACTCATGCGCTTTTTTACATCCAGTCCCAATGTGTATGCAGTTTTTGTCAAGTTTGTCATCCGTTCCCACCGGCACACAATGGCCTACTCTTTCTAAAAGCGGAATGTGTTTGAATGCGTATGTGTGGGTGCATGTGTGTGCATGCATGAAAGTATGAATAACTTGAGTTGAAAGACAACTAGCAACCCCAACAAGACAGAGAGAGAGACAGACAGACAGTCAGACAGAGGCGTGCGCGGCGACTGACTGGGTCTGAGGGCGACCAGGGAGCAGTGCTGATCCAGCCACACCATCACCGTGCGCCCCAGCTCCTCCACACTGGACGTGGACACCATGTTGTTGTAGGAGTCAAACAGGTTCCGGATGATGATGGAGAACTGAGCACCAGGGTCAAGGAAGCACACAGACAGGCACATAATTATCACGTGTGTATAGTGTGGGGACGGGATAGCTCAGTGGTCGGAGCACTCGCTTTCCCCCAGCCAAGTTAAGCAGCGTCGAGCGTGGTTACCAGTTGGATGGGTGACCGTTTGCGCGCCTTGGCTTCAGTACAGTTCTCCCCAGTTCACCCAGCTGTAAATGGGTACCTGCCCTCTTTAGGGTCAGGGAAGGTAAAGCAGCGAGGGAGAGGAGATGGGTGCCGCCCTCAATTTGCTGGCCCTAGAGAAGTGAGGTCTCTGACGCCTCGCTCCCCTACGACCTTATAGGTTATGGGACACCTTTACCCTTTTACCTATAGTGTGGCTATCTTCATAGTGGGGAAAACGGTCGCTTACGCAAACTCTCACCATTGGTGAACCTCAGCTCTAGCCGAGGAGCGAAAAAAAAAAAAAAGGTGTCAGTATTGCAAACTTTATATATTCAATGTGGAAAAGATTACGGATTGAGCATAAACACAAGCGAACGAGTGTTTTGGGATGTTTGATTTTTTTGTTCCTTGGCTAAAGTTCTGAGGTTCACGAGGGTGAGATTTTTGTATATGCATCAGGGTTTTTTTCCTCAGCATTGAAGTATCCACATTCCGGCTTTGGAGATACAGTTGGGAACTGAACCTACCAATTTTACAAGGGCAGTCTACATCCCTGCTCTCTCATTTCAAACTGTTGAGGGTTCTTTTGACTTGCACAAGTCCATAGGCACACAGGCCTGAATAGTTTAGTGTCTCACTCCAAGACTTGATATTCAGTTCAATTTTACCGTCAAACTTAGAAAAAAGGGCAAGGCTGGGAATCAAACCCAAAACAGTCCTAAACAAACCTGCCACCTTCCTTCAGATGGTATTTTAAAGTCAGTTTACACACACACACACGCACGCATGCACACGCACACTCTCTCTCTCCCTCTCACACACACGCACACACACACATACACTCTCTTTCTCTCACACACACACACATAAAACCCCTCAACTTCAATTTTCTAAGTTCTCCACTGGCTGCCCAGCCTGTAAAGGATACGATCCAAAACTTCCAGTTCTGGATGGTTCTGCTGCGGACGTACTCCTCGAACATGTCCTTCATGTGGTCCACCCTCTGCCGTGTCACCGGCACTCCAGTCTCCGGTAACTGCGCTTGGACATTGCTGAAATCAGAGCCGTCATTCTGGTTTTTAGTCCTTAAGAATATAAGTGTTTCTTATTTTATTTTTATTTAAAAAAAAAACTTTTATATCGAGGATAATGGAATAAGCACTTATGTGCTTTTTCACATCCAGTCCCCGTGTGTTTGCGGTTTTGTAAATTCTGTCATCTGTTCCCACCAGCACATAATGGCCTACTCTTACGAAAAGCGGAAAGGATTTAGTGTGTGTGAAAGATGTTCTGCGTGCGTTCGCACACGGGGCTTCGGTTTATAGTCGCATCCGAAGGACTTTTGGGGAGAGTGGAGTCTGCACTGATGTTAACTCCAGGGGAAAATATCCCCTTGGACGGGAATTGAAGCCGGGTCGTCAGATTGCGAGCGCAATGTTCTGACCACTAGGCTATCCCGTCTCACAAAAGTGTGTGTGTGTGTGTGTGTGTGTGTGTGTGTGTGTGGTGTGTGGTGGTGTGCATGTGTGTGAATATCGGTGTGTGTGTAACCGTGTGTGTGTGTGTGTGAATATCGGGTGTGTGTGTGTGTGTGAGTATGATGTGGACGTGTGCATGCACACATGTGTATATGTGCGCATATGCCTCTGTGAATTTATGCACATGTGTGCATGCAAAAAACCCCAACCATACCCACATTCAATATGTCTGCCCATATTTGACTGATCTTCTACCTCTATTGCATTTTCAAAACCAAAAAAAACTGCAGAGGACAAAAAGGGAAAGAAAAAAGAAAGCACACAAAAAACCCAAACAAAACAATACACGACAAAATAAACATGTTTTTTTAAAAAAAGGAACAAAAAACCCAAACAACAAAAAAAAAGAATAAAGACAGTGCTGAATAAAACTAGAGAAGAAAAAAATAACAAAAGAAAATTAACACATTAAACCAAAAAAAATGTGAAAGAAGAAAGTGCCCCCCCCCTACACAAAACACACTATAACAGACAGACAAGGATGGAGAGTGGAGCCACTCACCTGATTGCGCTGTTGAGGGACTCGATTTCCTGCTTCAAAATGGACGCCTCGTGCTGCATCTGTGCCCGCTCCGCCTTCATTTTGCGGCAGTGCTCAGCAGCTGGGACATTCAAATACAATGCGACATGAACAGATGAACACATTTAAAAAAAAAAAATAAAAGGTAAAAAAAAGGTAAAGGAGTCCCATAACCTATAAAGTCGTAGGGGAGCGAGGCGTCAGAGACCTCACTTGTCTAGGGGCCAGCATATTGAGGGCGGCGCCCATCTCCTCTCCCTCGCTGCTTTACCTTCCCTGACCCTAAAGAGGGCAGATACCCATTTACAGCTGGGGGAACTAGGGGAACTGTACTGAAGCCAAGGCGCGCAAACGGTCACCCATCCAACTGGTAACCACGCTCGACGCTTCTTAACTTGGCTGGGGGAAAGCGAGTGCTCCAACCACTGAGCTATCCCGCAAAAGCAACATGGCCTAATCATGCTGTACTGGCCCTGGCCAAAAGTTTTCTCAGTTACTGATGTAAGCTAACTGCCAGGGATATATCAAAATATGGTTTTGTTTTGAAATGCTATGTTGAGATTGTCTTCAGCCATGACGAACTTAGCATGTGTACTCTCTATGAAAGGAGAAAAAAAATCTCTTCAGGCAAAGTATGGCTCCCCATCATTTGGAAATTCTGTACTAGTAAGCAATTCCCTCTTTTCTATCCCTCTGTTTCTGCCTTGTTCCTTTTCTTCCTGTCATCTTCTTGTCTATTTTCTGCCTTCTTGGTCCATTCTCCTGCCTTTTTCCCCAGAAAAAAAACACCTTGTAACAATTCTCTCCTACGCCAAAGTTGTATGTGCTGGGCATCACTTGTCAGGCACTTAATGGCAGCACAACATACTTTCACTCATATGACAGACAGACAGCAATAGTTGCTGTCTGAGAGTTGCTTTCATTAAAATAAACATTTCCATTAAACATTCAAATAGACAAAAACTTGCTTGACCAAGAAACAACAACAAAAACAAACACATAACAACTCGGTAACAACTCCTTTCTCAAGGAGCCATAGCTCAAAACCTTGCAACAAACTCACTTGACCAAGTAACGACAACAACAAATACATAACAAACAACCCAGAAGCAACACCTCTCACAAGGAGACTGCTGAAAACCTTGCAACAGACAGAAAGAAAGAAAGACAGACAGACAGACAGACAGATGGACAGACGGACGAGACACTCACTTTTCTGTAGCATTGTGGCCTTGCTGACTTTGGGGTTCTGGGCTAACGACGGAACCAGCGTGTGCAGGAGATCAAATCCTGTCTGAAAAACAACCACCATTTTCTTTTTCAATTCACATGGAGATCAAATCCTGTCTGAAAACCAACCACCACTTTGTTTTTCAATTCACATGGATCGACTAACAAGTTTTCTTCCCTACTGTTTTCACCACATGGTGGCCATTAGTAAGTAAAAGATTTTTTTTTTAAACAAGAGGGGAAAAAAATCACCCCCAAAATAGCTTCCCAAAGAATAACTGTGACACAGTGCACAAATCCAGCAGAACTCAGTCAAGGGTCCAGGGCCCAGTAATAAAAACAGCATGCACCTCTTCCTCTTACCTAGTTCCAAGTGTGGTCAGTTCCTGCTATAGTCAGCACCAGCTGGGATGGGATGAAATGGATAGCAGCTGAGAGTGGGGGAAACTGACAGCTGTGGCAAGCTGTTTTATAAAGGGTTTTTTGGTTGTTTTTAAAAAGGTTAAAAACACATCGAGTTGGTTGCTGTTTAAGGTATAAGTTTCTTAACCTTAAATTTCTGCTTGTACATCAAGTGGTGATGGCAGGTTGAAGGTACAGCCCCTAAATCAGATAATTCCGCTGGGACTGTAATACAATCAAACCCCAAACCAAACTTTCAACATGTATTGATAGGGTCAGAAGTGTCAAACATCTCTTTTACGATGATAAGAAGCAGTGAGGGTTGGATCACAAACACACCTAACAAACATACTCATACCAAAGAAAGAGAAAGAGGTCAACAATTGGTCTGTTCTTATTATTTTTTTTTTGGTAACCTTTCTAACGTCATTGTGGTGTCACACCAAGACACAAAACCGCCAAAATCTCACACAAAACCGCCAAAATCTCACAATCCCCACATGGAACAAAATAATACAAGTAACAACAAACGTTCCCACTCAGGAAATATCAAGACAACGAGACTCCATCCAAACTTTCTGTAAAACACTTTTTCTCCAAACCCCCCAAAACCTCCATCGTTAAGAAAATAACAAAAAGATTTTTTAAAAAGTTTCTCCAAACCCCCAAAATCTCCATCATTAAGAAAACAACAAAAAGATTTTTAAAAAAAGGGCTGTGATTTTTGGCAAACGATCGCTGCATGCTTACCTTGAGGCTGCCTCGTCGTTTCTGCTCAGCCGAAAGGTGAGCCACCCGTCTCTGTTCCGTGTGCACCCCCATCTTCATCCCCGCTCCCATTCCCTCATCCCTACTTGACGAAGGCGAGGTGGGTTGAAACTGAAACACATTGTGAACTAGGGATGCGGCTTTTCTTTTTTTTGGTTCTGTGTATAGATGTAGTGTGGTCGTGCTAGTTTCTGTTGCATGGAGAAGTTAGATAATGATGGTGTGTGTGTGTGTGTGTTTGTGTGTGTGTGTGGAGGGTGTGTGTGTGTGTGTGGAGGGTGTGTGTGTGTGTGTGGAGGGTGTGTTGTGTGTGTGTGTGTGTGTGTGGGTGTGTGTGTGTGTGTGAGTGTATGTGTGGTGTGGTGTGTGGTGTGGTGTGTGGTCTGTGGTGTGTGTTTGTGTGTGTATGGTGTTTGTGAGTGTGATGTCTGTGTGTGTGTGTGAGTCTGAGTGGTGTGGTGTGTGTGTGTGTGTGTGTGTGTGTGTGTGTGTGTGTGTGGTTTGTGTGAATATGGGGGGTGTGTGTGTGTGTGTGTGCATGTGTGTGTGAGTCTGAGTGTTGTGAGTGTGAAGGTGTGTGTGTGGTGTGTGGGTGTGTGTGTGGGTGTGTGTGCATGAGTGACTTGTGTGTCTGCATGAAAGAAAAGAGAGACAGAGAAAGGGAGAGAGCGAGAGAGAGGTCCTGAGGTAACGCATCCACCTAGAAAGCAAGAAAGTAAGGGTTCAATCCCTATTTGAGCCCAGACAGGAAAATATATTTAAAAAATTGGGTGGCACTGCTCTTGTGGCAATGCGCTCTCCCTGAGAACAGCAGCCTGAGTTTTTAAGCAGAAAAATCTGCTATGATAGAGAGTAGTATACAATACGATATAATTCTTTTTAAAATCAGTCCCCGGATGAGACTATAAACAGAGGTCACATGTGTAAACGCACGCAGCACATCTCACACACAAGTTAAAAACCCCGTTCCACCTTTTGGAAGAGAAGGCCATTTTGTGCCAGCAGGATGATCTGAAGTCTGTAGCTAGTAGCAACAGACTGCGCTGGTTTGGGCACGTTCAACGGAAAGTAGACCACCACATCATAAAAAGAGCAATGAACTTCGTAGTGGATGGAAAGAGACCAAAAGGAAGACCTAGCAAAACCTGGGCTACCTGTATTGCAGATGATCTTAGAGAAAGAGGCATAAATAAGGAGGAAGCTCAAAACAGAGAGAGATGGAGAAGGCTCATCAGTGTCAAACCTCCCCTGGGAGAAACATGACAAAAAAGGAAGAAGAGAAGAAGAAGAAGAAGGATCGGAAAACACAATTTCAAAACGCATGCACATACATGTCATGTTTAGACACCATCCCTGAAGTCCGATTACAGCTACTTGAACGTGGGGGTGGGGAGATGGTCGCATACGCATAAAAAAAATCTCACCACCGGTGAGCCTCGGAGTTCTAGCCGAGAAACAAACAAAAAAAAAAGAAAAAAAAAGAAGAAAAATCATCCCCCCCCCCCCCTCTCCATAATTTCTCTCTCCCTCTCTTTTTTAAATCTGGTATCATGGTATCAAGACAGAACACTGAAGACTACAACTACACAAATACTCCTAATGTCCCCCACTCCCCAATTTCACTTACCGACATGCTCCGAGGACTAGGAACCGGAGATATGGTTTCGGAGAAAATGACGGAGAGCGGAGAGGAGGAAGGCGGCGTGACGGACGGCCCGGGACTGGGAGACAGCGCCACCTGCATGGGACTTCTGGGGCTGGGACTAGCAGCAGGCGTGGTGCTCATCTCTGCAGACCAAATACAGCAATGCAACGATGGGGTGAGCGAGAGGGAGGGAAGGGGGAAGGAGAGATGGAAGGAGGGGGGAGAGAGAGTTTTGAGAGAGAGAGAGAAAGAGGGGGGGAGAGAGAGAGAGAGAGAGAGAGAGAGAGAGATTAGTTTGAGAGAGAGAGAGAAAAGAGGGGAAAGAGAGAGAGAGAGAGAGAGAGAGAGAGAGAGAGAGAGAGAGAGAGAGAGAGAGAGAGAGAGAGAGGGGGGGGGGGGGGGGGAAGACGAGAGAGAAATTGAGGATAGGGAAATTGTTTTTTTATTTTATTTATTCTTTTATATCGAGGATAATGGAATAATGAGAGAGAGAGAGAGAGAGAGAGAGAGAGAGAGAAGGAGAGAAGAGAGAGAGAGAGAGAGAGGAGAGGAGGAGAGACAGAGGGTAAGAATAAAGAAGGTTTATTGGTTGAAAGCTTTACAGCCATACAGCAAGACAAAGTGTTGCAACACGATTCACTGCTATGAAAGAGAGAGAGAGCACACATCTGTGTGCTTGTGTGTATATGTGTGTGTGTGTGCGTGCGCATGCGTGCATGCATGTGCGCGCCCTTTCAACACACAAAAGGTTTTCATGTGCTTCGTAACTCAAGATTCTTCGCACAACCTATAACCCCACCTAAAAGCTGCAAAGGCTTTTACATGCTCCATAAATCCAATCCATCATCCCTCCATTCATTCATTCAACTACACGCTCTATAAATCTGATCCATCCATTCATTCAATCAACTCATTATAAATTCAACCCATCCATTCATTCAATCAACTACACACTATAAATTCAACCCATCCATTCATTCAATCAACTACACGCTCTATAAAACTGATCCATCCATTCATTCAATCAACTACACACTCTATAAATTCAATCCATCCATTCATTCAATCAACTACACATTATAAATTCAACCCATCCATTCATTCAATCAACTACACGCTCTATAAATCCGATCCATCCATTCATCCAATCAACTACACACTCTATAAATCCCATCCATCCATTCATTCAATCAACTACACTCTATAAATCCAATCCATCCATTCAATCAATCAACTACACGCTCTATAAATCTGATCCATCCATTCATTCAATCAACTACACGCTCTATAAATCCGATCCATCCATTCATTCAATCAACTACACACTCTATAAATCCGATCCATCCATTCATTCCATCAAATACATGCTCTATAAATCCGATCCATCCATCCATTCAATCAATAAACTACACGCTCTATAAATCTGATCCATCCATCCATTCAATCAACTACATGCTCTATAAATCCAATCCACCCATTCATTCAATCAACTACACACTATAAATTCAATCCATCCATTCAACTACACACTATAAATTCAATCCATTCATTCATTCCATCAACTACACACTCTATAAATCCGATCCATCCATTCATTCCATCAACTACACGCTCTATAAATCCGATCCATCCATTCATTCAATCAATTACACACTCTACATTCAATCCATTTATTCAATCAACTACACACTCTATAAATCTGATCCATCCATCCATTCAATCAATCAACTACACACTCTATAAATCCGAGCCATCCATTCATCCATTCAATCAACTACACGCTCTATAAATCTGATCCATCCACCCATCCATTCCATCGACTAACCAACCTGAGGTTATGGAGGCTGTGGCGACGTTGGAGGGATTAAGGCGGAGGACATCTTTCAGGCTGGAGGGGTTGGTTCCTATGGCTGAACTGGCCGCCGCCAACAGAACGCTAGTAGGAAAATCCACCCCACTCACCTGCTCGACACACACTGATGGTTTATATCACAGAGAGAGAGAGAGAAGGAGACAGACAGACAGACAGAGAGTGTGTGTGAGTGTGTGAAAGTTGTGTGTGTGCATGTGTGTGTGTGTGTGAGTGAGTGAGTGAGAGTGTGTGTGAGTAAGAGCGTGTGTGTTGTGTGTGTGAGTGCAAATTTGTGCATACATTCTTGTGTGTGTGTTGCAAACGTGTGTACATGCGTGTGTGCATGCAAGTGTGCATGTGTGTGCACATGCATGACTGTGCCTGCATGTGTGTGAGTGCAATCTTGTGCATGCAACAAGGGTGGCGCCACTCTTGTGGCGATGCGCTCTCCCTGGGGAGAGCAGCCCAAATTTCACGCAGAGAAATCTCATGACTTAAAGTGGTAAAATGAAAATGAAATGGCAGACAGGAAAAGACAAAAAAAAAAAGGTTACAAAAAAGGTGCCCTGGCTCTTAAGCCAACATGCTCTCCCAAAGAAAAGCAGCGAATTTCACACACAGACAAATCGGCCACGACAGAAAGTGGCATACAACACACTACAACACAACACAAAACAGAACAATCTGATCCGAACAGAACCCCACCACCCCCAGCTAACCTTGCTGATCTCCATGGTGATTTCCGAAGGCAACTTGAGGGTGGTAGCAGAAGACACAGGTGACTGGGCGGCCGCGGCGCTGAAGGCGATGGTGGCGGGGGTGAGGGAGGGGGCAGCCGCTGCTGCTGCAGCCTGGCGAGGGGAGGAGGTGGAGGCGGGGATGGAGGAGAAAACGGGGGTGAAGGAGGTGGAGGAGGGTAGAGAGGCAACGGGGGCGGGGGTGGGCTCTTTCTTCACATTGATGAGGGCGCCAGGGTAGGTCCCTGCAACATCGTCGACCAGACAGGGTTTTCATCGTCTCTTTTTAACCAGTGACCAACTCTCTCAGTTGATTTTATTTTTATTTATTTGTTCTTTTATATCGAGGATAATGGAATAAGCACTCATGTGCTTTTTTTTACATCCAGTCCCTGTGTGTATGCGGTTTTGTAAATTTTGTCATCAGTTCCCACCGGCACACAATGGACTACTCTTCCGAAAAGCGGAACAGGATTTAGCGTGTGCACAAGATGTTCTGCATGCGTTCGAACAACTCTGGCTTCTTTGAGACAATATACCCACATAACTCTGGCTTCTCTGAGACTATATACCCACATAACTATGGCTTCTCTGAGACTATAACTATACCCACATAACTCTGGCTTCTTTGAGACTATATACCCACAAAACTCTGGCTTCTCTGAGACTATAACTATACCCACATAACTATGACTTCTTTGAGACTATACATACCCACATAACTATGGCTTCTTTGAGACTATATACCCACATAACTCTGGCTTCTCTGAGACTATAACTATACCCACATAACTATGGCTTCTTTGAGACTATACATACCCACATAACTATGGCTTCTTTGAGACTATATACCCACATAACTCTGGCTTCTCCGAGACTATAACTATACCCACATAACTATGGCTTCTTTGAGACTATACATACCCACATATATATATACCCACATAACTATGGCTTCTCTGAGACTATATCCCCTCATAACTATGGCTTCTGTTAAATATATACAGACAAAACACTTATCTTAGGCTAAATATATACAGACACAACTCTTGACTTATCTCAGCCTATATACCCACAGACTGGATCGCTGGGCCACTCCAGATACAGTTCCCAAAAAGACTGAAGTGAAAGAAGGTGCAGGCACTGCCTTCAAAAGGATCCCACTACTCTTTACCACTATGACACATCTTAGGCCATACACCTACACACCTGTATAACCATGCACATCCCCAATGGTGTCATCATACCTTTGGTGAGGAGCTGAGCCAGGTAGGTGCTCTGCATGGAGGGGGTAGGGGCAGAGGCAGCAGTTGATCGAGGGGGGGAGGGTGCCGGGGCGATGGTTCGAGGCTTCCTGGGGGTGGTCACCGGCTTACCCTGCAACCCACACCCTGGTCAGACATTTAGTGTATATGTTTGTATACGTGTGTGTGTGTGTGTGTGTGTGTATTTTTTCTTCTTTCTTTTTTGTTGACAGACTGAGAAGAAAACAGCAAAAACAAAACACTTCTAGTTTGTGACACTGTTTTCAAATCTCCATCTCGGGACTCATTCACAGCTTAGGGGGCAGTGTTGTTTAGCGGTTAGAACATCAAAAATAGTGACCTGAAGGTAACTGAGAGTGTGAGTTCGAATCTCTGCTGCAGTGACTCTTCCAGGGGGTTCCCCCTGGAATTAACATTTGTACCAACTCCCATTTTTCTGGAAGTCCTGCAGATGAGGCTGTAAACTGGAGTCCCATGTACAAAAACACACATACACAGGACATTCTGTGCACATGTTATGGCCATATGGAGTGGGATGCCTGGTCTTCTCCTGTACTTGAAATTCTGCCATAGTACTGCCTGCTAGATACAATCCAATAGCAAAGCAGCTCATGAAAACATTTGCAAGTAAAATGTGAGACAACATATGTCAGAATTCCTTGAAAAAAACAACAACCAGAACAGGTAGAATATAAGAATAAAGATGATGGAAAACAACAGTAAAAAGATTTTAAGAAGAGTAAAAACACACACAAAAAAGGGAAATTTCTTGAACAGAATTTTAATAAAGTTGGGGTTAGGATTTATACTGAGTGAGACCTAAGCATCCTCTCACACAAAAATAAATGCTAAAAAAGAAAAGAAAAAACAGAAAGAAAGATACAGAAAACGCTAACCACTGAGGTAACCTAACGACTTCTCCCACAACCACCAAACTCCCTTCTCCCACACTAACGACACCAACCTGCGGCACGGCAAACACAGTCCCGTCTTTCTTCACGGCCGACCCGCCCTGACCCTGCGACCCCCTGCCAGGCGTCAGCGTATGCGAGGGCGACGTCTTCGGGGCCACCTTGGTACCGGCCCGAACTTTGACCACGGTCTTGGCAGCAGATGGGGAAGCAACTCCGTGCTGCATCGCAGTGGCCGCCGCAGTCGGCAGAGAGACAGGGAATCCTAGCGAGGTGGAGGTGGTGGTGGGGAGCTGGGCGGTGGCCGTCAACCCCAAGGCGGAAAAATTGACGGTCTGCAACACCTGGGACGACCCCCCAATCTGCTGCTGCTGCTGGTGCTGCTGCTGGTGCTGTTGCTGGTGCTGCTGCAGGGAGGGGGCTTGCGGCGACACGACGGCCTGTTTCTGTGCAGGCAGAGTCTGTCGGGTCTGCACGGAAGGGGTCAGCCCCAGCGCTGAACCCAGCACCTGCTGCATCCCCACCGCTTGTTGCTGGGGAGCCAGAGTCTGCTGCTGCTGCTGCTGCTGGTGCTGGTGCTGGTGCGGGGAAGCCAACACCCGCTGCTGCGACCCCAACACCTGCCCAGAGCCCAGCACCTGGTGCGACCCCAGCACCTGCCCAGAGCCCACCAGCACCTGCTGGGAGTCCAACGTCTGCTGCGAACCCACCGTGTCCTGCGCGCCGATGACTTGCTGCGTCACGACCGTCTGCGGCTGGCACAGCCCAGGCTGCGAGCTCAGCAACTGCTGCAGCTCGATCGTCTGGGGCGCCGTGCCCAGGACGGTCTGACTGCCGAAGATGTGCTGCTGGGGCGAGGGCGAGGTCATGTTGGCCTGCAGCCTCATTCCCTGGGCAGGCTGGGCGCTGGGCTTCAGGCTGAGCTCCGAGGCCAGCAGCGTTCCCAGGAAGCCTTGGTGCCCGGTGGCCGTGAACTGCTTGACCGAGCTGCCCTCGTCCACCATCATCTGGGTGTCGGTGAAGAAGGACGAGGGTTGTAACACTGCTGTGGATGGTGCTGCTTGCCCCAACGTGTTGTTTGTGTTGTTGTTGTTGTTGGCGCTGCTGCTCAGCGCCGCCAGAGCCGTCAGCATGCTGATGCCGGCCGTGTTGCCGTTGTTGTTGTTGTTGTTGAAGATGGTGGAGTCCAGCATTCCCAGCGATGGATTCTAGGGTGGGGGAGGAAGGGAAAGATGACGGTGATGAAAGTTTGGGTGAGAAGGGGAGAAAAATCAGTCATGATGGAATCTTGTTGGAATACGGCTGTGATGAAAGTTTGGGTGAAAAGGGAAAAAAATCAAAATCATGATGAAATCTTGTTGGAATACGGCTGTGATGAAAGTTTGGGTGAAAAGGGAAAAAAATCAAAGTCATGATAAAATCTTGTTGGAATACGGCTGTGATGAAAGTTTGGGTGAAAAGGGAAAAAAATCAAAGTCATGATGAAATCTTGTTGGAATACGGCTGTGATGAAAGTTTGGGTGAAAAGGGAAAAAAATCAAAGTCATGATGGAATCTTGTTGGAATACGGCTGTGATGAAAGTTTGGGTGAAAAGGGAAAAAAATCAAAGTCATGATGAAATCTTGTTGGAATACGGCTGTGATGAAAGTTTGGGTGAAAAGGGAAAAAAATCAAAAGTCATGATGAAATCTTGTTGGAATACGGCTGTGATGAAAGTTTGGGTGAAAAGGGAAAAAAATCAAAGTCATGATGGAATCTTGTTGGAATATGGCTGTGATGAAAGTTTGGGTGAAAAGGGAAAAAAATCAAAGTCATGATGAAAACTTGTTGGAATACGGCTGTGATGAAAGTTTGGGTGAAAAGGGAAAAATCAGTCATGATGAAATCTTGTTGGAATACGGCTACCTAAATAGTGAGGTTGAGGAGGTGGGTGGGGGGGGGGGGGGGGGGGAGGGGGGGACGGTCACATACACATAAATCTCACCACTGGTGAACCTCAGAGCTCTAGCTGAGGAACCAAAAAATAAAAGAAGAAAAAGATGATGTAATTCTAATAAAACATGGCAACGAAAAGAAAAAATCAAGTGACAATAAAATCCGGATTCTGCTATGTAATTCTGGCAACGCTTGGTGTTAAAATGTAGATTAAAAAAAAAAAAAAAATCAAGACTTGATGAAATCTTGACACTGTTACTATGCAAGTATCTAAAAACTCTAAAACTGTGCAACTAAATACAGATTAAAACAAGATTTAAGCCTACCCTTACGGTTTTCCTCGTATCAACGCCTTAGCCAACTATCAGGGTCAAACCAGGGCGGTCACTGTGTTGTGGGAGTAGAGAGAATCACATGCAGAAAGTTGGAAATGTTTACAGTGTACATGCAGTACAAATTCACTCTTGATTATAGTAAGCATGAAAATTATCCCATGTATCTGTAAGTCATATGTTTGTTTTTACAAGATTCAGCACTATATAAATTCCATACATTATTATTATTATCTTCAATCAACTGCTTTCCCCGCTTCTTCAGCATTTTTGTGGCCTCAGACCAATGCACTATTAAGCCATTTAAGCGAACTTTCAGAGTGAGTGAGTCAGTCAATCAATCTCTCTCTCTCTCTCTCTCACTCACTCTCTCACTCACTCTCTTTCTCTCACTGACTGACTGACTCATTCACTGCTTTTCCCATAAAAGAGATGAAAGAGCCTGTTGTACCTGGAAGAGCTGATGTGACTGAGCCAGGTCCATGGCAGCAGGGAGGTCGGTCACAGGAGCCGTCTGCATGGAGGGCGCAGGTGTGAAGCCAGAGGAGCCTGACGGCCTGGACACTGCCAGCAGTTCTGTGCACGTCAACAGATCATTACATAATTATCCAACAGTAAGGAGTCCCATAACCTATAAGGTCATAGGGGAGCGAGGCGTCAGAGACCTCACTTTTCTAGGGCCAGCATATTGAGGGCGGCGCCCATCTCCTCTCCCTCGCTGCTTTACTTTCCCTGACCCTAAAGAGGGCAGGTACCCATTTACAGCTGGGTGAACTGGGGGAACTGTACTGAAGCCAAGGCGCGCAAACGGTCACCCATCCAACTGGTAACCACGCTCGACGCTGCTTAACTTGGCTGGGGGAAAGCAAGTGCTCCGACCACTGAGCTATCCCGTCCCCAATTATCCAACAGTGTCGTTTTAAAAACCAACAAACAAAAATGACGCACGCTATTGCAGAGTGATTAAGATCGTCTGACTTCAATCCCTCGCTGTTTTACCTTCCCTAGACCCTCAAGAGGGCAGGTACCCATTTACAGATGGGTGAACTGAAGAATTGAACTGAAGCCAAGGTGCAATAACGGTCACCCATCCACCTGGTAACCACACTCAAAGCTGCTTTACCTTAGCTTGGAGATAGCAAGTGCTCTGACCGCTGAGCCATCACAAATAAAATCTGAAGATGGATCGCCGCTGCCAATATGGCAGGGTACTTGAAAACGGTCTTACAGGCTTTTTATTTATATTTCTTAGTTCTGAGTGTATATGTGTAGGCTAAACACGAAATACGGTAGGCTACACCTGAAATCGGAATGCAGCTACCTTCATGGTGGGCAAAAATGGTCACGTACACAAAATCTCACCATTGGTGAACCTCGAAGCTCAAGCATGGAACAAAAAAAATCCAAAAACCCACAACTCAACCCCCCACCCCCAAAAAAGAGAAACCACACAAAAGCCCCGGTAGGCAGAGGGAGGGTTTGAACAACTGACCTTGCAGGTTGTCGATGTCCATGAAGTCCTCCAGGTTGGGCTGCAGCTGCACCAGGCCTGGCTGAATCAGGTCCGCACAGGCCAGCTGACCTGTCCACACCACAGCCACACCAGTGTTTGTAACACAACTCTCAACGAGTTTATTGTATCAACTGACCACACCACAGCCACACCAGTGTTTGTAACACAACTCTCAACGAGTTTATTGTATCAACTGACCACACCACAGCCACACCAGTGTTTGTAACACAACTCTCAACGAGTTTATTGTATCAACTGACCACACCACAGCCACACCAGTGTTTGTAACACAACTGTCAACGAGTTTATTGTATCAACTGACCACACCACAGCCACACCAGTGTTTGTAACACAACTCTCAACGAGTTTATTGTATCCACTGTCCACACCAGTGTTTGTAACACAACACTCAACGAGTTAACTGTATCCACTCACCACACAGCAGTCATGACAATGTTGTACCAATACCAATATTTTATACAGTTTATTGCATCAAAAAAGGGAGAAATTCATGGTGGGTTACAAGCCATGCTTGGAAAGAATAAACAGGATATCATATATCATTAGAAACAGTAGAAAACAACCCCCACCCCCCTCCCCACTTCCCCCCAAACACACTGTAAACACCTCCCTCCCATCCCCAAACAAACATACACACAAAATATCCCCTTCCCAGTACCTCAAATCTTCAATATCAGTAACACTGTTTTCATATTTCCATATACCGATATGAAAAATTAAAAAAATCAGAGATATTTTAGCTCGATCATTATCAGTGCAAACTTTTAAGGCGAGGTGTGTGCCCACTTACTCTCACACACATCACACAAAGTGCAAACAAACACACAAATGATGAACAGAAACAACATCCTAAGTTCATACATGCGTGCGCACACACACACACTCTCTCACATACACACATTCACACACTTCCTATCTTTTAGCCTGAAGATGGTTCAAAGAAAGCCAAGTCAGTTCTGCCAAACACTTGGGTGCTATGTTCTTACTTCTCTGCTCTTAACCACTAGACTGCCGTACCCCGGAAATTTTCCGGGGCTAAACGTGCACCCTATACGCCTACAACCCGGAAAATTTCCAGGGTGTCGAACCAAAGTAAACAAGCCTGCTTCCTTGACTACAGTTAAAGGGAAAGAACTCCAAAATTAATGGAGATCACTCTCCTGTTGCTTGGCAACATCCAGCTGCAAAAACGATCATTTTTTAGCTCGTATTTTGTGTTTTTATGCATGACTGCTTGGGAAGTTCTTGTTTAAAATGGCTGACACTTCTTGTTGAAGGCATCAATAACTTTACAAAGCTGAAAAGTGGCCAATAAAACTGTAGATTTACCTAACAGTGATGAAAACGATCGCGTATGATTCAGGAGATCGTGTACTTCAAAAACAATGAATGAGATTTGGCCTAGACTTATGTTTGACGTTATTGAGATGGGGGGTACTCAGAATGACAGTGGTGATAAAGAAATCGTATTTTGGTCGATTTTTTTTACATTTAAAAAATATTTTTGCAGTGAAATATCATGCTAACTAATTTGAGCTTGCCTCGAAGTAATCTACGATAAATATACTGTCATTGGGTAGACTATAATAATAATAATAATATATGGAATTTATATAGCGCTGAATCTTGTAAAAAACAAACAAATCGAAGCGCTTACTATCAGGAATATTCATGCAGTAGTTTCCGAGTAAGAGGGATATGAACATAGCAAGTGGTACATAAGAATTGTACTCCCCGGCATATAGGGTGCACTTGCGATGGGCAGTTACGAGGTGAAAACCCAAAGCAGCATACCAAATTCTCTGGGGTTGGGGAAGGCGAAGGGCTGGTTGAGGGAGGAGAAGAAGTTGTCGGTGAAGTCCATGTCCATCAGGTCAGCGTTCAGGATGGACAGGTCGGTGGAGGACTGCTGCGCGTTGAGGGGCATCCCACTCATCTCCTTCACCCGCTCCAGCAGCTCCATCTCCGACAGGTGCTGCAGCACAGCAAGAAATGACACACAGGTGACGACGATGGTGGTGGTGGTAACCATACTAATGATGATTGTGTTCACCCGCTTTTTTTTTATTCGAAATGAGAACAGACAGGTGCATTGCATGTGATGGTCAATTTTTGCATCATGTGTTGATGCCATGGTCATGCATGGAAAAGGCTTTAGTTTAAAGAAGGGGGGAGGAGGGGGGGAGAGAGAGGGAGGGAGAGATAGAGAGAGGGAGGAGAGATAGAGAGAGAGAGAGAGAGAGAGAAGAGAGAGAGAGAGAGAGAGTGAATGAGTGTGTGTGTGTGTGTGTGTGAGTGTGTGTGTGTGTGTGTGTGAGTGAGTGAGTGAGTGAGTGAGTGAGTGAGTGAGTGAGTGAGTGTGTGTGTGTGTGTGTTTGTGTGTGTGTGTGTGTGTGTGTGTGTGTGCGCGCTTGCGTGACTGTATATATGCGTGTGTGTGACATGTACTTTTAAAATGCCACTTATTATTTCTCAAGTTGAGACAAGTCATTGAAATATTCCCCGAGTCTTGATCCAATAATCTTCCAGCACTATTCTAAAACACAGGCACCACATCCATTCACACTTAACCCCACTTTAACCACTAGCCAAAAGAATTCGAAAACCTAGTTAAGTTTTCATCCATTCACACTTAACCCCACTTTAACCACTAGCCAAAAGAATTCGAAAACCTAGTTAAGTTTTCATCCATTCACACTTAACCCCACTTTAACCACTAGCCAAAAGAATTCGAAAACCTAGTTAAGTTTTCATCCATTCACACTTAACCCCACTTTAACCACTAGCCAAAAGAATTCGAAAACCTAGTTAAGTTTTCATCCATTCACAGTTAACCCAACTTTAACCACTAGCCAAAAGAATTCGAAAACCTAGTAAAGTTTTGCCTTAGAGAATTCAAACGCCAGAGGGCTAAGGTGAACAAAATCTGATCTTGTACATGTATACACACCGAGGGATGAAGGCACTGGCCTCTTTTATATGTATATACATTTTGTTGTTGTTTGTTGTTTTTTTGTTACCTCGGTGGTGGAGGAGAAGAGGGAGGTCTCTGGCACCTGCTGCAGGATCCTGTCTCTGTAGTAGCGGCGCCATTGCTTGTACTCCTTGGTCACCGTGTACAGACGTCGCTTCCAGTACTTCCCTTCCAAACCACCGCCTGCACACACCACCACCATCACGTACACTGTAAAAATCGTAACGACCATGACGATAATAAACTGTTAGACTGCCTTTGCTGGTATTTTCTTTTTTGCTGGTATAGTCACTTTTCTGATAGTCTTTGAATGTGGAAGGTGGGTCAAGGTTTTGGTAAAAGACTGAGGGGGAAAAAAAAAGTATGAATTTATGATCATCATCTCCAAAGGCAGAATGGAGTGACCTTAACTGTGGGCAAAAACGATTGCATGACACACACACACACACACACACACACACACACACATACATACACACACACACACACACACACACACTCTCTCTCCTCTCTCTCTCTCTCTCTCTCTCTCTCACTATCAGCTCTTGGCAAGGACCACACAAAAAATCATCATCAAATATTATTATCATTAAATATTTGATGAGAATATATTCAGATGAACATCATAAAGTAGAACACAAATGAATAAGGTCTTGATTGAAACACATTTTTATATATCTGAGAAAAAAAACAAACCTCCCTCCCCTTCATCCCCCCTCCCCCATCTCCGAACACACACACATGCACTTGCAACATATTTAAAAAGGCATCCACACGATAAAACTGGTATTGCAACAACATTCAAACATTTCCTTCAAATTCATTCTCAATAGAACCCTATGCCACAGCCTGTGGTTTTGATACATAGAAGCACACTGTACAATCATGCAATAATGCCAATATATGTGCATGTTTGTATACAATTATGAAACATTGCGAACAGCTGTAGACATAAAATACATTTAGCCCACATTGTCAAGCTGTTCAGGTAATTATCTGAGAGTGTCCTGATATTCACGTTAACAACACAACCATACATACACAAACACATGTATTCACACACTCACACCTGTGTGCACAAACTCCATATTATACCCAATCCACCCCCCCCCCCCCCCCCCCCACACACACCACTACCACACACAAAAACCAAACAAAAGCACAAAATAAAACAGCAGTCATAAGGCTGAGCTTCATTAAAAAACAACATTCACATCACAGGAAATCCTTCTCACTCAAAATTCAGAACAGCAGGAGATGAAAAAAAAAAAAAAAAGTTCCACCGTGGGGATGCCGGGGGCCTGTCAGTATAAACACCATCCCCACCTTCTGAAAATTCTGTGCAAGGAATTCCCTCTTTTCTATCCCTCTCTCTGTTTCTGTCTCATTCCTTTTATTCCTGCCACCTCCTTCTTGTCAATTTCTGCCTCCGTGGTCCATTCTCCTGCCACTCTTTTCAGAAAGATTTAAAAGTAGCAATTTTCTCTCTGTACTGGGCCTGACTTGTCAGGCGCTTAACAGCAGCGCAATGCATTTTCACTCAGAATATGTTGTCTGTGCTGTCAGCACCTGGGGTTTATCACAGTTCTTGATTAAACCATTGACGCTGGGGGCAACAGCAAAGTGAGAGGCTGTATGACCAGTGGCTTTCTTTCCCACTCATGGAATTCCACTTTACAGCTTAGTCTTTAGTGATTGACTATGACTCTCTGACTAGGAGGCTTGACTCGCACAGTTCTTATGTGCTGCAGCCCTGGGGGCTAGTTGGCCTTTGGAGAACATCTCCAATGCTGACTGTCCTTATGCCCACTTGGCTGAGAGAGTGGGGATGTACTGTGGGCAAGGCATCTCCACTATAATCAAATTTCTGCCCAATTTCCGAAACAGCAGCTGCCTCCTCTGCTGTTTTGGAGGTCATTGTCGAACACGACAGACAAACATACATACATATGTTGTCCGAGCATTCTGCTAAGAAGGAGAAGAAGAAAATAAAGTAGAAACACAGGTAATCAGGTAAAGCATTTAGCCAACATAAATCTGTGTTAACATGCAATAAAGCTTGCCGGCTTTTTCTGCCATATTTTCTAGTTTCTCTCTTGGAGTCTGTCTTCTCACACACACAAGTATGCACACACACACACATGCACACACACACACATGCACGCACGCACACACACACACACTCTTTACTTAACTTTAATCCAGAAAAACAAACAAAAAAAACAAACAAAAAAAACAAACATGAAAAAAAAGGAAGGGAGGGAAGAACTCAGCAAGATCGATCATAGTTACAATCCTTTGAAAACAGTGTTTTTAAAACACATTCTATTTTCGTCTCTTCTTAACAGATGGGTGTTTACATGTACACAGGCATGTATGCAGGAACACACACACACACACACTCCATGATTTAATGCTTTCAACCTTTTTGGAGTATAAAGAGACTGTAAACATGCAACATGTATACATTTCACGATTTATTCCAATTCCTTTCACCCACTTTCAGTGTATGGTACGCACACACACCCCTACATACACCACACCCTCCCCCTCCCACCCACCCACACACACGTACCCACACCTACACAATGAAAACACTCCAACTTTCACCCAGACAAACAGGAGGCAAGGACACTAAGCCCTCATTGATTTATCACCGAATCTTACAACTTAACCACTCCGTCAGAGAAAACATTCTTGTTGACAAGCTGCAGGCCTATCTTTTTCACACAGACGGATATAAAATGTGTTTATAGCCCCACCGACAATAGAGATCACCGTTCAGAGAAAATTGTTGATAGTGTGCAAAATAGAGTATGTATTAATAACGCATACATATGCCCATGTCAAAAATCTTCCAACATGCATGATAATTACACACACACACACACAGATACAGACGCACAAAGACACTCACACACACACACTCTCTCTTTGTCTCTCTCTCACACACACACAAAGGCAAAATGTACAAAACTGCATACACATGCGGACTGGAAGTAAAAATGCACGTGCGCGCTTGTTCCATTATCCTCAAAATAAAGGAGTAAATAAAAGAATTTATAACAATTTTTAAAATCTATAAATATAAAATAAATAACACACACATGACAGAGACCCAGAGAGAGAGAGAGAGAGAGAGAGAGAGAGAGAGAGAGAGAGGAGAGAGAGAGAGAGAGAGAGAGAGAGTCATTGTGTGTGTGTTGTGTGCGTGTGCGTGCGTGCGCCAGTCATTTTCCAAGGGGGAAGGGACCTTTTTCTGGGAGGGAGAAGGGGGCTGTATCTATGTTTCAGATTTGGAAGATTTTTTTTGATTTTTTTTAAACGGGGAGACGATTATATTTCACTGGTATTGGCTTTCCGCTGTGTTTTTGTTAACTGTCCCTCTCTTCACCCAGTTCCACACAGACCCTAACAATAAAAGTAACATCATCCAAAACTGTAACGGGCGACGTGAAAGAGATAACGAAACAAGACCACGAAGACGGTACGGTACAGTAGTACCCAGGTCAACTTGCTGGCTACTACAGCACACTTACTACATACAAGTTTAACACAGCCAGAGCTCTCGCCCAAACTTCAACCACTGCTGACCTTATAAACCACGATGACCTCCTGTCGTGGTACATAATCTGCTAGTACTAGGCTGCCAAGGTCAGCCAACGTAAGTAGGGTAGTTTAGAACAGATGCTGGACAGAGTAAAGTCCACTTAAATCTCCCCCCCCTCCCTTATTTTCTCCTTAACTTTCCTCTCTATCTCACACACATGACATACATACACAAGATTCAAGATTTAATTCCTTTCACCCCTTCTGGGGTATGGAGGATTACAAAGAATTCAACAGGAGAATAATAAACCTAACAGCAATACACCCCAAAATAATGTCAACACTATCAGGAACTGAAAAGCAAGAGTTCATCACAAAATGACAAGCAAACAGTATTGAAGACTTAAAGACTAACTTTTAAAGTATACAAATTTCTTTAAAAGGCACACTCTACATTTGTGAAAAACAAGTGAAATTTCAAGAAAAATCTGCAAATCTTATGAATTTTGAGAGAGACAGGAAAACTTTTTTGAGATTTACACATGCACACACACACCCCTCAAATATACATCCACACACACTCACAGACACACAACCCCCCACCACACCACACAAATCTCCCCCCCCCCCCCCCCCTCCCTTTCAATTCACATAAACACATGCCTTTAAAACTCAGGACCCCAACCTCACAATCCATACATGTGAGAGAGAACTGATAAATGAATTCACCTGATAAGTAACTTAGGTAGACTTCTGAAGAATGATCTTTCCATCAAGTTGACCACAAGTTGACTCTGTCCCTTCCACTCCCCCCCCCCCCCCACCCCCCGCCCTCCTTATACCTTTCTACCAACCCTTAAGTCAAATTGACCCCCCACCCCCCTCCAATACCTTTCCATCAACCCTTAACTTAAGTCAGATTGACCCCCTCCCCCCTCCGTTAAACAATTCTTACACAACACTGAAAGTATGACGTAGGAAAATGATCAAAGAAAACATGGCAACATGAATAATGAATTATCATTAAAAATGATTTGGTGGTTCAGTTATGTACAGGGTCTCACAGCTATTTCAAAAGCACGGGGTAAGTGGGTTAAAATTCTGTCCAAAGAAAGAAAAAGCTATCAGAATTTCATGCAAAAAATCTGACACAATGACACAAATTTGTGTCTGAGTGAATTTAGATATAAAAATTAATTCAATTTGTTTTGAAGAGAGCTAAGCTTTTATCACATCAACAACACGATCAATGCAAAGTATTTAGTTTTGTATTATAAATTATTGTATACAACTTTTAGTCACGGTAAAGTTCCCTGCAAGAAATTTGGGCTGCTTTCCTCATGGAAAATCCATCACCACAAGAGCAGCACCATACTGTGGGCAAGGCATCTCCACTATAATCAAATTTCTGCCCAGTTTCCAAAACAGCAGCTGCCTCCTCTGCTGTTTTGGAGGTCATTGTCGGACACAACGGACAAACATACAATACAATAAATACTTGTTTCCTTATGAGAATGGCTTTTTTCCCTACAGAATTTTGCCACGGACAACTCCCTCGTTACTCCTGGTTCCTTTTCATGCACTAAATATACATTGCACACAGAACCTCAGTTAACTGCACACAGAACCTCAGTTAACTAACTCATCTAAAAGACTAGCAACCAGACCACCACTCAAGGTCTAGTGGATGGGAGGGCAGTTAGGGTTCGAATGGGGGATCCAATCCATGACCTCGTTTTTTTTTTTATCTCTAGGCAAGTGTGTTTACCTCTAGACCACCTCCGGTCCACCTGTTTTTAACCAGAGGTGGTTTTCTCCCCTTATATAATCATTGCCCTCGAGAGCTGTCAGCAGTTGTATAAGCTCTGTGTACAGGGTCAATGTGGAACGTCAACATTTGTTTGGCATCTATAATAATAGTCCATGGATGCCAAATTTACTCTGTGTGAATCGAAGGAAACAAATGCCCCAGGAAAATCACAAGGTTACATTTGCCAGTTGTTCAATCTCTCTTTGTCTTTCTCTTTCATTCAAACACACACACACACACACACAGTGACACACACACACACACACACACACACACACACACGCACACGCAGACACACCACACAATTACACACACACACACACATATTGCACACGTACATGAATGCATGCATGTATACATAGTGACATACATACACACATACTGACACAAGAGTCACACACACACACATCCCCCCTCCCTCCCACACCACCACACACATCCACCCACCCCACCCACACACACACCCCCTCATAGAGTCAAATCAATCGAGCCAAACTCTCAAACACCGTTTACAGAGGAAAAGATCAGCTGAAGAGAAGTACACCATTTCTCTCTCTCTCTCTCTTTTTTCTTTTACTACACATTTTCTTATCAGACCACAACACCCAGCCCTCCATCTGGAAAGAGGGGAAGGAGATAGTTGTGAGTCACACACACACACAAGCCAGGAAAAGACGGACAGGAATGGCCATAAATCAAAGTTGTCGCTGTCAGTCCACCACCAACTATCTCTATCTATCATAATGCACTGTTGGAAGTTCGCTGCTGCATGCACAGTTAACAAAACAGGAAACAAAACCAAAGTAACTGAAGAAAAAATAAACTTTTTGGGACAACACTGATATCACTTGCCTGGGTCTTTCCTCACTATTGCTCTGCTAAACTTCTAACCACTAAATGAGGTGGTTGCCCAATCCAATCCAATCCTGTTGTTTATAGCCCAGCTAGGTGGTTGCCCAATCCAATCTAATCCTGTTGTTTATAGCCCAGCTAGGTGGTTGCCCAATCCAATCCTGTCGTTTATAGCCCAGCTAGGTGGTTGCCCAATCCAATCCTGTTGTTTATAGCCCAGCTAGGTGGTTGCCCAATCCAATCCTGTTGTTTATAGCCCAGCTAGGTGGTTGCCAATCCAATCCTGTTGTTTATAGCCCAGCTAGGTGGTTGCCCAATCCAATCCAATTGTTTATAGCCCAGCTAGGTGGTTGCCCAATCCAATCCAATCCTGTTGTTTATAGCCCAGCTAGGTGGTTGCCAATCCAATCCAATCCCGTTGTTTATAGCCCAGCTAGGTGGTTGCCAATCCAATCCAATCCCGTTGTTTATAGCCCAGCTAGGTGGTTGCCCAATCCAATATAGCCCAGCTAGGTGGTTGCCCAATCCAATATAGCCCAGCTAGGTGGTTGCCCAATCCAATCCTGTTGTTTATAGCCCAGCTAGGTGGTTGCCCAATCCAATCCTGTTGTTTATAGCCCAGCCAACCACAGAGGCCATATCAGGGCTGTCACTTCGTCAAATTTTAAATCTCAGATATAAAAAAAAAAAAGGGCAACTATATACAGATTTAAGGTGATTGCCCAGATATGGGTTTTGTGGTCGGTGGAGGGGGTATGATTATTTAGCAATTACAACTGGAGTCAATTGGTTGGGTGTCAGCTAAGTATCATTAATTTTGTTATTGTTGTTGAATGATGCAGTCGTTATGACAAACAATCATTATTGTCTTAGGCTTGTTTTTAATTTCTTATCAGCATATGATTGAAACAAACACAAACCACAAAAATTTTAGCAAGCAACCCCCCCCCCCCCCCCCCCCCCAACTAAACCCCTTCCAAAAAAAAAAAAAAAACCCACCAAACAATGCCCCAAACCCTCATTCCAAGGGAACATTAAGTAAACTAAAACTAGAAAAAGTGTGTGTGTGCATGCGCATGTGTGTGTGTGTGCGCGCATGCGTGTGTGTGTATGTGCGTGTGTGGGTGTGCTGCGTGCGTGAATGGGTACCCATGTGTGCGTATGTGTGTGTTTGTGTGATAAGCATAGGTATTTGGGTCAATTTACTGACAAGATTCCTTTCGATCTTATCTTTTCTTTTCTGGTGCATTACTTTTTCAAATGCTGAGGGCATAAATCGCTGTGTCAAACAGCCTGCAAGCTTGTGCACACAGTGAGTGAGTGAGAGAGAGAGAGAGAGAGAGAGAGAGAGAGAGAGAGAGAGAGTGTGTGAGAGACAGAGGCAGAGACAGAAAAGAGAGAGAGTGTGTGTGACTGTGTGTGTGTGAAACAGAGAGAGAGAGAGAGAGAGAGAGAGAGAGAGAGAGAGAAGAGACATAATAAGAGTGTGCGTGTGCGTGAGTGAGTGAGAGAGAGAGAGAGAGAAAAAGTGAGTGTGTATGTGAGAGAGACAGAGGCAGAGACAGAAAGAGAGAGTGTGTGTGTGTGTGTGTGTGTGTGTGAAACAGAGAGAGAGAGAGAGAGAGACGAAGAGAGAGAGAGGAGAAAGAGAGAGAGAGAGAGAGAGAAAAAGAAAATGAGAGAAGTGCAATGAGTGAGTGGTGAGTGAGTGAGTGAGTGAGAGAGAGAGAGAAAAGTGAGTGTGTATGTGAGAGAGACAGAGGCAGAGACAGAAAGAGAGAGAGAGTGTGTGTGTGTGTGTGTGAAACAGAGAGAGAAGAAGAGAGAGGAGAGAGAGAGAGAGAGGAGAGAGAAAACAAAGACATGGTGAATGAGAGTGTGCATGAAGTGAGTGAGTGAGGAGAGAGAGAAGAGAAGAGAGAGTGTGTGTGTGGAGAGAGACAGAGGCAGAGACAGAAAGAGAGAGAGAGAGGAGAGAGAGGGAGAGAAGAGAGAGGGAGAAGAGAGAGAGTGTGTGGTGAGACAGAGGCAGAGACAGAAAAGAAGGGAGAGAGAGAGAGAGAAAGATGAGAGAGAGTGTGTGAGAGAGACAGAGGCAGAGACAGAAAGAGAGAGAGAGGAGAGAGAGAGAGGTGTGTGTGTGTGTGTGTGTGAGAGACAGAGGCAGAGACAGAAAGAAGAGAGAGAAGAGAGGAGAGAGAGAAGGGGAGAGAAGAGAGAGTGTAGTGGTGTGTGTGTGATGGTGTTGTTGTGACAGAGACAGAAAGAGAGAGAAGAAAGAGAAGAGAGAAAGGAGAGAGTTGGGAGAGAAGAGGAGAGAAGAGAGAGAGAGAGAGAGAGGTGTGTGTGTGTGTGTGTGTGTCTGTGTGTGAAACAAAGAGAGAGGAAAAAAAGAAAAAGACATAGTGAGTGTGTGTGTGCGCACTTGTGCATGCATGCAATGCATATATGGAGTGAGTGGTGAAGAGTGGATTTGGCATGAATGATATATGTGCTGTGGTGTGTGTGGTGTGTGTGTTGTGTGTGCACGAGGCATCTCACTTGCAAGACCAATCGTTTATTTCGTGATGTTTAGTTGCACAGTCAGGACCCTTCTTGAATTTTTCAGCGAAAATGAGCGAGGAGGACAGATGCATGGCATAAGAGTGCATGTGCGTGTGTGTTTGATGTGTTATTAGTTTATTTGAGGATCATGAATAAGCAATCCCATCTTTTCTAATTTCGATGTCTTATGCAGTGCCTTTTTTGAATTTTTTTACGTGTCCGAGGGAGAGTGTGGTTGTCACGCGTGCGGCGCGTGGAGACAGTAGGGGGAGGATCAAATGAGAGAAAGAGATAGAGCACTCACAATAGGAAGAGAGTCCTGTATGCATGGTTGTATTTTTTGGAGTAGTGTGAGGGGGAGAGAGAGAGAGAGAGGAGAGAGAGAGAGAGAGAGAGAGAGAGAGAGAAGAAGAGGAGAGAGAGGAGACTCCAACCTGGTATTCCACTCCCAAACTTGGGGTTTTGTTGTTTTTTTGGGGGGTATGGTATTTGTGTTTTCATTTCTAGGCCAGTGCTCCGAACATCTGCGACCGTTTTAAATCCACCATTATGGTAGCCGCATTCCGACTTCGGGGATAACTTCAGTTTACAGCTGGCATTAAAACCACCATCTAACTGTGCTCTTGTCAACCATCACTGAGGCACCAAGAGTGAAGATTTTACCATAGTTGACCAGACTACGGGAGAGGTGTGGGTAATCCGTTATATTGCCAGCCCCCCCCATGCACACTTTCAGACATAAAACCTGCTATTATGCTCATGAACTTTTGAAAAGAGACAACAAAAAAGAAGAGAAAGACAATAAACAGCATTTTTCACCAGCCTGCACATTTCAAAGGTGCACATGTATGTATATAATGGGAAAGGGAAGAGTGGGGATGCAAAAAAGATAAAACTATGGCATACAGCCAGGCAGAGAGAGAGACAGAGACAGGCAGAGAGACAGAGACAGGCAGAGAGAGAGAGAGAGAGAGAGCCAGACAGAAAGCTTTTATTATTATTTATTTATTTATTCTTTTATATCGAGGATAATGGAATAAGCACTCATGTGCTTTTTTACACTTAGTCCCCATGTGTATGCGGTTTTGTAAATTTTGTCATCTGTGTCCACCGGCACACAATGGCCTACTCTTCTGAAAAGCAGAACAAGATTTAACATGTGCGCAAGATGTTCTTCATGCGTTCGAACATGGGGCCTCGGTTTTTAATCTTCAGAAGGACAGAGATAGAGAGAGAGACAGATTTTAAACTGTGGTATAGAGCGAGCGAGCGAGAGAAGAGAGAGAGAGAGAGAGAGAGAGAGAGAGAGAGAGAGAGAGAGAGAGAGAGAGAGAGACAGACAGACAGAAAGAGAGCAAGAGAGATAGCCAGACAGAGTGACAGAGATAGAGAGAGAGACAGATAGACTATGGTATACAGCGCTTTGATTTGTTGCTTTTCAAGATTCAGCGCTATATAAATTCCATACATTATTATTATTATTATTATTACAGCTAGGCAGAGAGAGACAGAGAGACAAAGACAATGAGAGAGAGAGAGACAGACAGCCAGACAGAGAAAGAGAGCAAGAGAGACAGCCAGACAGAGAGTGTTAGAGAGAGAGAAAGACAGATAAATCATAAACTATGGTGTACAGCTGGGCAGAGAGAGAGATTGAGAGAGAGAGACAGACAGAGACAGAGAGTGAGACAGAGACAGACAGACAGACAGGCAGAGAGAGAGAGAGATGTCTATTCATGGCATACAGCCAGGCAGAAAGACAGAGAGAAACAGACATAGAGACAGACACAGAGAGACAGACAGATGCACAGACCCAAAAGTGAAGATAAACAGCTGGAGGAGTTTTTATGCGTCACAGGAGGTATAAAAGGCGTGAAAGGTAGTTGGGGATGCGGTGTGGAGGCTTTGAACATCATACATGTACTCAAACACTCTCTCTGCAACAGACTGTTTTACCGCCTAATACTTCAACAGA
The DNA here is from genome assembly GCA_028751875.1 of Rapana venosa. Taxonomy (NCBI): domain Eukaryota; kingdom Metazoa; phylum Mollusca; class Gastropoda; order Neogastropoda; family Muricidae; genus Rapana; species Rapana venosa. Next base: position 13,491,696 of record CM054156.1, on the reverse strand, counting down.
TTTCAGTGACCAGGAATACCACATTTCGCATGACCTGGAATACCAAATCAATCAGCTAACAGGTAGTAGAAAAAAAGATCTGAAACACTGCACTTTAGACGAGAGAGGCTTTTGCTTGAGTTTTTTTGGAGTGTAGGTGTCTTGCCGAGTTATGAGTGGACTACTGTGCCCTTTACAAAATGATACATGCATCAAAACCTGGAAAAAAAAAAGAACGAGCTAAACAGAAATGTTTTTAGATAAACTTCATGAATGAGCAGACACATGTATATATGGGGGGGGGGGCAAGTGTGTGCACTGTGCACATGTGTATATAATAATGTGTATATAGATATACATGTGTATATATAATATACATGTGTATATATAATATACATGTGCACACACTGCCCCCCCCCCCACAAGCACAAACCATATTATTTTGTATATTGTAATATGTATTGTATTATGCTTTAATCTTACTCTTAGTTTTCACACACACACACACACACACTCACCACACACACACACACACACACACACACAATACCCATCAAAGAAAAAGAAGCATCTATATCCTTTCCCTTTTCTACACCAATCAAATCCACAATTTTTTCTGTTGAAGACACATTAAGACCATGACAGAGACACAACACACACACACTGACATGCATGTATGCACGCACATGCACACACACACACACAGAGCTCTCTCACACAAGAAAGAAACAGATTACATCCTTTCCCTCCATACCAATTTTTAAAAAAGAAAAGAAAGAAAAACCACACCCTTTTTTCTGTTAAGGATGCAAGTTCTGCTAAGACCACGCCAAAAGACACAACACACACATAACTCCTGCAAGAACTAAAACTGTTATATATCCTTCTCCTCCTTCGCACCAATCCCTCCCCCCCCCCCCCCCCCCCAAAAAAAAAAAATCTTTTTTGGTTTAGGATGCAAGTTATGCTAAGACTATGACAAAAGTCACAACACACACACACACGCACGCACACACGCACGCATGCACACACAAACACAACTCCCACAGGAAAGAAAACAGCAATATCCTCCCACTACTCTGTACCAATCAAAAACCACACCCCTTTTCCTGTTTAGGACGCAAGTTATGCTAAGACCATGACAAAAGACATACAACACACACAACACACACACACATCCTTCGGATGAGACTATAAACCGAGATCCCGTGTGTGAACGCACGCAGAACATCTTGCGCACACGTTAAATCCTGTTCCGCTTTTCGTAAGAGTAGGCCATTGTGTGCCGGTGGGAACAGATGACAACATTTACAAAACCGCATGCACACGGGGACTGGATGTAAAAAAGCACATAAGTGCTTATTCCATTATCCTCGATATAAAAGAATAAAATAAAAATAAATAAACACACACAACAACACAAACTCTTTCTATTATGTACACAAGTTACACTAAGACAAAAGGCTTCAGACGTAGCGAAGCATAAGGCAGATAGATGTACGACAATGGAAAGAGGACCATGACAAAACACAGATGGGGCTAGCCCGGGGCAAAAGCTGTGTCAGTTATTGATGTCAGCCAAGTGCCAGGGCCTGTATCAAAATGTTGCTATGCTGTAAGAAACCGTGTTGCAACAGTCTTCTTCAGCCAAGACATACTCATAAGCATAACAACGTTCCAGTTCAAGGGGAATATTTTCCCCTGGAGTTAACACCAGTGCAGACTCCACTCTCCCCCAAAAGTCCTTCGGGTGAGACTATAAACCAAGGTCCCATGTGCAAACGCACGCAGAACATCTTGCGCACACGTTAAATCCTGTCCCGCTTTTGGAAGAGCAGGCCATCGTGTGCCGGTGGGAACTTATGACAGAATTTACAAAACCACATACACATGGGGACTGGATGTAAAAAAGCACAAAAGTGCTTATTCCATTATCCTTGATATAAAAGAATAAATAATTTTTTTTTAAAAATAAATAAACAACCAGCACTTTCATACTCACAAGAACAAAAGAAAAAAAATCATCCTCACTGAAGATGGAATGCAGCTACCTTCATGGTGGGAAAAACCGGTCACATACACAAAAATCCCATCAACTTCAGAGCTCTAGAAGGACAAAAAAATCCTCTGAAGTTGGAGTGTGGCTGCTGATGCAGTGAGAAACTTGATAACGTCAGATGCACACTTCTCGTCCAGTTCTTTCAATCGCACAGTGATTCATTCCCAGGTGGGATGATGAGCGAGTCAAGAGTGCATGTTCTGGGTGACAAACAGGGTGTTAAGCTGAGGAATGCCTAACTGCCGCGACAAACATGGATGCTTACCTCTGGCTTGCTGTGAATGTAGTCGGACAACGGAGTGGCGAACTGACACACCACAGGACTCATCTGGAAAATATCTGCCAAAAAAAAGAAGAAGAATTTTGACAGATAAATACAAATAAATTATAAATCAATATGGTATCAATCATTTAAAAATCAGGAAATACTTTTTTCTTTCTATCTGTAATGCAACCACAGTAGGTAAATTCACCTGCAGGTTGATTTAGCAGAACTAAAGGAAGAACCTTGGGGGGGGGGGGGGGGGGGGGGTGAAGCATGCTTAGATTTAGAGATCTACAATGTATACAAAGACTTGTAATTCAAACAATACAAAGTATGTGCAGGCGAGTATGCATTCACTCAGTTAATGTAGGCATCACGCAAGTCTACACAGAGATCTTCCCCCTCCCTCCCACCCACCCCCTCCAAGCATACCTCCCCTCTAATCCAATCCTGTTGTTTATAGCCCTGCCAACCAGAGGCCATATCAGGGCTGTCACCTCGTAAAATTATGTCTCAGATTAAAATTATGCTAATATTTACAGATTAAGACAGGGTATAAAACCAACTCTACTGTCATTCCTTGTATCAACACCCTGGCCAACCATAAGGGTCAACCCAGGACAGACACCGTGTTGAGAAAAAAACAACACATCAACCACACATAAAATGAGATAAAACCAAAACCAGATTCCTTGAAACAACCTTGCTCTTAGTGACCAACTTTAACACTTTCAATCATATCAAACGGGGAAAAACCCGATTCTCTCCTCCCCTCCAATTGTCAATTATTTCTTGATTAGAGATGGGCTCAGCCAAGTTAAATCCTCTCATGATATATTATGATACATGATAACCCCCTCCCAACCAACAACCCCCTCCCCCAACATCAGATATTAAACAATTGAAACCAACAGAAAAGAAACATAACATCAATTACTATTTACACTGCATACATCAACATACTATTTTGCAACATGAGATATTGTTTAAATTGCTGAACATACACAAATTTCAAACCAAAAGAAAAAAGAATTTAATCCAATTTTACATTGCATGTGCCATTCGCGCCAGATGATGTTGTTCAGTCGAACTTTGTCCTTGATGGTGAGGTGCATCCCACGGAACGGCTTCCATTTTGGTGACGTGATCTTCCCACTGAAGCACACACACACAGCATCAACAACCATAGTCATCACCATCACAACTAGACAATATACCATTCTTCTGTTATAGCAGTCAGCTGTTGTATGATAAAGGTGTTCCCATAACCTATGCGATCATTAGGAAGCAAGGTGTCAGAGACCTCAGCTTATCTTAGGGCCAGCATTCTCTGAGAGTGGAGCCCATAGAAAGGTGTCCCATGTCCCATAACCTAGGCGATCATTGGGAAGAGAGGTGTCAGCTAACTCAGCTTCTCTTGGAACCACCATCTTGAGAGAGATGCCTATAAAATGGTGTTCCCATAGCCTATGTGGCCGTTGGGGAGCCAGGAGTCGAAGACCTCAGCTTCTCTTGGAGCCAGCA
>CM054156.1:13447869-13482869 GCA_028751875.1 Rapana venosa | reverse complement strand
TTTGTGTAGACTATCATGTGTATGTCACTATGTCAGGTGTACACCTCTCATATGTCGACACGCATGAGTGAGTGCTGTATCATATGTATGCACACCGACATACAATGTAATTTCCATCTCTCGCTCCCTCACACACACACACACACACACACAGACTAAGTTTACACTCAAGGTCAGAATAACAACCTAAGACTAAAAAAGACCCACACAGTGACACATACATGCGTACACACAAGTTCAAAATATGGGGACATTCAGAGTGTGTTACATAATTCTCAGCAATATGTAATGTCAATGGCTGGAGTCATTTATCATTCCACAGTAGGAAGGTTACTATAGACATAGTCCTTCCTGGGAAACTGCACACTGTGACACTCCATAGCTCCTTTGATTAATTGCTTTGTTATAAACCGTTGCCTGTCTAAACCACTCCACAGTGAATCTATAGATAGACATTAATTGATTAAAGTAAACCAAGAACACACACACACACATGCACAACACATAATAATGCACACAAACAGCCCACACACAACACACACATAATAATGCACACAAACACACACACAACAACCCTCTCCCTCTCTCTGTGTGTAAAAAAGCACATAAGTGCTTATTCCATTATCCTCAAAATAAAAAAATAAAAAAATAAATACATCTCTCACACACACAACCCTCTCTCTCTCTCACACACACACGTGTGCACGCGTGACACACATACATGTATGCACACAATACCCCTCATCCGCCACTGACACACACAAAACCACACACATGCACACGTGCGCGCACGCACACATATACACTTACAACCTACAAGTACAACCCTCCTAGTCCTATTATGCACACACACACTTTGACCCTCACTCACAGTCACACACGCACGCACAACATGTGTGCGCACTCGCACATGTATGCACACAATACCCCTCATCTGCTCCCCCCCCCCCCCCCCCCCCCCCCTGCACACTTACAACCTACAAGTACAACCCTCCTAGTCCTATACATGTTATGTTACAAACTTACATGCACCCCAAAACACACACGACAAACCTCACTCACAAACACGTCAACCCTCACAGCCATACATACATACACAACTCAAGCATGCACAACACACATGTATGCACACAATACCCCTCATTCCCCCCACACACACACAACCGACAAGTACACCCCTTCTAGTCTTATACATGCACACATACATGTCAACCCTCACTCACACACCACACACACATCAACCCTCCACAACACTGACTCAGCTACACACACACACACCACACACACACACACACACACACACACAAGCACACACACATGTGTCCTTCCTCACACACACACACACACACACACCACTCAAGGTCAGGGTAAAGACCTAAGCAAACTGAAGGCATTCCTACCTCACTATACCAGCTGACTACTGTATGTAATGCACAGATTTTTTCCTTAGAACTGCCAATCTCTTTCTTTTTTTCTTTTCTTTTTCTCGTTCTTTTCAGGTTGTTTTTTTTTCTCTTTCTTTCGGTCACTGAACTTTTCCTTTCTTTTCATTCTTCTTCTTTCTGCACTGACGAATCATTCATGGTGTTTTTTTGTCCTAGTTGTAAAATCATTTTTGTGTGTACACGTATATGTGTGTGTGTAAATTTGTATGTGTGTGCGTTCTTTTCTTTTCTTTTTTAAAAAATATTCTTTCATTTCGAGGATAATGGAACAAGCACTCCTGTGTTTTTTTTACATCCAGTCCCCATGTGTGTGCAGTTTTGTAAGTTTTGTCATCCGTTCCCACTGGCACACAATGGCTGTGTGTGTGTGTGTGTGTGTGTGTGTGTGTGTGTGTGTGTGTGTGTGTGTGACACTGTGTGTGTTTGTGACACTGGTGTTGTGCTGTGTGTGTGTGTGTGTGTGTGTGTGTGTGTGTGTGTGTGTGTGTGTGTGTGTGTGGAGAGTGTGTGACTCTGTGTGTGCAAGTGTGTGTCAGTGTGTGCGTGTGTGTGTGCACACGTGTGAGTGTGTGTTTGTGTGTGTGAGTGTGTGTGTGTGTGTGTGTGAGAGAGAGAGTGAGTATGTGTGAGAGAGTGTGAGTATGTGTGTGAGTATGTGTGTGTGTGTGTGTTGCATGCATGCATCTATAGGTCCACCTCCCCCTTGGGAACACAGACATACAGACTTTTAAAGAGAGAGACAGAGACAGAGAGAAAGACGGAGACAGACAGACGGAGACAGAGACAAAGAAATAGACATACACAGAGAAGACACAGCCTCTAGACAGACGGCCGACTTTTCAGCTTAAGTCTTATTCTGAAATGAAAAACAATAATTTTGTTTTGTTCCGTTTTGCCCTACCCTGCTATTTTCAGACACGCATGCACAAACACCGCAACGGATCTGGGCGGAGTTACAAACTGGGACACCAAGACAGGAAAAACAAAAATCCCCCCCAAAACTGGGGCAACAAGCTAGGAGGGCGAGAGTGGAAGGAAACAAGGATAAAATATATAAAGCAGAACAATCCCTGTGACACTACTACCCCCTCCCTGAAGCCCTAGCTTCACTCAGCATTCATAGCCCTAGGCAAAACACAACAAGATTTTGATCAACTGCTGCAAGCCCTGCAAGTGGCTTGTGCTGATGATATAGCTGTGTATACATACTGTATCAGTGTATGCTTAAAACCCCTACCTGTTCCGAAAAACAGGTGGGTTGTGACAGGCAAGGCCGATTGTTTCAACAGGTAGAAAGGTAGCCTCAGGTGTCAGCTCAAGTGGTGTCAGGGTTTTGGTCCAAAAATAGCTTCTGAGACTTAGTATATGCTATGAGGCTTACCTGATAAACACAGTAGTATATCATAGTATGAAGTAGACACACAGTATACTGTTATGCAATACTAATAGACTTGCACTGTTGCAAATGTATGCAGCTTATGAAACGCACACGCAGTGTGTACGCTATGATCGTAATAAGCAGACTGACAGTATACAGTATGATAATATTACAGGTTTACAAATTGCATGCGGTATATCACTATATGCTACAAGTTCACATGTAGCATATATATATGCTATTAGTATGAAGTAGCATGTGCTTCATTCAAGTTTATGGTCTGATGATGTTTATAGAATATGCTTCATTCAAGTTTATGGTCTGATGGTGTTTATAAAATATACTAAAAGTACTAGCCTCACTGACCATAAAGGCTGCATCATTATCACAGTATCGGGGCTGCCATCTAATTCATTCAGTTTAAGTACCTCCAATAACATTCACTTAAATTTCAAATTCAATACCCCCTAATCTCCTCAAATATCCAACTGCAAACCTGAAAAAAAATGACATTAAATGACACCGATTAAGCTACCGTAATCATTTCATACCTTTTAAGGCAAATAAAACTAGGCCATGCTGAAGATGCCAGCCATTCTGCTCAAGTTTATCATTCCCAGGTTTAGAAGAAAAAGGGGTAAAAAAGCTAGTAAACACATCAAAGTAATCAAACATATCTCACACAGTGGACAAATGACAATGCATGCAGTTTACAATACAAACACAGATGGTTTCCTTTTCCTTCTGCATGAATCATTGAATGTTGTTTTTCATTGTCACAACATCTGCTCCCTAACTGTGAATATTTTACAACAGTCCCACCTACTAAACCTTGAAGCTCTGTTCTTGCACATCCTTTTCTTTAAATCAAAATTTCATTTGATTTTTTTTTCCTGAATGGTTGGTTGGGTGTTTTTGTTTTGTTCTGTTTCAAATTGTTTGGTTGGTTGTTCCCACCCTTAATAAATGTCATTATAATTTGAAATATAATTAGGGCAGTTTGTAAAGCTTTTTTTTTTCTTTAAATATAAACCCTCACTGTTTGTGTAAGGGGTTTCGATTTTCTTTTATAATTTTTTTTTAAGTTAAAATTTTAGTTTAATTTTTCTTGTTTTGTTCATTTAGATGGGGGTTTGGGTGTATGTGTGCACACATGTGTGCGCAACTGTGCGTGTGCGCATGTCTGTGTGTGAGTGCGTGTGTGTTTTGGGGGTTTTTTTTGCTTGTTTGCAAATGTTTGGCTTTTTTGGGGGGGGGGGGGAGGAGGAGGAGGTATGTTTTGTTTTGCCTTTTCAAAATAAAAAGTTTGTTCTATTTCTTGTTTGGGTTTGTGTGGTGTGGTGTGTGTGGGGGGGGGGGGGGGGGGGGGGGGGGAGTTGGGGGAAGGGGGGTAGATAAAACCTTACCCTATTTATTTATATGCAGTCTTCAAAACCTTCACAATACCTCTCACCATTTTTCTTACTTGAAATATCATCCACAATGCTGCGAGCGACTGTGTGACCTTGAAAAACTGCCTGGTTGTCGCTAGCATAACAACAAGGTTAACAACATCCCTGATAATTATTTATGTGGCCTTAGGGAACTGCACCGAGTCTGGTGAGCATCCACAACAATGCAGCCAACACCACGAAGCGGTCATTACCTCAGGGTCAACAGCCATCTCAAAGATGTCAGCACAGAGCAAGGACATGCACTAAAAGTACGTGTTGGAGCGAAGCTCTATGTGTCGTGTGGGTAAGTCTGCTGGAGGGGGAGGGGGTAGGGGGGTGAGTGTGTGTGTGTGATATGTGTGTGTGTGAGTGTAGTGAGAGTGTGTGCATGCATGCAAGTTTGTGTGCGACTGTATGTGCGTGGGTGTGTGTGTATGTGTTTGTGAGTGAGTGTTTATTTTTTCCCCCCTTTTTATTTCAAGGATAATGGAATAAGCACTCATGTACTTTTTTTTTACATCCAGTCCATGTGTGCATGCAGTTTGGTCAATTTTGTCATCTGTTCCAATTGGCACACAATGGCCTACTCTTTCGAAAAGCGAAACAGGTTCTAACGTGTGTACAAGATGTTGCGTGTGTTTGCACACAGGACCTCAGTTAATAGTCTCATCCGAAAGATTTTTGGGAGGAGTGGAGTCGGCACTAACGTTAACTCCAGATGAAAAATCCCCTAGAACGAGATTCGAACCCAGGTCAGCAGATCACGAGCCAAATGCGCATCATTCTAACCATCAGACTATCCCGTCCCCCTTTTAAAAATTTTTTTATATCGAGGATAATGGAATAAGCACTTATATGCTTTTTTTTTTTACATCCAGTCCCCATGTGTATGCGGATATGTGAATTCTGTCATCTGTTATCACCGGCACACAATGGCCTACTCATACGAAACGTGGAACAGGATGTAACCCTTGTGTGTGTGTGTGTGTGTGTGTGTGTGTGTGTGTGTGTGTGTGTGTGTGTGTGAGAGAGAGATAGAGAGAGAGAGAGAGTGTGTGTGTGTGTAAGTGGGGGGGAGGGGGTTGTGTGTGTTATTTTTTATATTTTATTCTTTTATTTCGAGGATAATGGAGTATGCACGCAGGTGCTTATTTTTACATCCAGTCCCCATGTGCATGCAGTTTCTGTAAATTTTGTCATCTGCTCCCACTGGTACACTATGGCCTACCCTTCTGAAAAGTGATACGGGTTTCAATGTGTACGCAAAATGTTCTGCATGCATTCACACATGGGACTTCGGTTTATAGTCTCATATGAAGGACTTTTGGGAGTGGAGTCGGCACCATGGGTCACACCTAACATCCTACAACTATGCGACAAGTGTAGAGAGTTGAAGAAAAAGAAAAATGAAACAAAAGAAAGAGCAGAATAGGGCAGTCAACAAAAGAATCAGGAAGTCCATGACGGAGGCAAAAGAGAAATGGATCGGTGAACAGTGCCAAGACATTGAAGAGAACATCAAGAAAAACAATAGCAAGAAAGCATATCAGCTGGTGAAAGACCTGAAAGCACAAAACAGGGAAAAGGTTTAACAATCCAAGACAAAAATGGGAAGTGTCTCACTGACGACCAGGATATTCTGAACAGATGGACAGAATACTGCTCCGACCTGTATAACTATAGAACCGCAGGAGATCCAGAAGTCCTTAATGTACCCGTAAGCAAAGACACAGTCACCCACCCTATCCTCCGAGAAGAAGTGGAAACAGCAGTCAGATCGCTGAAAAAGGGGAAGTCAGCAGGGGCTGACAACATTCCAGCTGAGTTGGTTCAAGCTGGAGGGGAAGCCATGATCAGCGTCCTACTAAGAGTAAGAATCTGCAACAAGATCTGGCAGACAGGAAAATGGCCAACACCATGGACACAGTCACTCATCATCACCCTCCCCAAGAAAGGAAATCTACAACAATGCCATAATTACCGCACAACCAGCCTCATATACCACCCAAGCAAGGTCATGCTGCAGATAATATTGAATAGACTGAAGCCACAAGCAGAGACCATCATTGCTGAGGAACACGCAGGTTTCAGAGCAGGGCGCAGCACAACAGAACAGATATTCAACCTCAGAATACTATGTGAGCGGTACCTTCAACATCAACAAGACCTTTACCATGTATTTATCGATTTTAAGAAGGCATTTGACAGGGTGTGGCATGCAACTTTGTGGGCAACCATGAATTTGTACAGCATCAATGCAAACCTGAACAGAGTCATCAAACAGCTGTACAGCGAGGCCACCAGTGCAGTGTACTACAACAACAACATTGGAGAATGGTTTCGAACAACAGTTGGAGTAAGGCAGGGCTGTCTACTCTCACCCACTCTTTTCAACATCTTCCTTGAGAGAATCATGGCTGATGCACTGGAACATCATGAAGGATCAGTCAGCATTGGTGGCAGAACGATCACAAACCTCCGCTTCGCAGATGACATTGATGGAATAGCAGGATCAGAAAAAGAGCTTGCCAGCCTAACAGAACACCTGAATAAGGCCTCCAAAACATATGGCATGGAAATCAGTGCAGAGAAGACCAAACTGATGACTAATAACACCAACGGCATTAGCACTGATATCAGGATTAATGACCAGAAGCTGGAAACAGTTCAAAGCTTCAAGTACCTGGGAGCCATTGTATCAGACCAGGGATCCAAGCCAGCAGTATGCAGGACTGCACAGACAATAACAGCACTGTCAAAACTAAACACCATCTGGAGAGATAAAAATATCTCACTTATCTTCAAGATCAGACTAATGCACTCCCTTGTCATATCCATATTTCTGTATGCCTGTGAATCATGGACCCTAACTGCAGATTTGGAGAGAAGGGTACAGGCGGTGGAGATGAGATGCTTTTGGAGACTCCTTGGCATCTCCTACAAAGACCACATAAGCAACGAAAGCATGCATAACAGAATCCAGCAAACCATTGGACCCTATGAGAAGCTTCTAACGATCGTGAAAAAGCGTAAACTTAAATGGTATGGGCATGTCACAAGAACCAAAGGACTTGCAAAGACAATTTTACAAGGCACTGTTCAAGGAGGAAGAAGAGGCAGACCAAGGAAGAGCTGGGAGGATAACATCAGCCTAGAACTCAACAAAACCCTGAGAAAGGCAGAACAGAGAGAGGAATGGAGGGAACTGGTTGTTGAGTCTTTGAGGGTGCCCCCACGGTCGTCAGACTACAGGACAGATAGATAGATAGGAGTCGGCACTGATGTGTGTGTGTATGTGTGTGCATGCGCACATGTATGCGAGTTTATGTGAGTGTGTGTGTGAGTGTATGTGCATGCATGTGTGCGTGTGTGTGAGGGAGGGGGAGTGAGGGGGAGGGAGGACAGAGCTCAGAGAGAGAGAAAGAGAGAGGGAGGGAGAGAGAGAGAGAGAGAGAGAGTGTGTGTGTGGGTGTGGTGTGTGTTGTGTGTGTGTGTGTGTGTGTGTGTTGTGTGTGTGTGTGTGAGAGAGAGACTCTGTGTGTGTGTTTGCATGGATGGGCATGTGTGTGTGTACATATGACTGTGTATGTGTGAGTAACTGTGCACACATGCACATGAATATTGATTATAATGTATGCATGCGCACACAAGCAACCACGCACACAGTGTGTCTGTGTATATGACGTCATAAGCATAAATGTGTGCATGTAGCTGACGGCATAAAATGATAAAATAATTTTAAATTTACATGTGTTTGAGAGAAGGAGGAAGAAACTGGAGGGGGGGGGGAAGAAGGAAGAGAGGGAGGACGGTGAATAGAGAAGAAGGAGCTCAGAGAAGAAGATATCAGATAAACAAAATTTCACACTGAAAACTTTATATTTAAATTTCTATAGTAGACTTATAGACTAAAGTAAGCAACAAAAATAGTTTTTGATAGATCAAAATCTCATAGTGTTACACAAGGGTACACACTTTCCGTATTTCAAATCCTAACTAGTTAAAATCACTTTAAAAACAAACAAACAGGAATTCTCTCTTTAAACAGATTTCCAACTAGAAATCCAGACATTTTCTAAAAGCAGACTTCTGACAAGACTGCTAATGCATCCCCACTCCCCTCCACCCCATAGTTAAAGAGATAAAAATAGCCACCCTCTTTCAAGAGGGATCTAGGCACAAGCTTACTGTACACTGTATACATGTGGCTTTTTTCCCTGCCCTGTGTTTAGAAGTTCTAGCAGTATCTCTCTCTCAAAGATTACTTCAAGTTCTCATGTTTATAAACCTGGCTCTCTGGCCCTGATTAAACCATCTTGGATCTCTAGTTAAACAGATATTTCTGTCTGCTGGTTTCAGAAATTTTGTAAATTATATTCTTGTCAACAGCTTAGGTTTGCTGCTTTGTGCTTAAAATATGACAAGCATTTGTGTGTGTGTGTGTGTGTGTGTGTGTGTGTGTGTGTGTGTGTGTGTGTGTGTGTGTGTGTGTGTGTGTGAGTGTGTGTGTGTGTGTGTGAGTGTGTGTGTGTGTGTAGGGGAAGGGGGGGATTGCTGTCAAGGACAGGTGGCTGACAGTGACATGTTATTAACTAAGCTTTACCATGACATCTATGATCTATAAATTTATACTGTGCACACACCCACACACACCAAGAGAAAACTCTCTCTCTCTTTGCTTCTCTCCACACAACACACTGACGATGTGATTGTGATTATACTAAATTACTATATAGTGCACACAATACTCAATAGATCAACACAGCTGTTAGTGTTATGCTAATTTCTCAAATTGCATTCATCAGCAAGACAGGATCAAAAACAGCTCAGCGAATGGACTATGTCATGAATGAGAAAGTGCTCCAAATCATCAGAATGTATACTACAGTTGACCAGACACCACAAGATATGTCACTGTGACAGTCACTCTAATGACCATCTCAGCATCTTGCAAATTTTATCATCTCAGCCTTGGAACGTTGAAGATGAAGCATACACAGAAAAATGATAGGGGGTGATGATGTCGCTGAACAGACTAAAGCATTTCTCAGTTTTCTGAGCTTTGCTGAGCCTCTGGCATTGGATAAATCAGAAAACTACCACAGTGAGCTGGTGATTTCATGAGTTTGGCACTTTCTTGATGGTACTATTACAGTACTAGAATTTTAAGCATTGGTTAGGGTACATATAGTGATATACATGTGTAGTGTTTGATTTGTTGCTTTACAAGATTCAGCGCTATATAAATTCCATACATTATTATTATTATTAGTGTGTAGTGCATGCATTTTGTCAAGTTTGTGAAGAAAAGGACTTTTGGTAGATTTTTTTTAGGCTATTTCATGAACACAGTAGCAATAAGAACATCTGCACACATCCACATGATCCACGCACACTCACCCATCCAGTCATCCCCAACAGTAACACTGCCAACAGCCTCCCCCACCCCACAAACCACCATCTCCACACACACATGGAAACATGTACATGTATGCACACATGATGTTCTGGCACATCACTAATAAATATTATTCAATTCTCTTCTGCCATTTGTGCATCTCTGCATGCACTGTAGTCTGTATACAGTTGTGACTGTATGTCATGTGCTGTGTGTGTGCATGCGTGCGTGCACATGCGAGTGTGCATTTGAGTGTGTGTATAGGTCTTCATGCATGAGGTGTAACTCTGTGTGTGTGTGTGTGTGTGTGTGTGCGTGTGCGTGCGCATGCTTGCATACATCAAGATCATGGATACATTTCTGTTCATGCAATGATGCACAGATTTTTCATTTTTGTGTGCACATGCTATCATTTTCTCTTGTTTTTAACCCTGTTGAAAACACAAACTCTACACACAACATTGACTAACCAACCAAAGCATGGATGGACATGAAAACTTTGCTTCTCCAAGCACTCCTGTAACAAGGGTTATTCAAGAATGTCTGTCCTCTCATGCTACCATTATAGTAATAACCTCTGAGAAAAAGCAAAATCTTGCCGGTATGCCGGTTTAATCCTGCACACACATCTGATGTAACCATGTCCAGCTCATAACCTCTGCCAGCAGGTCAAGAGTCAAAATCGAGGTCACTGCTCGTTCCTCGTGTATACCAGTCTACAAGCAGCTGTTTGCTATCCCTACATCCATCCCCTTTGAATAACACATTCGAAAGTACAAACCCAATTCAATAAAACACTGTGCAATTTCTTGGCAAGAATCATAAACAGAAACAAAGCCGCTGGAAACGCACCTGTATGCAAGTGTCATGCATTCGAAGAGTTTCGTCAGCGATGCATCGATGGAAAGCGTTGACGTACTTTTTGGCCCAAAATGGTAAGTTTGCGACGTTTCCTTCGTGGCCTGGACGAAATCATAGCCCAGGCCCGCTGAAAAGTCTTTGGAATCGTCAGCAAACACGGGGCCTTCTTCATCGTCGCCTTCATCTTTCTCCTCATGCACCCGACTTACCATGAAATGCCCACTGTGAATTGTAGAACTCGCAGACGATGAGTTCTCTTTGCAATTCTTGTCTTGTGACACATCAAAAATAGTATTTGCGATAACTTTCTGCGCACTTTGTATCTGCAACATATTGTCAGGCTTCGCGGGTCCTTGGATTTTGTCTATGGCCATTCCAGGGTGCTAGAATCTGATAACTGTGAGTAAACACGCAACTTTTTACGAGCAGTCAAAATAGTATCCTCCATTGCTTGAACGTCGATTTCGGGGCATGCATCTAGCACGTGATATTCAACCAATGAGAAGCCAGATAGGGAGGCAGTGGCCAAGGTCAAGGGGAGTACGAGTGCAGGGAAGCAACTCGAGCAAAGTACTAGTCCAGTCCGTAATGCCTTGCTACCCTTGCATTGCATGAAATAATTTGTTTATAAATTATTTGTTTCTTTCTTTCATTCTTTCTTTCATTCTTTATGTGTACGCTAATTATTCTTTTCTCACCCATTTGGCATTCCTCTTTTAGTTATTTTCCCATTCATTTGTTCATTCATTTACCAATTTATTCTGGCGTGACTATCATGGTAGCCAATTAATTATATCAAACAAAACGAAACTGGTAGGACCTATAAAAAAAAAAAAAAAATCTAACGACCCTGAAATCAAGGGCTCAGATCTTGGTAGCACTGACGGTGTAGATTCATGACCTCAGTACCGGGTAATCAAAAACTGTACAGAGCTGTTCAAGCCTTACGCCTCTGCGTGTGTTACACACGGAGCAAACAGACCAGATGCCGACTTAAAAATCGACGATAAAGCATGGGCTGTGGAAACGTCAAGATCAATATCTAACATCAGAGGCTTGACCCCACGGCGTATTTAGACTCAATGAGGATACTGATATAGTCATTCAAACGTCTACCGTGCGTAGTGACTTAGCAGAATAGGCTACGTGTCATCGCACATGGAGTGTCGACCTGTGCGTGGTGACGTCTCTGTTGGTGGCGGGGAGTAGGGGAGGGTGTGTGTGTGTGTGAAAAAAAGAATGATTTAGAAAATGAATTTTAAAAATGTTTTAAAAGCATATTGGCGTTTGTGTGTGTGTGTGTGTGTTTGTGATATTAATCTATTTAAGCGCTAAAGTGCTTTTTTAAGTCCAGTTCCCGTGTGTATGCAGTTTGGTAAATTTTGTCATCCGTTCCCACCGGCACACAATGGCCTACTCTTCCGAAAAGCGGAGCGGGTTTTAACGTGCGCAAGATGTGTGTGTGTGTGTGTGTGTGTGGTTGTTGTTGTATTCCAATGTGATGAGAAATCAAATGTTGCAATCATTGCAGTCTTTGCATGGACTATCAAAAACTCCTCTCATCTTTTTAAAAAGGAAAATGGGGCAACAGTTTTTAATTAGAATTCTTGAATTTAAAAGTCCACACATCATGTATGGAGAGAGAGAGAGAGAGAGAGAGAGAGAGAGAGAGAGAGAGAGAGAGAGAGAGAGAAGAGAATGAATGAATCTATATTTTTCAAGGGTAACAGAATAAGCTTACGCATACTTTTTTTTTCATCCGGCCCTTGCCCTGATTAGGGACTATCCACAAAACAAGGGGAAACCCCTACTGCAACAACGACAACACGATTTAACAAAGATAAGTGTGTAGTTAACAATACACAATCCCTAACTAACCTGAAGAGTAATGTCAAGAGATACAAAGATTATATTTTTTTGGAGAAAAGAGATACGCGTTAATAAACACATAATTTAGAGAGAGAGAGAGAGAGAGATTAGAATGTCAAGATCATTGTATACACAAACTGAAGTCTTGTTCTTCAGTTCAAAGGGCACATATCTGCAAACCTTTCCAGTTGTCTCTCATCTCACCTGGGAATCACTGTGAGACAGGTAAGCACTCCCTGAATGAGAAGTTTGTATACAATTTTCAATTACCTTGCCATTTAAAAAAAAATGGCATCCATACTCCGACTTCGGCTGCCTATTTCTCCACTATTTATTGTATATTTTGATCATGTCCTCGTGGGTGGAGAAATAGGGGATAAGATCCCCCCCCCCCCCCCCCCCCCCCCCTCCCCGCACCTTTCGTGTGTGTGTGTGGTGTGTATGTGCGCTGCGCCTGGGAAGAAATAGCTGACCTCAGTTTTGCAGTTTTGACGCAAGAAATGTCAAGTCGGTATGCTGGCGGCGTGCTACAGTAGATTATCTGCCGCTGTGACGTCAAAGTGTGACGTCAGAGCGTCTGCCACCTTCGAAAGGACACGTGCGGCCATGGCCCTTTTCTTGTCTTTCCTACTTCTCTCTCTCTCTCTCTCTCTCTCTCTGGGCGCACCTGCGCGCATGTTTCCTCTCATCTCTAGAGCTCCGAGGTTGATTTTTTCTTTTCTTTCTTTTATATCGAGGATAATGGAATAAGCACGTACGTGCTTTTTATTACATCCAGTCCCCGAATGTATGCGGTTTTTGTAAATTCTGTCATCTGTTCCCACCAGCACACAATGGTCTACTCTTACGAAAAGCGGAACAGGATTTAACGTGTGCGCAAGATGTTCTGCGTGCGTTCGCACACGGGGCCTCGGTTTATAGTCTCACAGGTTCCGGAACAGGTTCATCAATGGTGAGATTTTGCCTATTCCACCGTTTCTACCTACCATTAAGGTAGCCACATTCCGACTTCAGGAACAGGCAGTGTGTTGAGGGCAAGTAGAACCTGACGAGAGAACACTCTTTTCTAGGTAGTTTGGGTGCATTCCAGGTAGGCTATAATCGTGAGTGATGTAATGGTTTTATTGTCCCTAACTGGATTAAGACGTTCAACAGCGCAAATCCAGTCCAAAGGTAACTTGGGAATTATTATTTAAACTGTTGAGTACATCGTTTTATATCAACACGCATGAAAACACGACCTAAAATAATCGCAATTTTTAAAAAGTACATAAATTAAAACTCAGCAGACAGCAGATGTAAAATGAGTACTCCCTAACTTTCCTGGGAAAATCTGTTGTTTTTACCCAATGGGCACACTCACAAAGACACAAGGAATTGTCAGATTTGGAATGTTTGTTTTGTGATTTAGTCTGTGCATTGACAGCCCACCTGGTGAAGGAAAGGAGAAGGTGAAGGTGTTTTTCCCCACAGGAAGTGTCCAGACCTAGGGAGGAGTTCTTATCTCCCTTAAACCTGTCCACTTTACGACAACTACCGCTTTACGACACCAACTGCTTTACCACACAACAATCGTGCCATCCACGCCACCAGCCATAATTGTAGCATGACAGACAAATAATAAGCCAGGTTTCTTTTGGAAGACACATAGCATTTGCAAATGCATACAAACATACTGTTATATTTCAAACTGTGCTGAAATGTATTGACACTTCACATCCTTTTTGAATGTAGGCCTAATTATGTGACTCTCCACCAGGAAATAAGTGGCATTGCAGTTGACCCACTTTTCCGCTAAGGAGTTTAGGCAGGTAACCATCAGGTTGTTGATTTTGATATTTCTGTGATCAGAAAACTAAGTTTCTTCTGTCTTGAATTAAAGTATGAAGGCGTAATTTTGTTTCCTTTTGTTTTAAAAACGCCCAACCCCCTTTTCCTGACCAATTTGCCAATTTATCATTTTGCGACTTTCTAGAGTCTAGCATTTTAATTGTTATAACTTTTGATAGAGTTTTCCGATTTTTGATCTGTTTCCTAAAAAAAAAAGAAAGAAAAAAGTATTGAATAGTGTGTGTGTGTGTGTGTGTGTGTGTTGCTTTGGTGTTGTTTTTATTTTTTAGATACAGATTGATAACATGTTAACAAATAAAATTTGATTTCTGGTATTATGTGACCCATAATGCATTGGAGGGTCACATTTATTGTTTTGCACATCACACTTTGCCTTATGTTTGCAGGTCTAATGCACAATGCAGGCATGGATTAATGATGTAATGGACATTCCTTAACTTAATAGCTGTGCCAGCACAGGGACAATTAACATTTTGATCAAATAACATTTGCTAATGATTTTAATTATCTGTTTATTATTCTTTTTTTTTCAAAATAGTATTTTTCTCTAATTCTCCAGTTGCTTGCTTGTTTTATCTTGTTTGTTTTCCAACTTCTTTAAATCTGCTATCGTTTCTTCCAAACTGTGGTTGCATCAACATAGGGAAAGGAAATAAGTTCATTTGTTACTGTTGGAAATGTATTGAAAAGCCCCATATTAACGCATACCTACTAACAGCGATATCATTATTCAGTTTAATGTTTCTGCGTGAGTACACGTTAATAATTATTAATTTGCTGGTTGTTGGTCTTGACATCAAATTATATGTAACGTATGTGTGTTTCTGAATAATATTTTTTTAAACCACACATGTCTAGTGCCCTTACCATTAACCTTTTCGACGAATTGATGAGTAAACAGCAAATGTAATTGAAAACCTAACACACATTTTCCGAACACAGAAGAGGACATTGCACTTTATATCTAAAGTGATATATCATGTTCAGGCCTGTTTAACAACCCACTTTTAAAAATCAATAATTAGATATATTATCTATTGATTAGAATAAAATAGAATTAGACAGAATACGAGAATATGAAATAGAAAGAAAAAGAAAAGAAGCAAGCACGCGTAAACACACAGAGAGAAAGGAATGTTAGGCGAACACTTAGACAAGGGAAATAACTATATTGTGCTCCGTCTACAGCATACTTACTTACCTTATACCGAAAACACCTTGGCTTCAGCGCAGCCCCCCCTACCCCCCCCCTTCCTCGTTTACCCAGCTGTAAATGGGTACCTGCCCTCATTAGGGTCAGGGAAGGTAAAGCAGCGAGGGAGAGGAGATGGACGCCGCCCTCAATATGCTGGCCCTAGAAAAGCTGAGGTATCTAATGCCTCATTCCCCAACGACCACATAGGTTATAGGATACATGTACCTTTCCTTTTAATTTATCATGTAGATTATATTTTTAAAAAAGAAGATAGTGATAAAAAGAGAGAAAGAAACGCATATATACTCAGAGAAAAAGAAAAGCATGAAACAGAGAAGGGAACCCACCTCCACCCTCCACCCCCTCAACAAAGCCCCTCCTACTGGCGCCAGCACAGTCCCCTAGTTCAGCCAGCCGTAAATGGGCACCTGTCCCCTGTAGAGACAGGAAAGGTAAAGAAGTGAGGGAGAAGAGATAGGCGCTACCCTCAAGATGCTGGCCCTTAGAAAGCTGTGGTTTCTGACACCTCGCTCCCCAAGGACCTCATAGGTTATGTATGGGACACCTTTAGGTTTAGTGAGATAAGTTATCTTTTGAAACCAACAACAAACTTACACACACACACACACACACCGCGCGCGCGCATGCGCGCGCGCGCACGCACACGCACCACACACACACACTTTCCCGTCTGATATCACTATTTAGTGGAAGGACGTTAAACTGAAGAACTACTACTACTACTACTACTACTACTACTACTACTACTACTACTACACACACACACACACACACACACACACACACAGAAAGGAATGACATACAGAACACTCAGACAAGGTATATAACTATGTACTGTGTTTTAGCATAGCGAATGATTATTTCCCTTATACCGAAAAAAAAACCCTTATTCCTGCTCCCAGTGGCCTGCTCTGTCTTTCTGTTCTTTAACTTCACCTATCTCTCAGCATCTTCGTTCATCTTCTCTCTCATGTTCTTTTGCTTTTAATCACACTACACCAAAAAAGTTTCATCCCCATTAGTGTAATCATCATCATCATCATCATCATCATCATCATCATTATCATCATCATCATTATCGTCATCGTCGTCGTCGTCGTCATCACCATCACCACGGTTGTCGTTATCACCTCAACCACCCCCATAGCCATCAACAACATAGTCGTTTTGTTATTATCATTTTTTTATTTATTACCATCATTGTCCACGTCGGAGTACTCGCTTTCCTCCAGCCAAGGTTAAGCAGCATCAAGCATGGTTACAAGTTGGATGGGTGACCGTTTACACGCCTTGGCTTCAGTAGGCCTTAGTTCCCCCAGCTGTAGATGGGGTGCCTGCCCTCTTTAGGGTCAGGGAAGGTAAAGCAGCGAGGGAGAGGAGAACGGCGCCGCCCTCAATATGCTGGCCCTAGAGAAGTGAGGTCTCTGATGCCTCGCTCCCCTACGATCTTATAGGTTATGGGACACCTTCAACCTTTACTTTGTCCACATATTAACACAAACGCATCTGAATTTTGTCTTGAGTAGGCAGCCAGTGGTATGGATGACACAAACATACCCAGCATGCAATGTGTTTTTGAGAGGGATGACTTATCCAGGTTCGACTGTTATATATATATCACTCACTCTCTCACTCAGTCCCATGTCCCAAATGACGTAGGGGGGACATGAGAGAAGACGCAACAGAGATCTTTTTCCATGCTTCACGATCTTGTGTGGCTAGTAGAAGGTGTTGCAGGGGTTGGGCGGTCCAGTCTTTGATGTTGTCAACCCATGATTTCTTTTGGCGGCCTCTTCTTCTCTTGCCTTCAACCGTGTTGTGTCTTGTGGTGTGACCAAACCACATCAGTTTTCTCCTCTTTATGGTGGAGAGCAGAGGTTCTTGGGGACCCACACGCTTTTGATTTCTTCTTTCACATAGTTGTTGGTCTTGTGTTCTTTGTATGATATTTTGAGGAGTCTTCTGTGGCACTTGTTCTCGAATGTTTGGATAAGTGCCACAGAAGACTCCTCAAAAATATCATATATATATCACTGAATCTTTTACATATGTCCAATAACGTCTTGTTCGCCCTCTTCCTCTTTCTTTCCACTTGTCTGTTTTCCTGTTTGATTTTCTGAAACTATATACAGTATATTATGTTGAATGAATAAGGCATCAGGTCGCAGCCCTGTCTCACTCCTCTTTATATCAGCAGGTTCTGATAGATCATTATCTGCTCTAATGGCTGCTTTCTGGTTCCAGTACAGTTATATCAAAGTTTTGATGTATTTGTTGTTAATGCCTGCTTTTTTCAGATACTGCTATAATTTACGCATATTTCGTCTGTCAAATGCCTTTGCAAAATCGATGAAGTATGCGTACACTTTTTTGTGAACTTTCATTTGTTTCTGTGCTAAGAATCTAAAACAGTAGGTAGCATCAAAAGTCAGCAGGTAGCTTATTTATGTTAGGCTGCCACGGAAATGATATGCTAGGAATCCCTCTTTTCTATCCCTCTCTTTGTTTGTACCTTGTTCCTTTTCTTCCTGCCACCTCCTTCGAGTTTATTTTCTGCCTTCATGGTCCATTCTCCAGCCTTTCTTTCCCCAAAAAAACTTTGAAAAGTAACAATTCTCTCCTACGACGAACTTGGATGCGCTGGGCCTGACCTGTCAGGCGCTTGAAGGCAGCGCAACGCATTTTCGCTCATATGACAGACAAGAATAGTTGCTGTCTGAGCATTGACGAAGAAGAAATGGGCACTTAGTGGAGGCTGAGGCCCTCACTCTCACTTGCGTCAGACCACGAGCTCTAACCATGAAGCCAGTCCGCCCTCATGCACAACATACCCTCACACACATCCTTCATTTTCATCAGGCCACCCCTCCAGTGCTGAGAAGGCCTGGGTCCACAATCATTAACCCTCCATGAACCCGAAATGGCCAGGGCACTTGCTAATCTATTTTGCGGGTGCACGCGTGAAAATGACAAGAATGTTGGCGCACGTGCCTGTGACAGTAGCAGTGATGTGGGCGTGTTAGTCATGGAAGCGAATGTTTAATTGGTTTTGTGATGTGGCATTGGTAATGATTAATGACCACTGGCGGCTGCTGGAGACAAGCTGGTTGATCAGTCATGGCTGAGAGAGAGAGAGAGAGAGAGAGAGAGAGAGAGAGAGAGAGAGAGAGAGAGAGAGAGAGAGAGAGAGAAAGAGAGAGATGTTTTTAGAAGACTATCATCATCGTTTATATCACCTCCACTGTGATTATTGATCAGTGTGGTCTTTTTATTATTTCTATGATTTATCATGATTACAACCAGATTTGTTGTCACTCTCCTCATTGTCATTGTTTATAAGTCATACGAATGTCTTGACTCACACAACTCAGCATAATCTTTGAAGCTTATGTCTTTTTCTTTTGTAATCACCCATACATCATTCTTATTTTGGATAACCATCCAAACACTCTCAGATACTTATGACATAGACTATACTAGTTAAAGGGGAATAAAGGATTTTACTTGTATCCCATACAAGATCAACTTCCCCGCTTTTCACCAGATTCTATTACAAAGCACTAAACGAAATTTTGGAGGAAGCAACTGAAAATAACCCAAAGAAAAGAGCAAGCAAACCAACCAACATATTTTATTTCACTTTCGACACTACTGTCTTTCCATAACACTAAAACCATCATCAAGAGCTTACGGAAGGACTCAAAACATTAAAAAGTATAATTGAGACCCGTCCATCCCCTTCATCTCTGTTCCCTATACGTTTCTTGTATTATCACTCCCAAGACATCACTCCTCTTTCCTGTTATCACCCACTCTTTATCATGTTCCCTCCAGTTTTCCAGCCTACCTTACACTGAGACATATTTCAAGAGATAACCCCTTGTCCAAACCATTTGGAAGGGAGCGCCTAAACTGAGTGCCATTTTGGGCAAATGCTCGTATCTTTACAGATCCAAACCTAACCGATCTTTTAGGAACTAACCTAGACGGTAAAAGCTTCAAGATGTCCTTTTATCACAGCAATTGTTTTTAATGTTCTGAAAGGCTGTGGCGAAATTTCAGACCCCCCTTGTAGTGCAGTCTAGTACTATAGTACTCCTCTTCCCCCTATTTTTCTGGACTAATGATTACCATTAGCTTAACACCCCGAAGTGAAGGTCAACGTTCAACACAAATGGAAGAAAAGGACTGTGTGTAAGCTCACAAACTTTGCCTCTTTTTTATATTCTAATCATGCGTGCATAAAGACAGGTCTGGAGTTTCTCACTGAGGAGGAAGGGGGAGGGGGGGGGGGGAGGGTTGGAGGTGTCAGTAAAAGAACATGATAATGGGAGGTGATGGAAACAGGGGTGGGTGGGGGGTGGGGTCAAGAGTTCTAGGAAAAGCTTGGTAAAGAATTGAGCTGTTCAAGAGAGCAGGGGTGAAGGGTCAAAGGGCATTGGGTGTGACTGCAAGAGGGGGTCAAAGGGGAAAGTCAACAAATTATTATTGTCCATCCCAGTTGACCCATTACAGCCACACGCGGGATTGGTAAGGCTTTAACCAAATCACAGTCTGATTTATTTTTATCTATTGATAAAAAGATAGGGGAATAGGAACTTGCATAATTCAGAGGACCATACCATCCCCCCCTTTTTTTTGTGTCTTGCAAATCACTCTATTTTTCAGAAGAGGTGAGAGAGGGATAAGGATACATTTTGGCTGATTTTCTCTCTGTGAAAAGTCCGTTACTCTGTGTTCTGCTCTAAAAAAAAAAAAAAAAAAAAAAAAAAAATTCCACGAAAAACAACCCTGGAAGCCAGCAAAAAACGGGCCTACTGTGCATTTTTCGTGAGCATCACACACACACACACACACACACACACGCGCGCGCACGAGAAATATTTTATTAAAACAAATTTGTAAAGACTTTGAAGTCTCTCTCTCTCTCTCTCTCTCTCTCTCCTTAAAAAAAATTATATGCTCTGTACACCATGTTGAAAATAAAATGGCTCTATATCTCTTAGTGGCAAGTGGACTGGCACCTTCATTTCTTCATTGCTAACAAAAACACGGTTTCTGCTCGTCCTAAGCAAATTTGCTGAAATGACCTATCTTTAAACAGCTTGCTTTAACCAAGTAAAAGACGGTTATTATATCTGACGTCGACACAGTCTGGTAATCTTTCAGTATCATCTATCGTGCACATTTACGTCAGTGGGTGTAACATTACCTCACTGGAGCCTTTCAGAAGCGCGAAAATGACGATGTTAAAACAAACTTCTTTCCCATCTCCTGGGCAAAGCCATGCCTTAGTACGTGATACACCAACCATATGCCTGCACAGGTCAGCTAGCCACGGTGGCGCAGTGGTTAGAGCTTTTAAATGTCTGACTGAGAGATGGCAGGTTTGCATCCCACAAGAGGCATACGTTTGTTCGTGGATGTTGATATTGTTGATTTTAATTCCCGGAGGTCGCAGGTTTGTGTGTTTTGTTGTTGTTGTGTTTTGTTGTTGTTGTGTTTTGTTGTTATTTTCAAATTCTAGTTCTTACTCAAAGTGAGTTTACTATGAATTGAGTGGGAAGATTTGGACCACACAGTGGAGCAACATCTTTTGTAGATTGAATTTTAACATGTTGCTCTTGAATTTTAGCATGTTTTTCAAATTGAAAAAAAAGAGCAATACTGCAGGTGTCTGTATCTACCAGGCCTGGTTTTGATGCCGGGATAATTAATGATAGGGAATGTACAGTGCATGCCTGTTTAGAAGTCTCTAAGCTATTGCACCGACTTTCAAGGCATTGTCGTTGTATTTGTCTCTTCCTCCTTATTGTCCACAAGCATGCCGTTAAAAATGGTTCTGCTTCTGCGGCCCCTGTTGTTCTGATCTCATGGTGACTGCAGTTTTGGTTTTGGCTTTTTCTTAATATTGACTGGCTCCCTAGGGGCAAATGGGACTGAAGTTGCTTCAAAGCAACTTTTTCAATAATCTGTCACGCTCCTTAAGGGATTGTGGCTAAACCCCCACCCGTTCCCTCTCTATCTTCCCGACAACAACAAACGCAGAATACAAGAAAAGTTCCAGACTTTACTTTCCAAAATCCAAAACCAATCACATCAGACAAATACTTAAATCCACTTTCACACACACAGATTCAACTTCCAGTACACTCTAAGTCCTAACTTAATAATCCCCTCCCCTATTCTGCACAGTTCTGAAACCCGCTTGAGGAATGCTCCCCTCCCACTTCCCTAACAGTCACATCTCGGGTTTCCATGCACGGTCACCGTGGGGTAGCCCAGGGCAGGCTGAAGACCTCAAGAAGAGTCACGGGTGGACAGGGCAGCAGGGAGAATGGAAATGGATCGTCGGGAAAAGAGATGGATCTAGGGGATAAAGGGACAGAGGGACAGAGGGTCAAGGGACAAGCCGTCGGCGACTCTTCAGGGCACACCAGGCTGCACCCTCTCCAGTCACGATTCCACCGCTGGAGGCACCCACAGGAACCTGGAACAGGCAATACTTGCCGTTCCTAAGCATACGTCCATGACTAGCGCTAAGGTGAAGGGGTATTTCCCTTGCGTTCTCCAGGTTGACAATTTGTCTATTCAACCCAAAACTCCACCAAGTATCCCAAAGGAATCATTTACATTTCGAAACTAAAATCCCGTCTAATGTATACTCTATAATTATTTATGTCCAAATACAGTTAAGTTAAAATACTGTTTAAAATATATTCTACAAGAGCAAACTAATAACTACACACAACTGCTTAACATGCAACATAGCACTAAATTCCAAATCACTCAGGACTCACCCATATCAATTTAAACTTAGGAAATACTGAGTGTTTCACATACAAAAGAGAACTCTCTTGACCAAGACGTTAGCATTTTAATATGGATGAAAGATAAGCATCCTACAGTTTACTAAAGAAAAATCCTAAAACAACCTAATGGACAATAAACCTTAAGACAGAGGAAACCTCTCTTGAAAACATTCTACCTTAATTTGTTCACGAACCAGCCATCTGCGCACTATGTTGACACAAGACACTCAACGACAATCACCACAACAGCACAAGGAACATGGAACTCAATCATATTTACGGAACGTCCCTCACCTGTCACTGACAAAGAAATATGGTGCACTCCTGCACCCCAGGAAAGACGTTGACAAAACGGATAGCACAACGAAGAAGGTAGACTGGTTCTCGGGAGCCCGAACCACTCAATAGATAAATGCTCCCCTCTGCTGTTCAAGAAGATACACAACACCACAGGAAGTAAGGCACACTCCTGCACCTCGAGGAAGACGTTGACAGGACGGACACGAGGCAACAACAAGAACGAAGACCGGGTTCACAGGAGCCTGAACTACTCCAAGGTACTGCTGCCCCCCTGCTCTCCAAATAGAGAGACAACACCACGCGGCACCCAGCAGCCAACGCTGGAACGGCGACCAACGAACTTCAGTCAAAGACTGACTCTCCTCCTCCTAACTCAAGTCAAGACATCCTCCTATTTAAAGCTGCTGCTACTCAGCTGATGAACCAAACCCTAACTCACACCCAGGAACTTCACGAGAAGCTAACCTGCATGCGAAATTACAGAGAAAAGGGAATGTGCATTCCACTAAGCTGGAGTTCACCACGTACGTGAAAAACTGCGCACGTGAACACAGAAAGACACTAGCACCCAGACACCCAGAGAAAGAAATAGCACTGAGTTATGCAGGGAATTACACGCAGAAGTAACGCAAACCGTGACAATCTCTAAAACACACCACAACCATAACCTATCCTCTAGTCTAGTAGACCATTCGGGCAACACTGAACATTTTGCAACCGGCTTCCTTCACACCTCAGGGTTCTCAGCTTTCCATGGGATGCCGTTCCACTCAAGGCCAGTCCACTGTCTGATGTTGTCTTCCCATTGTTTTCTCTGTCTGCCTCTTCGCCTCCCTCCTTGTACCCTTCCCTGTAAGAAAGTCTTGGCCAGTCCAGATATTTCTGTGATGTGCATGTACCACTTCAGTTTTTGTGTGTGTATGTTTTTCCATTGAAAACAGCTCTTGGCATGGTCCAAAGGTGTTTTCTGGTTTTGACTTCGTTGGTTATGTGATCTCTGTATGAGAAGAGATACCTAGAAGTTTGCGAAAGTGTCTAAAGATATGTCTGAACAACAAGATGTGTTTTTCCTGTTAGTTGATGGCAACAACAGGCTGCCCTCATATCATCAGGTAACATAGAAGCGGAGAGCCTATACTTGGTTACAAGGGGCGCATGGTGGTCGAGGATCCACTCCAGGCCAATGGTGCAAGAATCAAAGAGATTGGTTGGGTTCTTGGGCAGATTCTATGTGGTGGTGTTCTTCCCAAAGCGTGTAATCAGAGATTGGTTGGGTTCTTGGGCAGATTCTATGTGGTGGTGTTCTTCCCAAAGCGTGTAATCAGAGATTGGTTGGGTTCTTGGGCAGATTCTATGTGGTGGTGTTCTTCTCACAGCGTGTAATCAGAGATTTGTTGGATTCTTGGGCAGATTCTATGTGGTGGTGTTCTTCTCACAGCGTGTAATCAAAAAGATCTGTTGGATTCTTGGGCAGATTCTATGTGGTGGTGTTCTTCCCAAAGCGTGTAATCAGAGATTGGTTGGGTTCTTGGGCAGATTCTATGTGGTGGTGTTTTTTCCAAAGCGTGTAATCAGAGATTGGTTGGATTCTTGGGCAGATTCTATGTGGTGGTGTTCTTCCCAAAGCGTGTAATCAAAGAGATCTGTTAGATTCTTGGGCAGATTCTATGTGGTGGTGTTCTTCTCACAGCGTGTAATCAGAGATTGGTTGGATTCTTGGGCAGATTCTATGTGGTGGTGTTCTTCCCAAAGCGTGTAATCAGAGATTGGTTGGGTTCTTGGGCAGATTCTATGTGGTGGTGTTCTTCCCAAAGCGTGTAATCAGAGATTTGTTGGATTCTTGGGCAGATTCTATGTGGTGGTGTTCTTCTCACAGCGTGTAATCAAAAAGATCTGTTGGATTCTTGGGCAGATTCTATGTGGTGGTGTTCTTCCCAAAGCGTGTAATCAGAGATTGGTTGGGTTCTTGGGCAGATTCTATGTGGTGGTGTTTTTTCCAAAGCGTGTAATCAGAGATTGGTTGGATTCTTGGGCAGATTCTATGTGGTGGTGTTCTTCCCAAAGCGTGTAATCAGAGATTTGTTGGATTCTTGGGCAGATTCTATGTGGTGGTGTTCTTCTCACAGCGTGTAATCAAAGAGATTTGTTGGATTCTTGGGCAGATTCTGTGTGGTGGTGTTCTTCTCACAGCGTGTAATCAAAGAGATCTGTTAGATTCTTGGGCAGATTATATGTGGTGGTGTTCTTCTCAAAGCGTGTAATCAGAGATTTGTTGGGTTCTTGGGCAGCTTCTTCTCGGGCTTCTTCTTGGGCATTCTTTTCAAAGCGTATAATCAGTAGGGGCTGCTATCTCACCAATGTAAAATTCATCTCCTTGTTGAAAGAGATCTATATTTCTGTCAGTACAATCATATCTGCACCAGTGTCAATTACCAGATCAAGAATATCTGGGTTTCATTGTTTCAACAACACTGGGAATGGAAGCGCAGCACTTTAAGATTCTTTATGCTGGGACTGTTCTCCAGTTTGCTCTTTTTGTACTTGGTAATGAACTTTTAGTTTTGAGGTGAACTAAGGCAAGAAATCAGGTCAAGTGTCCCAGATGATGGCGAGTGGGACAACAGTTGAGCGCGGGTATACTGATAACAGCTACTTTCACTGGGCTAATCTGATACAGGGAGGTCCGTGTGTGTGTGTGTGTGTGTGTGTGAGAGAGAGAGAGAGAGAGAGAGAGTAATGCTACACAACACAATGCAACACAAACCAGTCTCAAGGCCCATGAGCAGAGAACAACAAAATCGCAGTAGGCAAGGTGACGTTCAACAATACAGAATGTTTTTTCTTCAAACAGATGTTTTTATGTGCTGACCATAGCAAACTGGACAAGCTTAGCATGCACTGGTCAAGCATGTGTAAAGGTTTCGTCAGGGGGAAAGACTGCCGAAGGAATGGTAGGGGTTGAATGGCATAATGACAGGGATGTGTGTGTGTTTTGTGTACCGTTGTTTTTTGTCTTTGTTTACAGGTTCGGCCTGAGGTCTAAGTTTAAATCTAGTGTTGGTGGAGAGAGTTTAGAGGATGAAGGATTTGTAGGAATGGGGGCATGAACGTTCTCAGGGAAAAAAAATGTTTTTCAAAAAGACGCGTGTCTGTTTAGATGTTTGGTGCACGTGACTATCTGAAAATAATGAGAATAACGCCTGTCTGGCTGTTTGTTTATGTGCCTCTGTGTGTGTGTGTGTGTGTGTGTGTGTGTACTTTTAGGTGCTAAAATGGGATCACCACGTCAACATGTTTACTCTCCAGCCATCTGTTGATTGTGGGGTTTTGTATTCAAAGGGAAAAGAAAGAAAAAAGCCTCTCACGGATTTTTAAACAGCATCTGATAAACTTTGGTGGCCCAATGTATGCTTTAAAAAGATCCATAAAGACATGCATATCAAACTTGTATGTGATATTGTGAACAGTTATAAAAAGGAAAATGATGTGAGTTTTGTATGGTAAAATATCATAACTTTCAATATTGAAAAAGTATGCGACAAGGAGAACACCTGCCACCTCTGCCATTCAGCTTATATCCATATAATTCAGTTATATCAAGGAGCACATAGCACACGACATTTACCCACGTTTTCTTCAAAACGTTGATTAGTGCTTTTGTTTTCTAAATGACAACAACCTCGTCCTATGTTATATTTAAATCTATTGAGAAAATTCGTTTTTAACAAATTTCGTACTTATCCTTCAAGACTGTAATCTTTATACACAGAGAAGTCAATAAGCCATATGTTCTCTCAGAAAACTGGATTTAAAAAAAGTTTTTTTTTTTTTTTTGGGGGGGGGGGGGGGGGGCAGTTAGTGCATTCAATTTACAGATGGCATTTTGAGAATCTTGCTCTAAACTTGACCAACACTACAAGTGTCTATCTCTAGGGCCTGGTATAGGATTCCATAATGATAACCATGAAGTAGATTTATTTATTCTTTTGTTCGCGGATAATGGAATAAGCATTAATAAGCTTTTTAAAATCCAATCCCCGTGTGTGTGCAATTTTGTAAATTTTGTCATCCGTTCCCACTGGCACACAGTGGGGTATACTCTTCCCAAAACCGGAACAGACTTTAACGTGTGCACAAGATAAAAATATTTTGCGTGCGTTCGAACACGGGACCTCGGTTTATAGTCTCATCGAAGGACTTTTAGGAGGAGTGGAGTCAGCTCTTATGTTAACTCCAGGGGAAAACATCCCCTTGAACGGGATTCGAACCCGGGTCAGCAGATTACGAACGCTCTAACCAGCCAGGCTATCCCGTCCCCCCTCTCCCCACCCCCCACCTCCCAGAGAGAGAGAGAGAGAGAGAGTATGGTGGGAGGTGGAAAGGGAATAGGGAGGAATAAAGATTGACACTTTCTCAAGGTGACAGGCCTGAACACCCCTCATGAACACCCACCTTACTTAGCTGAAGGAAAAAAAGTACATACTTCTTTTTGTACGGCCGATTTGAACTTCACACATGAGGGAGCAGCCATAGAATGGTACTGTGTTCACTGACCTGTAAAGCAATTGTTCTTTGTGGCAATCCCACCCATAAACAATGCTCACTGACCAACACCTTGGGGTCACAGACAATGACAATGACAATGACAAATTCTTTTATTTCGAGGATAATGAATAAGCACACATGTGCTTTTTTACATCCAGTCCCCGCCCGTTAGGGATACATCTTAATAATAATAACCCAATACTTATACAGTCTCACAATAAAAACAAGGGGAAATAACCCTTTTCAAAACAGCTCCCCCCCCCCCCAACAACCCCCCCCCCCCCCCAAAGCAAGCAAATAAAAGAAAACCATAAAAATACCCCACCCCCACCCCCCAAAAAACCTTAACCAAAAAAAACAAACAAACAAAAGAGAAGGAAAAACCAAACCAACAAAGATGATAAAAAAGAGAAAAAACAGACAGACAACAACAACAAGAACAAGAACAACAACAGAGCCAAGAAAAATAACACAACCAAACTTAATAAGTCATAAAGATAAACATCTACACATTGTCAAATGGTACACATACTTGTTACACATAATTATAAATCAATTAATTAACAAACAGGATCATTTCAAATAACAATGAAATATTTCACTCAAACTCCCATTCAATTAGTGAAAAATCAAGAAATCGAAAAATCAAATGAATAAACAAAACCAATTAAACAAGAAAAAAAAGACCCACAAAACACTCCCTTCCCAACACCCCTCCCCTAAACAAACAACAACCCCCAAAAGTCCAGACTAAATACAAGCGTGCGCGCGCGCGCGCGCACACACACACACACACACATACACACACATACACACACACTTACGCACGTATAGCCACGCATGCACACCACACACACACACACACACACACACTTCACACATACACACTCACACACACATAATACACACACACACACACATCCTGGATACATATCCATTCGCAAGACATTTCCTCACCTACAAGATAATAGACACATGTCATAATTATCAAAATATCATAACCGTACATTTGTACAGACAAAACCAGGAAATAAACATTATTTGATGTACGAAGACAGCAAGCCACAAAGCATCAAGAAAAATGACCAGTCTAACATAAGCTATTTCAACAATAAACACACAGAACTGCTTTCTTTCCGCTCTCATCTGCACACACTGTGAATGGGCGCTCATTACTACTCACTGACACACACATACACACATACACACACATATACACACACACATATTCATGCATGCGCAATCCTATATACACATTATTAGAATTGATACAAAAGTCCACAGAAGTAATGAAATTGTCCAACAGAACATTGCAAATTAACAATCCATACCATTCTGCATTAACAACAAAATACAACCCAAACTTCATTTTAAGGGGGGAAAACTCAGACAAGTTCATTGTTAACAAAATCAAAACAAGCAAGGGCACACACACACACACACACACACACATTACAATTCAAAGCAAGCTCACTAATGTCAGTTACAGAGAGAGAGAGAGAGAGAGAGAGAGAGAGAGAGGATAATTTGGTATAATGCAAGGGAGGATATATTTACTTTGTTTCCAACAGATCAATTGTGGATTTTTATTTTTGATGCATTAAGTGGATGAAAAAATGACTTTTGAAGATTGTTAATGATTGGAGTTGTCTAAATGAGTCAGGAAGGGAGTTCCACAGCCGGGGCCGAAAAAGGTAGCTAGATTTGAAAAATTTTTTTTTTGGGATTGGGAACAGGCTTTTGGGTTTTTTGGAAATTATTCTTGGGGAAACTTGTCTTTTAAGGATAGGAAAATTTCCTGTATTATTTTTAACATCATGAGCCTTTGTTAAATTTTATTTTGGTGTAGGGGAAGTTTTAACGGGGTATAATAATTCTGAAAGGTTTAGTCTTTTTAAAAAGAACGTTTAGAGCACGTTTTACAGACTTAATAATGGTTTCATAGTTTTGCATTTAAAATCCCACAGGGTTAAGCATAATTATTGAGGATTGTATATAATTAAAAGAATATTTTTTTTGAAGAAATCAAGAAAATTTTTGTTTTTGTCATTGGTATACTCTTTGAGACATGTTTTTGACGATGGGATATGTGAGGTACCAGCTGAGTTTTTCATAATTGTTACTTAACTTTGTGTGAAGGCTTGTTCTATTTTTTCCCTTTTTCAATTGGATTGGAGAAAATTTTTAATGATTTTGCTTTTTTTGTTGGTAGTGATAAGATGCATTTGTTTTTTGGGGGTGTATAGACATGTGATTTTGTTCAGTCCATTTGACAAGACACAGTGCTTTTTGCAATGTCTTTGCAAGGGTAATGTCAGTAGGGCTGTAGATGGTTTGTCGCACAAAAGTTGCTTTAGATTTGTTGGGAGGGGAAGGTCTTTTATGTATAAAAAAAAGGGAAAATGGGCCCTGATGGATCCTGTGGTACTCCTTAAAGGGGTTTTAGTGTGGATGGGGAAAGTAGTATTGAAAACATTTTCCTTTTTTGTAAATAAGAAGCAAGAATTAAGGAGTATTGTAGAGAGTTTATAAAAAGTCAGCTTTTTAATGAAAGTCTTCGGTCAATTGTATCAAATGTTTTTTTAAAATCACAAATAATTTCTCCAAAAATTTATTGTCATTTTTTTAAAACCCCAAATTTCAAAAAGATAGTTAATCCCGTAGGGCCGATATTTTTTTAAATCAGACTGATTTGGGGGAAGTAAGTTTTTAATTCTATTAGGGATATGTGTTTATTATTTTTTTTCCAAGGGGTTTTAAAAGGGAAGAAAAAATAGAGATTGGCTTTTAATTTGGGGGATCGAAGTGTTCCAACTTGTGGATGGAAATCCCCTTTGCATTTTTTGAAGGGGGGGGGAAATAGTTTTATAAAGAAGGTTATAGATATGGTCAAAGTGCTGTAAAAACGGGAGCTGGAGTTTCATTTTTCCCCTTATTCCATCAAGACCCGCGTACTTGATTGTTTGAGGTGAGCGGTAATCGTAGACCTCAAAAAACATTTTGAATGGTATGTGGATTTTTGGGGAAAATCGCTTTTTTTGGGCGAATTGTTTTAGTTCATTGAGTCATTGGATTCATTTTTCTTTTGTTAATTATGTTACAAGAAATATTAATGAAGTGATTGTTTATTTTTTTAGCAGAAATATTTTTAATTAGTTAGTTTTGGGAAGACAATTGATTATTTTTTATTTGATTGATTCCTTCCATACAGTCTTTGAATTTTTTTTGGAGAAAGTAGATGGGGAAAATTTTTCCCTTTTTTTCCCTTTTTGTGAATTTATGGCATTTCTTTTTTTTTTCCCTTCAAAATTTTTATGTTTTTTTAAGAAATCTCTAAGAAGCATGCTTTTTTGTTCCTTTGTAAACCAGGTGGTTTGGGACGTTTGTCCTTTGGTTTTTTAATGGGGCAGTTTGTTATAGTTTTCAGTAAAAATTTTTTCCCAGAACTCAAGGCCCAGGTCGGATCGTAAAATTGATGTTTCCGAGAGCATGGAACTGTTTAATTAGTAAAAAAAGTGCTAAAAAATTTTTGAAAAAAGATTTTTTAAGGCCCGGGTTTTAGGAATTTTTTTTTCCTTTTTTTTGCCATGGGGTACAAAGGGGTAGTGGTGCTACAGTTGTGTACGGGAAACCCAAAAGTTTCTATGATGTTTTTGGGCTGATACTAGATGTATCAATGTTTGTGTTAAATTTGATGTATCTTGTGGGTGAAGTTACTAATTGGTGAGATGAATGAGTTAAAAACTTGGGTCCTTGGTTGTTTACTTTTGTTTAGGTCAATTTTAAAAATCCCCTAGTAAAAAAATTTTCCCTAGATTTAATGGGGACTAGTTTCATGGAGTCAAATTGTCTATCCCAAATTTTTTTTTCTGTTGGACTGTAGCAGAACCCCTTATAAAAGGGGTGCACCTTTTAAAACTACTTCGATCCGAGATTCTACTTCATAACGTTCAAGATGGAAAAGACGTTTTTTAACGTTACGATCATAATTAGATTAAAAGACCCGTTTCTTTGGCTTTTGCGGATCTTTTCGCATGTTTTATATCCTGGAATGGAATGTCCGTGTTTGGTTATGTGTTTGTAAGTCTGATCGGAAAAAACCCGTATAGAAAGGGGTTTGCCTTGGGTTTTTGAGGTCTTTTTATATCTTCGATTTTTTTGATGCATGGTTTTTATTTAGGTGACAAATTTGTAAAACCACCCTTTGGGGGCCCTGAATTGTGTCTTGAATACTCTTTAAAAATTTGTTTTGTGAGGAAATTTAAGGGTTTAAAAAATGGTGAGTAAGGAAGAAAAGAGGAAAAAGAATAATTTAAAAATAGGGGGGGGAGTGAATACTTGAGAGAAAAGAGAGAGGGAGAGAGAAGGGAAGATGGGGGAGGGAGAGAGAGGGGGAGAAGGAGAGAGAGGGAGTCGAAACTTTAATGTGATTTTAATTTTGTAAATGGTATTTTTATCAGAAATATTATACAAAATACCAAAAAAATTTGTTTTGCTTGATTTATCAAAGTGTATAAAAGGACGGAAGGGGGGGGGGGGACTTGAGTTTAGGATGTGGATGGTTGGTTTTTTTCCCAATAACTTTAAAATAACTGAAAAAGGGCTAAAAAAATGAAGCAAAATTAAATAATGAGAAATGCTAATATAGAACAAATAAAGAATTACCACCCCCCAAAAAAAATTGGAAATAGTAAGAAACTGCTGTTTTAAAAATCGATTACGGGGTAAATAAAATTGATAAATAAAAAAGGGATTCTAAAAAGATAAAAAAAAGTATGTTTGGGAAATAAAAAAAAAAATAAGAAAACAAAACAACAGCCCGCAGCCCGCAGCAGCCAAACCAGCAGCAGCAGCCCCAAAAACAAAAAACAAAACAACAACAAAAAAACCAAAACCAAGGTTTACCCCATTTTAATTTTTCATGGGGAAACCCGAAAAATTCCCGTAATGAGGCATTTTGGGTTTTTCCAAAATACCTTTCAGGACTGTGAAAAGAAAACAAAAAACAACAACATATTTTGAAAAAATTTGTGAAGTTCAAATAGCGCGTAAAACTATGCTGGAAAGTTGTAAGGGTTTATAAAAGGGTGTTTTGACTTTGTTTTTGACTTATAATAATTTGTTGTTGCAAGGGGTATTAGTCAGTTGTTTTTAATGATGTATTTTCGGGGCAGCCGTGGTGGAGCATTCCCATTCCCCCCGCCAAGGTTAAGCCATCTACGTGGTCACCCCTTGGATGGGGGACCGTCCCCGCCCTTTATTCAGACAGTCCCCCCTCGCCCCCCCACCCTTTTGGGTCAGGGGAAAGGTAAAACGCGAGGGGGAGGAGATGGGGGGCCGCCCTCAATAGCGACCCCCTAGAGAATTGAGGTCTTGAGCCCTTTTCCCCTAAAGACCCAAAAAGGGATGGGAAAAACCCTTTTCCCTTTTTTTAAAATTTTTATTGTGTTACAAATTCTGCCCTTTAACGGCAAATGAGAAAACTCTGTTTGTTCCCCCACCCCCCCCCCCTCCCACCCCCCTGAAAAACACACACAAAAAAACTTTTAAAAGGGCCCAATAGGGACCCCCCCCTACTTTGGTTTTGATCAGTGATATATTTTTTGTCTTCCCTTTTTTTGTTGTTGTTTTTAAAATGGTTTCCTTGTTTGTTTGTTTTCTAAGCAATTCTTCAAAAATTTTGCCTTGGTCGAACTCCCCCCCCCCCCCCCCCCCCCCCCCCCCCCCCCCCCCTCCCCCCCCCCCCCCCCCCCCCCCCCCCCCCCCCCCCCCCCCCCCCCCCCTCCCAAACCCCCCCAAACCAACCTCCTCCCCTTTTTTCCCCCCCCCCCCCCCCCCCCTTTCCCCCCCCCCCCCCTCCCCCCCCCCCCCCCCCCCCAACCCCCCCCCCCCCCCCCTTATTTCCCTCCTCCTTTTTCCTCCGGGCCTTTCTTTTTTTCTCCCTTTTTCGGTCACCATTTGGGTTTCCCCGTTTCCCTTTTTCTTTCTTCCCTTTCTTTATTCCTTTTAAATTTTATTCCCCCCCTTTTCATTTTTTCCCCCTTTCTTCTCTCCCCCCCCCCCTCTTTTTTCCCTTTTCTTCTCTCTCTTTCCCATCTCCCAAGTGTCCCCGTTTTGTCTCAGGTCGCGTCTTTTCCAGAACTGATTTTACTCTATTTTTAAATCTGTCTTCCCCCCCTCTCTCTCTTTTTCTTCTTCTTCCTTTTCTTCTTTTCTTTTTTCTTTTTTTCTTTTTTTTTTCTTTTCTTTCCTTTTCCCCCTTTTTTTTCTTCCTTTTCTTTTTTTCTTTTTTTTTCTTTCCTCCTTTTTTCCCTGTCGTTTTGCCCCCCCCCCCCCCCCCCCTCTTCTCCTCTTGGTCACACGGGGTTCTTTCGTTTTTGGTACAAATTTGGTGAAGGCCAAAATTTAAAATGGGTTTTTTTAGTAGTATTTTGCATTTCTCCCCTCTCTCTTCTCTTTCTCCTCTTCCCCCTCCTTCTCTCTCTTTTTCTTCTCTTTCTTTTTTTTCTTCTCTCTCTCCTCTCCTTTTCTTCTCTTTTTTTTCCCTCTCCTCCATCTCTTCCTTGTTTTTTTCTCCCCTTTGAAAAGCTTCAGTCGTGGGGAAAGTCCTAAATTTTTATTTGTGGGGTTTGTATTTTTTCCTCCCGTTACGGATGAATGGCCTTCAAAGGAAAGTTTGGTAAAGTGTGTGTGTGTGTGTGTGTGTGTGTGAGAGAGAGAGAGAGAGAGAGAGAGAGAGAGAGAGAGAGACAGAGACAGAGAGAGAGAGGAAAACAAGCGCTGTGTCCTTATGTGACTATTGTCATTAAGTGGACAGCTTTAACGGAGATAAGAAAGTCCTCCAGAGCGCAAAGCCTGGGTAAGTCAGTATGGAGGGCAAGCTGTTACCCATGCAGCAGACCCCTCCCCCTCTTCACGTCGCTGGAATGGTCCATTAGAAAGGCAATCGCCAAATACACATGGTTCCAGTGCCGTTGCAGGAGTTGCCAGAACGTTGCTGTATACAGCAGCCTCGGACTGCCTTGGGGACTCCGACTCCCGATTTTTCCTCAGGGTTGACTACCGAAGCCTTTCCTATGAGCAGGTATGGCCGCAAGGCAGCGGAGGTTTGAAATCAGAGTTTTCCTTCTCCTAGAATGGCCTGTCTTCCCAGACTGATGAGCTCCATCTGCCCACATGACACAGGTGGTACTGGCTTACATGGTTACCAGTAGCAGAGGAGACCTCTGACCGGACTCTGACCTACGTACTGTACTTACTTACTCGCAAAGGGAGAAATCTTGTTTTCCCAGTCTCGACTGGAGTTTTCATTTCTCTTTTCTTCTCTTCTCTGTGTTCTCTTACCGGGGGGGGGGGGGGGGGGGGGGGGGGGGGGTGTAGTGGCCTGGTCCTGGTCTTCTCCTGTGCTGGTAAGTTTTGCAGGTCTGCCTGCTGGCCTCAGTCGACACATTCCGACTTCAGACTTTTTTTTATATCTTTTATCTTTTTATCACCGTTATGACCGTTATCGTCGTTACACATGTTGTTGGTTGCATGACTGTGTAAGGATAGGTTTGAACGCAAGTGCTTTGATTTGTCTTTGCAAGATACAGAGCTATATAATAAAGTAAATGTGTCCCATAACCTATGTGGTCGTAGGGGAGTGAGGCATCAGAGACCCCAACTTCTCCAGGGGCAAGCATATTGAGGGTTGCGACCATCTCCTCTCCCTCGCTGCTTTACCTTCCCTGACCTTAAAGAGGACAGGTACCCATTTACAGCTGGGTGAACTGGGGGACTGTACTGAAGCCAAGGTGCACAAACGGTCACCCATCCCAGTGGTAATCACGCTCGATGCTGCTAAATAATTTCCATTCTAGTACTGTCACTACTGTTCTGGCATTGTTTTCCAC
>CM054156.1:13422869-13442869 GCA_028751875.1 Rapana venosa | reverse complement strand
AAAGTTTAAAATTTAAGTAAATGGAAAAGCACAGCACAAAAACAAAAAAAAAAAAAAAGGAAAAAAAGAAAAGAAGAAAAATCAAAAAAACAAAAACACCCCCACACACACCCCCACAAAAAAACAAAAACCAAAAACACAAAAAACACACCAATCAAAAAAGAAGAACCCAAACTAAACCTAACACAAAAACAGACAAACACACAAACCCAAAGCAAAAAAAAAAAAAAAAAAAAACCCCCCCCAAAACCCCCTTTAGGGGGGCCCCGGTTTGGGCGAGTGGGGTTTAGGCGGTTCGAACCCGTGACCAGAGACGCGGGTTCGATCCCCGCTCCCCCCGGGTCGGTTTTTTTCCCTTGGGAAAGCCTTTACCCAAATTTTCCCCCAATCCACCCAGGGGTACAATGGGGACCCAACCCCCCGCTGGGAAGTATTTTTGGCGAACAAAACCCAACGGGGCCTTGCACCCGGTGGGGGGAAAAAACCATCCCTTCGCTTTTAAAGCTACAGAAACCGGGGTAAAGCTCCCGGGTCTAAGGGCCTTCTGGGTCGAAAGAACATACAAAAAAACCCTTTAAAAAAAACAAAATTTTTGCAAACATAAAATTCCCCAGTTTTTGATACTTCCAATAAAGATTCCCAAAAGAGCATCAATTTTAAATGGGGGGAGAGAGAGAGAGAGAGAGAAGAAAAGGGGAAAAGAGAGAGAAAAAGAGAGAGAGAGAGAGAGAGAGAGAGAGGGGAAGAAATGACAAAGAGATAGAGAGAGAGAGCCCAAAATTTTAGAGAGAGAGAGAAAATACAATAAATTTCTTCTTAGGGCCCCTCCAAATCCCCCCCTGGAAACCCTAGGCCGCCGACAAAAAGTCCCCCCAGAGGGCCTCTGTCCCCCGGGCTTTTTCTCTTATTTCGAGATAATTGAAGAGAAGGGGAAAAGAAGAGAGAAGAAAAGGAGGAAAAGAGGAAAAAGAAGGAGAAGGGGAGAGAGAGAGGAAAAAAAAAAGGGTCAGTAAGGGGAGA
The DNA here is from genome assembly GCA_028751875.1 of Rapana venosa. Lineage (NCBI taxonomy): Eukaryota > Metazoa > Mollusca > Gastropoda > Neogastropoda > Muricidae > Rapana > Rapana venosa. Next base: position 13,441,849 of record CM054156.1, on the reverse strand, counting down.
AAATAAAGGGTTTTTCCCAAAATCCCAAAACATCATCTAGCCCCTTGGGTTTGTCCCATGAAATCACATTGGGCTCCCTAAAAAAGGGATCTTCCGAAAAGACCTTAAAGGGGGAAAATTAAGGTCAGGGAAAAGGGGTACAGGTAATAAAAGCCCGTCCCCTTTAGAGGTTACCAAATTTTTGTGACATTTGTACAAAACGTGGGGGCTCTCTTGTCTTAATATTCCCCCCCCCCCCCCCCCCTCCCCCCCCCCCCCCCCCCCCCCCCCCCCCCCCCCCCAATTTTTCCCCACAAAAGTTTTCACCAAAAACGCTTTTAAAAAAATTTGGGGTGTCAAGAACTAAAAAAGAAAATGGGTTTATATGAAATTTTTCATGTGTTGGTTTTTTGTTTTTGTTTTGAGGTTCAAAAAAAGGGGAAAAAGGGGGCCTTTTCTTACAAAATTAAAAAAAAAAACAAATAACAATTTAATCACCCCCCCAAAAAAACAACAAAAAACAACAACAAAACCCCCCCCCCCCCCCCCAAAAAAAATCCCCCCAAACCCCCCAAAAAAAATGACCACTCGCAAAAATTTTTCGGATAGCCTTAAAAATTTTTGTCCAAACGATTTTTCCCCGTGTAAATTTTATTCCCTCATAGCAAAAAAAAATAATAATAATAATAATAAAACAACAAAAACAATAATAATAATAAAAAAAAAATAAAGGAATTTAAATGGCGTTGAATTTGAAAAAAAACAAAACAAAGCGCATACATACATACATACATACCCCAAAAAATACATAAATACATACATACATACTACAAACAAACATACATACAAAACAAAACACACAAACGTACCCTACACACAAAATAAAATACATACATATGAAAAACCCCACACACAAAAAAACAAAAAAAAAACACACACAAAAAAAAAAACCCCCAAAAGCAAAGCACGCCAAACCCACGGGACGCAAAGCACCACAAAACATGCAAACCTCCCTACATACACACACATACATTTTATACAACCAACCCAAAAACCTCTTGCGCCCCAAAAAATTTTAAAAACCCCTTTCCGCTTTTCGGAAGAGTAGGGGGGCCTTTTTTTTGCTGTGGGGAAAGGATCAAAAATTTTCAAAACTGCATACTTAAAGGGGACTAGATAAAAAAAGCACATGAATGCTTATTCCATTAAACCTCGAAAAAAACCCAATCAGACAGAGACAGAGACAGACAGACAGACATAAAAAGACAGAAAGAGAGACAGAGACAGAAGAGCAAAAGGATACATATGGCGGCAGAACAGATGAGAGAAAAAAACACCTTTTTATCATGAAATTACGACAAATTAAAAACGCAGCAATTATTTACATAGAGAAACCACTGTGAGCTTTATAGACTGTGAAAACTTGGATGTCTGAATGGGTTCAAGGTGGGAGAAAAGATTGTGTAATCTTTACGACTGAATTTTAAATAATTTAAATACGCCCTGCCTCTATCACAAAGTGCATGTATACAAGCACCCTGGCATGTATGTAAGTGTGTGTGTGTGTGTGTGTGTGTGTGCATACACGCAGCAGGTGCGCGCGCGCGGGCACACACACACTGTGCACACACGCTGGGACGCACGTGGGCGCGCGCGCGCACACACACATACAAGGAAGAGGCTGTGATGTTTCAAAATCAGTGAATTAAAAATCTACTTGTATGAAATAGAGAGAATGAATATTGCTCACACACACACACGCACACACACACACACACAAGACTGTGATGTCTAAAAGTCAATGAACGATAAGTTTACCTACATTAAATAGGGAGAATTCCCTCTCCTTTTAAGTCACACAATTTTGCTTTCCTTTCATTTCATTGCAAATATTTACTGTTATTTTATTAAGTTTAGTTTAGTTTGCTTAATTTCATTTAGTTTTATTTTGTTTCATTTTTATTCCATTTTTTTTTTTTTGGTGAGATCAGGAAGTTGAAAATCCTGAAAGATAAAAAGTGTTCTAATGTGAGGTTGAATCAATAAAACCCTCATTTTACACTCTGCACGTATACTGCCCTATCCCGCCTGTTAAAGCCAAGTAAACAAACAACCACTGCCAGTTTTGCACTGACTTCATCAAGAGGCCTTTAAAAAATTATTCCTGTTTTTGAAGGTGGGATTTTCATTTTTTCCTGTCAGCAACTATGATGTGATTTTAGAAAAACCCAGCACACACGTCACCTTGGGAATTACTGAATCGGGAATTTACTGGAACAGTCAGTGGTCTAGAGGTAACGCACCATTTTAAGTCAGGAGCTCGTCATTTGGCTCGTTGACGTTTTCAGTTCTTGTTTTCACTTCCTTGTTAGAAATGTGATCTCTGTATGAGATACCAAGAAGTTTGCGAAAGCGTCTCATCTCCATTGCCTGTATCTTTCTTTCAATGTCTGATGTTATAGTCCACGTTTCACATGCCTACAAAAAATAAGGACATGACCAGGGAAGGCATCAGTCTGATCTTGAAGCTGATGGCGGTGTTCTTGTCGTTCCAGAGGACTTTCAGTTTGGTCACTGCATCGGTGGACTGGGCTATCCTGGAGAAAAGTTCAGGTTTTGATCCTTCATCCGATACTATAGCTCCCAATTATTTAAAGATATGGACGGTCTCAATTGTCTTGCTGTGGGCAATATTATTGACGGCAAGAACTTGAAACTGTGATAGCCTAGAGCTTGTGACCTAATGGCTCGAGTTCGAACCACCACCGAAAAACCCGTCCGAGGGGATTTTCCCCCTGGAGTTTACACCAGTACTGATTCTCTCCCCACCCCCCTCCCCTCCAAAAGTCTTTCGGACAAGACTATAAACCAAGGTAGCATGTGCAAACGCATGCGGAACATCTTGTGCTCAGGTTAAAATCCTTTCCATTTTTCGCAAGAGTAGGCCATTGCACGCTGGAAGGAACCGGCGACAAAATTAAAACAAAACAAAATGCAAGCACACTGGTCATTCTTAAAGTCGGAATGCGGCTACCTATTAGGTGGGCAAAAGTGGTCGCAAACAACCAAGTACACGGCCAAAACTTCGGTTAGACTAGCGCGCAATGGTTGTGCCTTTCGTGTTTTTCCTCCGTTCCTTATTTTGCATCACCCACACCTGCATTTAACACACGCAGAAGTCTAGGCTAATTTAATCAAGTTGCTTTTACTTGTGCATACGCGCATGGATCCACGTGTGCACATGCACACGCGTGCCTACATGCTTTGTGTTTTGATTTTCCATTCTATACACTTCAACCACATAGCAGTTGCTCAAAGTGTTTATGATTGGGGACAATTGCTGCAACTGCCGTTACTTTACGCTTCAGTTTTTGTGACCGCCATCTTTCTTCGCCAAAATTCTGTTTAAACGAAGCGTTTGCAAATAGATCTACAGATGGACACTGTGCAATTTTGTGTTATCTACATCGTCGTAGTCTCAAAAGGTCAGTGGGGTTTTTGTGTGTGAAATAGTTTTGTGTGCATGTACATGGAAACAGTGTGTAATTTGTCGTCTGCAAGGAAATGGTGTCGAAGTATGAATTTCAGTATTAGATCTAACTCTTAATATCGACTCAGTTCTTACGACGGCATAGCAGGTTTGGGCTTAAAACCCACACTTTCCAGTTTATGAATGCGATGGCCTAACCACTAAACCATTCCGCTGTTTGTGTCTTGATTTGTTTTTGGTTGTGATTTGTATGGAGTCGGAAGTGTGTGTGTGTGTGTGTGTGTGTGTGTGTGTGTTTGCTTGCTTGGTAACTTTTGCATATTTTGATGGTTGTTTCTTCAAATTTTCTTATTCGTTTCCTTTCAGATTTTTGTTTTTAATCTTTGTTTTTAGAGAGATGTGTGTTGAAACAGTTCCCAGTATTTCTTTCCACAGCACAGTGTAACTATTGCTAAGCCCAAAATGAAAACCCATATTTTTTCAAAGCAATTCAAAGTATATAATGTGTTGTTTACTCCTTTGCAGATAAGTAAAGAGTGCGATAAGTAAAGAGTGCGAACAGTGCCGTCAAAGAATTGTTTTTATTTCTTCAAGTACTATTTTTTCCCATGCTGCATCAGGGTTTGATTAACTTTACATTAAGTTTTGAAACGGGTTTGATAACGCAACAGAAACTGACAAGGTCACTGTTCGTGTTTTACTTCTCTTTCGTCCTCCCTCACCCTCTTTCAACCACCTGGTCATCCTTTAACTTCACTTATCCCGTAGTCTAGTAGACCGTTGGGCTTCCACTGAAGATTTTGCATCCAGCTTCCTCCACTCCCTGCGGTTCTCAACTTACCGTAGTATGTCGTTCCACTCAAGGCCAGTCTACTCTCTGATATTGTAATCCCAATGTTTTGTCTGTCTGCCTCTTCGTCTTCCTTCTTGAACTGTTCCTTGTAATAATAATAATAATAATAATAATAATAATATAATAATAATAATAAATGGAACTTATATAGCGCTATATCTTGCAAAGACAAATCAAAGCGCTTGCATTCAACCTAATCTTACACAGTCATGCAATCAATGATAAATAATCAATAGTTTAAAATAAGAGATATTACAAACATGGTGCGCTGCAGACAAAATCTATGAAGTAAAATTTCAATAGTCAAATGTTTTCAAAAGCACACACACACTCACACAGGTCGTATACTTTAGCAGGGTGATAGGACATGGGTTAGTGAAGGTGGGAGAGTTCTGATATGAAAAACAGGAGGGGAGAAATCTTAGGTTTGAAATAAATGTCTTGAGGCTGGATTTAAAAGTGTCATAAATAGGTTTCTGGCGAAGAGAGAGAGGGAGCTCATTCCAGGTCGATGGGCCCGAAATAGAGAAAGAACGGCGGCCAACGGTGGATTGGTTGAATCTAGGTATTCGTAGGTACAAGGTATCTGTAGCACAGTCTTATGATAATTCAGCCCTACAGCGTGGTAATACACTGTAGCTCATGCATTGTGGAATAACCTACTCTTTTCACAGAGAGAGAGAGAGAGAGAGAGAGAGAGAGAGAGAGAGAGAGAGAGACAGACAGACAGACAGACAGACAGAACAGACAGACATGCAGACAGACACAGTCGGACAGACATTCGGACAGAGAGAGAGAGAGAGAGAGAGAGAGAGAGAGAGAGAGAGAGAGAGAGAGAGAGAGAGAAGAATACCTTAATCATGGTATAGAATATTCAATGATTTGAAATATTAACATTTTACTGAATGGTCACATAAAGAAACAAGAAACAAAATATTGTCACACGCGCGTGCGCACGCGCGCGCACACAGACAGACACACACCTATTTACATACATAAAAGAAAACAATCAAGAACTCTCTCTCTGTCTCTGTCTCTGTCTCTCTCTCTGTATCTCTGTCTCAGTCGTTATATATACAAATGTCTCTCTCACAACACACACACACACACACACACACACACACACACACACACACACACACACACACACACACACTGCAGCTGAAATTGATTTACTGTTTTTAAAAACGCCAATAATGTCGCTGATTACAATAAAGAAATACATAAAAGCAAATAAACAAAATAAATAAGGAAATAAGTAAATCATCATCTATTCATTAATCAGTACATCAATCGATACCTGTGTTGGTAGACCCACAATGTGTGTGTGTGTGTGTGTGTGTGTGTGTGTGTGTGTGTGTGTGTGTGTAAGACATTTGTATATATAACGACTGAGATATGCGTGTGTGTGAAAGTTCAAGTCAAAGTTACATTTTAATTTCCAGATGATAGCCAGGGGATGTGTGTGTGTGTGTGTGTGGTGTGTGTGTGTGTGTGTGTGTGTGGTGGAGTGCGCGCGCGTGTATGTGTGTGTATGCGCGCGCACGCGTGTGTGTATGTTTACTTTCCTGGGGAAGAAGAGACATTGTAATAATTGCCAAGATTTATGTTCCTTTCAAGTATATATCTGAAATCTATATTCAGCTGACAGGACGTTAGTACAAGACAATACGACACAGCACAACACGACACGACACGACACGACACTAATGAGGCGACAACACCAATACCTGACAGTACAAGATGAAATAACATAGGACGCTATACAACGCGCTAGTGTTTCTTACTGATTTGTATATCACTGACACGTTTGGAAAAGGATAAAAGATAAGCACTCATGCACTTTTAGGAAACAAAGACACATTCGGTCCCTGCGTAGAAGTTGGGTTATCTCCCCATGAGGAGCACGTGGTTACAAGGACAGCGCCACCCATTTGTTTGGGTTTTTAATTTGTTTTTGCGTTTAAAAAAAAGTGTGTGTGGATGTTTTTGTTTTGCTAAGTCAAGTGTTTTTTTTGTTTTGTTTTTTGTGTGCTTTTTTTTGGTTGTATTTTACAAAATTTTGCCAGAGTTGACTCACATATTGCGGTGGGGTTCCTTTACCTGCGCTAAATTTTGGTTATCTAACACGGGACCTCTTGTTTAAGTTTATCACTTCATCCGAAGGACTAGCACCCAGACCAACATTCATGGCTAGGTGGATGAGTGGAGAGTCTAGCTTCAAACGGGAAGTGAACCCTCGACCTTCCGCTTTCTAGAAGTGTACAGTGCTGCAAGACAGCCCCGATTTGTCATCATGACATAATTTTACATGATGCAGATGACCTAATGCGATATGACGTTGAGCGAGAAGAGGAAAGGAGATGGTTTCAGTTTCTGGTAATTGAAGAGGCTGATGCGTGAGGAGCACGTTCTGTTGCATGCTGGGCAGATGAAGGAAGGAATTGGAACTGTTGTTAGTTGGTTGATCCTTTGATTCGTCTTCCCACCTTTTGCGTTTCTGTTTTGCTGTGTTCGATTCTCTGGTTGTTCAAACATTCTGCTGGCTCTTTGGATGGAATAGCGCCTCTTCTCTCCCCCCCCCCCCCCCCCCCCCCCCCCCCCCCCCCCCCCCCCCCCCCACGATCAAAAGCTTCCTGGTGCATTGTCTGGTGCTTGATTCCTGCCAGTGACAGCTGCTTCTTAAGGTGGTCTTCGGAGCGTTTGGGTTGAAGAGGTGTTTGTTCAGAAAAGAATGGTCATAATGCAGAGAAACAGAGTTAGCAACAAGAAGTCAAAGGTTAAAGCGTAGTCTCTATAGGGTTACCTGGGAGCGACATATGGCGAAAATGCGGAGTGAGATACAGTGGCATGATGACAGCCGCTAATGCCGACAAGGCAACATCTTTATCGGATGATGAGACCGCCCAGGTAGAAACAATCTTCATTTGGCTGCGAAAGATTGTGTCATACACCGTTCGGCATGAAATGAGCTGAAAACCTGCTTCTGGATTTTTTCAGATCACTGACAAACAACCCCCAAAAGCAGGGGTGGGGGTTCGGGGAACGGATAGCCTAGTGGTTAGAGCGTTGCGCTCATGATCTGACGGTCTGGGATGGTTTCCTGGGAGAGACGTTACATAACGTGATGTGATAAGATGTTATTCGACATTTTCAGTGGCATGATGACAGGGTCACATTTTTTTCTAGTCCGACAAGACAGTCCAGATGGACACAATCTTCATTTGCTTTGCTGGGCTATGTCAAAAACTGTATCGCATGAAACGGGCCAAAAACCTTCTGGATTTGTCAGATCATTGACTAAAAGAAATAACAATAAAAGATATAAAAAAGAGGAGAGAAAAAAAATGCATCCCCAAAAAACCCAACCCCAACTTTCCACCTCACTCAAAACCACCTCTATCACCCCTTTCCCCCCCGCCCCCCCCCCCCCGCCCTCCCCCCACCCCCCTTCCCCCCCCCCCCCCCCCCCCTCCCCCCCCCCCCCCCCCCCCCCCCCCCCCCCCCCCCCCCATGTCATGTTATGGTTTTTATTCTCCTCTCCTCTTCTACTGGCTTTATTTCATTATTCCCGATCTATTCAGGGTTGCTGGCGCGAATCTTCTTTCTCCTCCGCTCACATCTCTCCTCCGCGCCTCATGGTAGGACACCTCGCTATCTCATATCTTCCTCCATGCCGTCTTTCCATGTGATCTCAGGTCTTCCTCTCTCTCTTGTTTCAGCTCTTCATGGTCATCACTTTCTTGCCCACATACTCGTCATCTCTCCTCGGAACATGCCCAACCCATCGTTGCCTGCTTTCTTTGTAATTGACAACCAAGGTCCCCTGCTCTCGCGTCTCTCTCGACTTCTTTGTTTCGCGCCCTGTGTAACAGAGTTACTCCCTTGGATCATCGCAGCATTCTCATCTCAGCAGTTTCTGATTTTTTTTTTCAATAATCCTTTTGTGAGGACAACTGTCCCTAGACCCTTTCATGTTTGATGGGATTGTCTTGTCACAGAGCACTCCAGTCACTTTTCTGCAGCTGTTTTCGTCCTGCTCATATCCTTCTGGCCACTTCTCTTTCTGCCCCTTTCCATTTTCTTGCAGTGTTGGGTATTTGAAATCCTACATGATTTTGTGTTTTATGTCTCAAAGTAAATTTCAGTTTGTTGTTGTTGTTGTTGATAATGATACTACTGCTTTTATTACCAACATCGTCTTCGTCGCCGTCGTCGTCGTCGTCGTCATCCTCCTCCTCCTCCTCCTCCTCCCACCACCACCACCACCACCACCTTCACCACCACCACCACCACCACCACCACCACCACCGTTATTTGTTTACTTTTATCCATTCTCTCATTTCTCTGACTTGACTGGGGCTGGCTAATGCTGGAATTGAAAACATAACAATATACAAGTAAAGACATTGCATTATATCGTCGGCTTTTATTTTTGTATTTGTTTTTGTTCCCTGGCTAGTATGCGACCGTTTTTACCCACCGTTAAGGTAGCCGCATTCCGATTTCTGGGACTTGTTTTTGTTGTTGTTATTGCATTTGATGTTGTTGCTGTCGTTGTCCTTTTGTGAGGTTGTCGTCGTTGTTACTTGTTTTCTTTGGCTCATTGATGTTATGACTATTTCTGTTGTTGTTTTACTGTTGATTTTTCAGTGTGTGTGTGTGTGTGTGTGTGTGTTGCTTTTGTGAGCGTGTGTACACGCGCACGCGCGTGTGTGTGCGTGTGTATGTGTGTGCGTGAGTGCGCGCGCGCACGTGCGGTGTGCATATCTTTGTGCGTATTATGCAGTTTACGAGTTGGCAGCCAAGTAAAACTGTGTGGGAAATGCGACAAACGTACATTTGTTACCCCGTAAAGGTAAAGGTGTGCCATAACCTATAAGGTCGTCGGGGAGCGACGCGTCAAGAGACCTCACTTCTCTTGTGACACTCACGTACGATAAATGTTGATGTTATGCGGGTGTACTTTATCAATGTTTTTGCATTATTTGAATACGTATTATGTATCATACCTCAGCGGTCATACTGAAATGATATGCAGATGGCAAGACTTGCGTGCTTTTATTAATGCGTTACAGATGTATCATTAGGTTTATTAAGCTAGGCATTTTGAGTACTATGTGGCCACACGCAGTATTCAGAAAAAAATTACCAGATGTTGACTTTTTGCTTATATAGCATGATCGTCTGTGTGTGTGTGTGTGTGTGTGTGTGTGTGTGTGTGTGGTGTGTGTGTGTTCACTTGCTCTGTGTCTCCCTCTCATTCTCTCTCCGTCTGTCCCTTTATATTTCTGTCTGTCAGTTTGTCTCTTTATCTCTGTCTGTCTATCTTGCGCGCGCGCGCGCGTGTGTCTGTCTGTGCGTGCGTGGTGCGTGTGTGTATGTTGTGTGTGGCGCGCGTTTGTGCGTTAGCGTGCTCCTATGCTAGTGTTCGTGCGTATGTGTGTGTGCGCATGCGACCATGTGTGCAGATGTGCGTGGTGTGTGTGTGTGTGTGTGTGTGTGTGTGTGAATGTGTACATGCGTGCGCATAAGTACTTGCGTGCATGCGCGTGTGTACGTGCGTGTGTATGATTACGAGTTAGCAGCCAAATAAAACATGATGGGAAATGCTAGAAACATACATTTCGAACCTTGCACGTGATTGTAATAATGTTGGTGTTATGTGGGTAAACTTATATCAGTGTTTTGCATTATTTCAGTAATTACTATGTATCATAATCCCAGAAGTCATCCTGAGATGATATGAAAGATGGCGAGACTTGCGTGCTTTTATTAACACATAAATGTATTCTTACTTTTAGATTAGGTATCAAGTGCACTTAGTCCCCCCCCCCCCCCCCCCCCTTAGTGTTTATTCTAAAATTTCCATTTTTTTGTCTTTCTTTTTTGGTTCTCATAACATAATCGTCTCACTCTGTCTCTAGCGTTCGTATGTCTGTGCCTACTGTCTGTGTGCCTTCCTATGTTTTTCTCTCTGACTGTTTCTTTCTGTCTCTATCTTTCTGTCTCCCTGTGTCTCTGTCTCTCTTTGTCTCTGTCTCTTGTGTTGTTGTGTGTTGTGTGTGTGTGTGTTGTGTGTTGTGTGTGTGTGTGTGTGTCTGTCTGTCTGTCTCTCTCTCTGGCTGCCCAACTTTTAAAGATCTGCGAGAACAGTATTACTACCGAAGTTTTATAAATTCCCAAGCCAGTTTCGATTTGCATTACTTATGACCTCAAAGCATGAACAAACAGTCAGAAATTTATCAATTTTTTTTATACAAAGCATTTAAATTGCGCTCAGCATTGTTGTCTTGAATTTTCATCTATCTTATTTGTTTGGTGATTGTATTCATATGTAACTTTAGTGCTCTTGCGTGTTTATACACCCTATCATGAGGGGCAATGGCCTATACATGATTAAATTGTCGGAATCTCTCTCTCTCTCTCTCTCTCTCTTATCTCTCCTCCTCTCTCTCTCTCCTCACTAACACAACACCACACACACCACACTCACAACACAACGACACACACACACACACACACACACACACACACACACACACACACACACACACACACACACACACACACATTTACTTTCCGCCTGTGATTTGTTTTGTTTGGTTAGGTGTGTGTGTGTTGTGTGTGTGTGTGTTGGTTTGGGGGGGGGGGGGGGGGGGGGGGGGGGGGGGGGCGACGTCAAAATATAGCTAGTTTGATCTCTCACTTTGCCAATGTACCTGGTTTGACCGTAACGTGAAATGGTCACATATATCACGAGCGCGTGCTTCTGTCCTTCATCAAGCCATCGTTTGACAGATCTGAGAAGAGAGAAACGCTGACATTTTTTTGCATCTTACTCCACTGCATTATTCCGGGCACGTACACACTGTTACCTTTACGTGTTTATTTTTAATTCGATAGTCTCAGAGAGGAGCGCGATGGCAGGCACAGTTGCTACATGGATCAGACTGACAGACGTGCATACACGCATGTGTTTAACGCACACGCACGCACGCGCACACGCACACACATGCACGCACGGCGCACGCTTGCATGTACGCGCGCACGGAGATACAGACAGACAAACGCACGCACGCACGCGTACAAGCACGCGCGCAAGCACACACACACACCCACACACACACACCACACTACACCACACCACACCACACCACCACCGCCTCCTCCTCCTCCTCCACCACGTCCCCCTCCCCGCCTGTCCTTCTCTGTCTCTGTCTTCTCTGCCTCTCTGTCTGTCTGTCTATGTCTGTCTGTCTGTCTCTGTCTCTCTCCTCTCTCTCTCGCTCTGTCTGTCTGTCTGTCTCTCTCTTCTGTTCTCTCTCTGTGTTACTTTCGTCCTTCAAGTTTCATCAGGCTTTGTTTGTCCGAGTCTGCGATCATCTAAACATGGCACCGACCCAGTCAGCCATGTGGGGTCCATAGTTTATACCTAAAGTCTAAACAGAATAGTCTTTGGAATTCCAGACACTCGGCTTAACTTGGGCTACACTTCAAAAGTAGCGCCCAGGGGAAGCAGTATTTTATATAGCATCTTATTCAGGACAATTCCTTCGCGTAGTCTGAAAGATTTTTTTAAAGGCATGATTAAAGATAAAGTATGATTAGAAAGATATACGCTGTGATTATTCCAAGAGATAAATTCTCTGCATATTTGAAAACATTTTAAAAGGTATGTTGGAAAACCCCCCAAACCCAACAATGTTCAAGTATGATAAAAAACAACAACAACAACAACAACACAATTTTAAAGTATGATAATTTGGTTTGAAGGTATAATGAAAAAAATGGATGGTATGATAAAGGAACGATGTACTATGCAACTGTTTCAGGTTTTTATGTGTTTTCTTTCGTTCCTCGGCTAGAGCTCCAAGGTTCACCAATGGTGAGATTTTGCGGATGCAACTGTTTTTGCCCACCGTTACGGTAGGGGCATTCCGTCTTCGGGGATATTTCTTGGGTTAGATTCTTTGCATATTTTAAAACATTTTCAAGGTGTAAAAGAACTAGGTTGTGTCATTGTTTGTTGGGGGCGGGGGGAGGGGGGGGGGGGAGTAAAGACATAGACATATGCCAAGGTAAATCATGAGAAAGTTGGACATTGTGTGTTTTTTTTTTAAAAGAAGGTTTGTGTTTCAAAGATTGATGGTCTTGTGTATGTGTATTGTACTTAGTAGGCTAGCGAACGGAAAAAAACAAACCCAACAAGAAGAAAATTGAGACAATAAAAATAAAGAAGAAAAAAAGAAGGGGTGGGGGGGGGGGGGAAGTAAAGTGTGTGCACTAAAATTGAAAAATACACACACACACACGCACGCACGCACGCACGCACGCACGCGCACACACACACTCACACACACACACACACTCACACACACACACACACACACAACACACACACACACACACACACACACACACACACACACACACCATCATTGATATAATCTATTTGTCATTGACCGTGTCTCGCATTTATGCATTGGTAAGTAAATAAGTGCAGTAGGTTTTGTTGCGTGAAATAAAGAAGAAACAGGTTGAAAAGATGAAGTGAAAGCTAGATTGTGGCCTTGCAGACACATACGTTAACAACCCATCCTAGTCCATGGGTCAGACAGATACCAGAGACACAGGCACAGATACAAGAGCAAGTACGTGCAGCCTGTAGTGTTTACATTGTGGAGCAGGAACCAGAGACTGAGGGAAGATAGCAAGGTCCACAGCAGCGTGCCTGAAAGAGCGTGCGTGCATCTACACACACACACACACCCAGACACACTGATCTTCACTGGTTTGTCCATCTCCGTAAACTGTCTGCCTCTGCGACTAACCTGCTACAGAACCGACTTCCACGGCATATTCTCACCCCCACCCCTCCCCAAACCCCCTGGGACTTCGTTAATTAAAGTCTGTTACGAAGACAGTTAAACAACTCCACATAAACTGAACTTGCAGACATAACTGACTACGCACCATGGCACTATTATATCTACAGATAAGATAGAAACCACTCAGACTGCCATGCCGGTACTAACTGTGTGGAAGGCCAAAGCAGACTTGTCGACAAATAGGGGCAGCCTGCTGGAGACTGATGGCGATAGGGGTGTGTCATTAAGCGGTCATGGTCGGAATGTGGACAGGCGCAGCAGAGATAAGAACTCCCTTGCGGGTCTGGAAATGTTCCTGCATGTGGAAGCTTTCCTTCTCCGGTCCTTTATCAGGCGGGGGGGCTGCCTGTGCATAGACGGTAATTCGCAGGACAAACGATTCCTGGTGTCTGTGTGAGCGTGGGGATAGGGGAAAATCAGCGGATTTTCTCATAAAAGTTAGGATGTACTCATTTTCCGTTCGTAGTCTGGGATGAGAGATGTTTGTTATAGCCGTTATTTTGGGTTGTGTTTTCATGTGTGTTGTTGATATAAAAACGATGTGCTAAGCAGTTTAAACAATAATTTTGTTACGTTGGGATCAGGTTGGCTCATTTGAGAGCCTTAATCCAGTTAGCGACAAGGAAACCATTTAACGACACACTAGCCGGTACAGACAGATCCAGTGTGCTAGTGAAGTGTGGCTGAAGGTTACACTCAAGCATCTCGTTGTTGCACTTTCCCCAACTTAACGCCCTGGGGGTCACCCAACCATGCACTCTGACTCACTCATCCCACCTGGGAAATACTATGAGACTGAAAGTATACACTGGGTGATAAGTTTGCGGGTATGACTTGATTCAGATACCTCGCCACATAGGCAGCCAGCTATAATTAAGGTGATTTTGTCTGATTATAGGATAGTGCAGGTTGCTGCTATGCACAGAACGTGTCATGACTGACAATAATCTCATCGTACCATAACACAATTTTGATGTAGGCTTTTAAGCTTCCAACCCAAGTAGTGTATTCTATCGAGTGCTGCCTAGAAAAAGCTCATTAAGATATTTTTAAGGTATGAAAAAGATGCACCGCGTGGTTGTTTTGGGGGTTGAGGACATAGACTGATGCCAGGTAGTCATAAGAAAGGATCATCATCTGCAGATTGCTTGAGTTCTTGAACTGATGACCCCGCAAGTGCCTGTTGTGGTTGGGAGGCTGGCAGATGAAAAAGAAATGGGGGGGGGGGGGGGGGGGGCACAGTGTTTAATTTAAAGAAAAAATAGTTTTAAAATTTAGACCTACTTTAAACGTTTATAAAACCACATGTGTGATCAGGGGTTTAGTTTTCTCACAAAAAAATAGTTTTTTTGGGGGGGGGCAATGGTACTGGCAAGCGCTCTTGTGTGTGTGTGTTTTGTGTGGTGCTGTGTTGTGTGTGTGTGTGTGTTTTTCAGTTTTATAAGCAAAAAAGTAGCAAAAGGTAAAATTTTGCGTTCATTCCGCGTCTACAGCCCCAAGGTTACCAAAGGGAATCTTGCGTAAGCGAAACCTTTTTGCTACCTTTGGGGAGCCGCATTCCGACTTCTGGGACATTTTGAAAACACACCAGTGTGCTTACAGTTTAAAAAAAAAAAAGAAAATTCATCCGTTCCCACCAACGCGAAGGCCTACTCTGCGAAAGGCAGAACGGGGTTTTAACTTGGCAACAGATTTTCTACGGGTTTTGCACACGGGCCCCGTTTTATAGTCTCACCGAAGGGGCGGGCCCGAAAATAAAAACAGAGGGGGCCCGGGGAATACCTTTCAAAGAATTAATGAAGCGGCTGTTTTTTTTCTCGCGTCTGGGTAAGCGTTTTACTTTATGGGGTGGTTTGGGGGGGGGAGGTCAAGGCCAAAAGGGGAGGGAGGCCAGCATCAATTCCAAGGGAAATCATTACTTGCGTGGGGTTTTTTGAAGAGGGTACATTCTTTTTTTTGTTTTTCAGCCCCCCCCCCCCCCCCCCCCCACCTAAAAAAAAAAGGAAAAAAGAAATACCTACACTAGGAAACAACTGCAGTACCAACGACGATAATGAGATTACTAACACCACTACTAATACTAATGATGAAAAGAAAATAGTGAAAGTAGAATCGATAGTAACAATACATAGTAAAATAACGTAGTAATCGTAGGAGTGGCTGTAGCAGTTGCAGCGGCAGTAGTCGCAGTGGTGGCAGTGGTGGTGATAATGATAATAATAATAATAGTGATAACAATGATGATGATAATAACGACAACCTAAGATCACCCCATCATCGATCATTATCAATAGACATATTAATTTCCCGTCCCCCTGCCCACCCACACCTCTGTCCTCCCCACTTCCACACACACTTTAAAAATATCCAATGACCAGGACCACCATGATCGCAACACACACCCACTCACAGACAGAGAGAGTTACACACACATACATACACAAGAAGACAAGGAGGGAGGGAGGGAGAGAGAGAACTACTCGAGTCGGGGTTCATTATTTATAATTTAAAAAAAGACAATAAGGAAAGTAAATAGGGAGACCCCCCAAAAAAAGAAAAAGAAAAAAGAGAGACGAATAAATAACATTCGTTCAAAGAGGATAGCATAATTATTTCTACTGATACACAGAGGATAGCATAATTATTTGTACTGACACATAGGATACCATAATTATTTGTACTGACACAGTCTCGGGGCAAAACAAGCAAAGAAACAAACCTCACAAAATTACCATATTTTAAAATAATCACTCACCCTTCAAAGACTATTAAAACATGGTCAAGTGAACATCAAAGCTCTCAAAAGGCAATCAAAAAGCCAAACAAACAAACAAAACAAAACAAAACAAAAACCAATAACGCAAACAAAGATCGAGACCCCTTTTGTCTGCCCCAGGACAATGCAAATTTGCTCCTCTGAACTCGTTTGATTGTGTAGATCTTGCCCATTCTGCCGTTGATTTTGTTTCATTCCCACCAGGGCATGCAAATAAGAACATCAAAGAAAATGGCTAAAATCTTTTTAGATCCCTTTTAACCCCATTTGGTCAATTGTTGCAAGTAGAAAAAAAAAAGCTGGTTTTGTTTTGGTAACTTTTTTTTTTCTTTCGCTACATTTGACTCAAGGTGTCAAAGCATGAGGACTTTGTGTTTAAAGGCCTAATCAAAGGTTTTTGTTTGGGTTTTTTTTTTGGATTTGCTGGCAAGAACGTGCAAGACTTTATTTGCCCAACGAAATGAGTGAATTTATTGATGAATAAGCACTGAAGATAAAGCAAGTACAGACAAACTGATGTCTGTGTTTGTCGTACGCGCGCGCGCGCGTGTGTATGTGTGTGTGTGTGTGTGTTTATTTTTTATTTTATTCTTTTATTTTCGAGGATAATGGAGTGAGCACTCATGTGCCTTGTATGCAGTTTTGAAAAGTGTGTGTAAGTGCGTGCGTGCGTGCGTTTGCTTCTGTTTTCTGTGTGTGTGTGTGTGTGTGTGTACTTGCGTGCGTTGTTTCTGTTTTCTGCGTGTGTGTGTGTGTGTGTGTGTGTGCGTACGTGCGTGCGTGCGCGCGCGCGCGTGTGTGTGTGCTTGCGCGCCTGCGTTTCTGTCTTTGTTGTCATTGTTTGAATGTGTTTGTATATGCACCAGCTGAAACAAACCAATCGAACTAATGATCAAACTGTCCACCAGCCGCTCCCGACCCCCCCCCCCCCCCCCCCCCCCCCTTGCCTCCACAAAAAAGTTACAAAAAAATCCGAAAGCACTTAACAAATTGAAAAATCCATTGGCAAATAAGGACGCACGAAAAGAAAAAAAATCTAGCAACCTAATAGTACATTGTTATTTAGGCGTAAATAAATGAAGACACTCTAGAAAAATACTTTTGCAACATAAAGTACGTAGCCATTTTCTTTTTAAAAAGAAGAAGAAAAAGCAAAACTGAAACAAGCAAACTACAACAATAACAACCCTCCCCCTTCCCCTGAAAACCATAGAAGAGGAGCAAAAATATTTCTGGCGGCACGGAATTGGCCAAGTTTTCAAAATCTCGTACATAAGGATTCGTCATCTTTACATCACCTCAGAAATGCCAGCAGAAGCACAGAAGAAAAAAAAGGAAGAAAACAGACAAGATAGACATCACGCTTTGTTCCTGCACCACACGAAATGTAACAGTGTCGTTCATTAGGACGGATTTTCTTCATGTGTCTTGCTATTTTTTTTTTCCCTGAAGATTTCAAAGTCTGGAATAAAAGACCACATGCATTGAAATCGAAGAGTAATCCTCATTGAATTTTTCTTTGCGGACCAGATTTGATTTTTAATGGGGTGCTTAGTTTTGTCGAACAACAACAGTTCTTTTTTTGGGGGGGTGGGGGTGGGGTAATGAGGTTTTGTATGTGTGTGTATGTGGGGAGGGGTGTGTGCACTGGTGTGTGGTGTGTGTGTGTGTGTGTGTGTGGTGTGTGTGAGAGAGAGAGAGAGAGAGAGAGAGAGAGAGACAGAGACAGACAGACAGACAGACAGACAGACAGACAGACAGAGTGTGTGTGCGCGCGCGTGTCTTTAGAAATCAAGCCTTCCCTCCAGCCTTCAATTGCAGTTAATCTGCCAACACAGCATGCACGTAAGTGATTTCTGCAGTTTCTTGCCGATCGATTTTGTAAACAGTAGCACATCTCCTAATGACGCTGTTAAGGGAATTTGCTAATCTGTCCACTGGCTATGATGGTAGGCATGCAGGTCACATCAACTTTTAGAATAATCAGTCTTTTGACGAAGCTTCACATAATAGCAGCTTCAGAGATGTATACGATGTGGCTTTTAAAAAAAATTTAAATCCATGGATTCGAATTTTTGCTTCTATAATACATTTACATTAGTAGGGATTTAAGTCATGCTGTGTGAATAATATTCTATGTTGTCATTAGAAGGAATTTGCATTATGTTGTTTAAGCAGTACTCTATGTTGTCAGTTGTAGGGATTTGCATTATGTTGTTTAAATAATATTCCGTGTTGGGATTATAGGGATTTCAATTGTGTTATGTTAGTAATACGCGGTGTTGTCATTTGTAAGGATTCAAACAATGTTGTATTAGTTATATTTAGCATTTTCATTAGTATGGATTAAATTATGTCGTATTAGAGAAACGTCATTGGGAAGTGGTCAAATTGGTTGAAACTGCATTTGATTTTCTGTTCGCAGTTTCAGTGCTGTATTTTATTCATCTAATCTTGCGTTTGGACCAGTTCCACATTTTACTGCATTCACTGATTTGCTTGATATAGAGTCCTTTGTTTGTATATTGTTTATTGATATCTCCTCAGCATTCGTTGCCATACAATCCAATGAATGATGGATCCGAAACTTCCAGCATTAGAAGTCGGCCCAAAATTACTTTAGTAGATTGCAAAACTTTTTTTTTTATGTGAAAGATAATAGCTTGTTTTGAATATACCTCACAGAAGAGTACATTTGCTAGGGCATCACAGGGCGTAGTTCTTCCCCCTCTGCTTTTTATTCTTTATACCAGTTTTGGTTTTGTTGGTTTCGTTGGTTTTTTGTTTGGCTGGTTTTTAAAAATATTTCCCCTTGCTGTGTATGTATTTTTTATTTGCTGTTTTTAAAGGTTGTTTATGTTTTGTTTGCCTCTCTCTCTCTCTCTCTTCTTCTCTCTCTCTCTCTCTCTCTCTCTCTCTCTCTCTCTCTCTCTCTCTCTCTCTCTCTCTCTCTCTCTCTCTCTCTCTCTCTCTCGTCTGTCGCCCCCCTCT
>CM054156.1:13400369-13402869 GCA_028751875.1 Rapana venosa | reverse complement strand
AAACTTTCCAACTACATAATTATCTGAAAGCAAGAGGGTTAAGGGATGTACACAACAATCCAGCATAACATCTCCCCTCTTATGACAACACCTTAGAATATTTTGGAACAGTTCACCAACATATTCAAATGCAAATCGATTAAGTGCTCTACAATACAGTTCAGTACAATCCCTCCCCCCAATCTCTCTCTCTCTCTCTCTCTCTCCTCTCTCTCTCTCTCTCTCTCTCTCTCTCTCTCTCTCTCTCTCTCTCTCTCTCTCTCTCTCTCTCTCTCCTCTCTCTCTCTCTCTCTCTCTCTCTCTCTCTCTCTCTCTCTCCTCTCTCTCTCTCTCTCTCTCTCTCTCTCTCTCTCCCCTCTCTCTATCTCTATCTATCTATCTCTCTCCCCCACCAACACGAGGTACACCAGGAACATACCAGACAGCATATCCCAATGCATGAGTGATAAGCCCTGTACAAAACAGTGTCGTATAGTAAGTGCCTCTCCGCTCCTGCTATTCGGCCTGTCTGCAGCAGATGGCACGCTATGGAATCGCTGCCTCGTTTGTCATGGCATTTCTCTACAGCTGCTGCCTCCCCATGTTCCCCCCATCTGATATGTACGTGTATTGCTGTTTGGGATGTGAACTTTTCCTCCTCCTGTTGTTGTTGTTGTTGTTGTTGTTGTCTCCAGCTGTGAAATAGGGTTGTTTTTTTCGTTCCCAGGTTAGAGATCCGAGGTTCACTAAGTTGTGAGATTTTTGGGTATGCGACCGGTTTTTTTTCCACCATCAAAGTAGCCGCATTCCGACTTCGGGAATGAAGGCGTTTTGATTTTGCTTAATACGATGACTACTTGAGAATGCCCCTCAATTTCCCCCCCCGCTCTTATGGTTGTTGTTCTTATGTTCATCTAACAAAAATATTAGTTACTTGATATGCCAGCTATAATTGCTTTGTTGACGATTTAAAAAAGGTCAGACCGCGTTTCATGGTTTGAGTTTGTGACAAATCAATATATAGCACTTTCATGTACTTCTTCTAATGGGGTTTTGAAGTATGCTTTGCTTTGCCTTGCCTGACTTGGCCTTGCCTGGCCTGGCCTTGTCTGTTATTGCCTGGCCTGGCCTGGCCTTGAATTGCCTGGCCTGGCTTGGCCTTGCCTTGCCTGGCCTTGTCTTGCCTTGCCTTGCATTGCCTGGCCTGGCCTTGTATTGCCTGGCCTGGCCTTGTATTGCCTGGCCTGGCCTTGTATTGCCTGGCCTTGCATTGCCTGGCCTGGTCTGGCCTTGCATTGCCTGACCTAGTCTTGCCTTGTATTGCCTGGCCTGGTCTAGCCTTGTATTGCCTGGCCTGGCCTGGCCTTGTATTGCCTGGCCTTGCATTGCCTGGCCTTGCATTGCCTGGCCTGGCATTGCCTGGCCTTGCATTGCCTGGCCTGGTCTGGCCTGGCCTTGTATTGCCTGGCCTTGCCTTGTATTGCCTGGCCTTGCATTGCCTGGCCTTGCATTGCCTGGCCCAGTCTTGCCTTGCATTGCCTGGCCTAGTCTTGCCTTGTATTGCCTGGCCTGGCCTTGTATTGCCTGGCCTTGTATTGCCTGGCCTTGCATTGCCTGGCCTTGTATTGCCTGGCCTTGCATTGCCTGGCCTGGTCTGGCTTTGCCTTGCATTACCTGGTCTTGCCTTGCATTGCCTGGCCTGCATTGCATTGCCTGGCCTTGCATTGCATTGCCTGGTCTTGCCTTGCATTGCATTGCCTGGCCTTGCCTTGCATTGCCTGGCCTTGCCTTGCATTGCCTGGCCTGCATTGCATTGCCTGGCCTTGCATTGCCTGGCCTGGTCTGGCCTTGCATTGCCTGGCCTGGTCTGGCCTTGCATTGCATTGCCTGGCCTGGCCTTTTTATTATTTAAATTTTTTTTTTTTATATCGAGGATTATGGAATAAGCACTATTGTGCTTTTATACATCCTGTCCCCGTTTGTATGCGGTTTTGTAAATTGTCATCTGTTCCCACCGGCACACAATGGCCTACTCTTACGAAAAACGGAACAGGATTTAACATGTGCGCATGATGTTCTGCGTGCGTTCGCACACGGGGCCTCGGTTTATAGTCTCATCGGAAGGACTTTTGGCCTTGCCTGGCCATGCCTGGCTCACCTACGTGAGTGTCACCTAGAATATATATTCCGTCTCACCCATTAGATCTGGGAATCACTGTGAGGCTCTAAATACACTGGGATGAAAAGTTTGTGTGTATAGCTATTGTTGTTTTTTTGAGCACCTCGCCATATAGGCAGTCATATTCTGGCTTCAGAGGATTTTTTTTTACAGGTTGTTAGGCTGAGAGCTTTTCGTTGATGAAGACAATCTCAACATAACATTTCAAAGCATAACATAATTTTCATGTAGATTTTATTACTCTGTTTATATTGATAACGGACAAAAGGTTTTTGCCTGGGTCAGCCCGAGTTGAAGAACTACCTTGAGGACCTTTCCAAGAGGGAAGGTGGTAGGACGGTT
>CM054156.1:13390369-13395369 GCA_028751875.1 Rapana venosa | reverse complement strand
AATAATTTATGACAAAAACTCAAGTTTTTAACATGACAAACGAACCTCATGGAACGCATCCTCAGAGAGATCAGCAGGAAACGCATCCCAAACAGAGCGTTTGAAATCGTATAGGTATGCCTCAAACAGCTCGTTTGGAGTGATTGGGAAGAAACAGATCCCTGACAACAGATCGCTTAAATTTATATAATACCATACACGCATGTTCCAAGCGGCCTGTACGACGGAGAAATCGGGTAAAAACAGATCCCAAACGGGTTGTGTGATACGGTAAACCTCTCTCCCAAACTGGCTGTATTATTGGATTATCTCCGACGGTTCGGAGTGCATCGTGATCTGTTCCAAACGGCTGTCTGACGGGTATCCTTCAGCCAACCAGCGTGTATCCTAAAACCCTCGACTTTACAGTGCAAGAGTGTCCTTGTGGTGTTTTTGTGTGGGATATGATAAATTCTTAGAACTCCGGTATCCTCACCTGCTAGAAATGTTGCGCCCAAAATCTCTGTCTTTGTCTATCTGTCTGTATCTGAGTGTCTATCTGCAGGTGTTTTTTTGTCTCCGACGGTCTGTCTTCTGGTCTGTTTGTCTGTCTGTCTGTCTGCCTGCCTGTCTGCCTGCCTGTGTCTGTGTCTGTCCGTCTGTCTGACTGTCTATCTGTCTGCCTGCCTAACAATGTCATGTGAAGTATTTGTTGTGACAACTAGGAAGTTTTTGTTTGTTGTTGTTTGTTGTTGTTAGTATTCCTACGTTTAACCACCCTGCAGTCACACTGGGATGAAAAAAAGTTTGCATGTATACCTGTTTTCAATCACTTCGCCCCATAGACAGCTAACACTCCGACGCCACAGAATTATTTTCTACAGGTTGATATGCTAAAGAGCTTGTCATGGCTGAAGACAAATTTGAACATAACATTTAAAAGCATATCAACATTTTAATGTAGGCCTTGGGACTTTTCCTTTCATCAAAAAAATGACTGAGGTTTTGGCCTGGCCCCAAGTAGGAATTGACAATGTGAGCTTTTCAATGGGCGTAGAACGTTCATTCTGCCGTATCATTTGCCTGTATAGACTATTGTTGGTTATATATCTATATCTGTTTATATATCAGCAACCTCCCAGAGGAAGGCGAAAGCCGAAATATTGGGGAACACCCATACATGTTGGTTGTTTTCCTTTTGCTGTGTGTGGTATCTATCTATCTATCTATCTATCTATCTATCTATCTATCTATCTATCTATCTATCTATCTATCTATCTATCTATCTATCTATCTATCTATGTAAAAAAGCGCATAAGTGCTTATTCCATTATCCTCGATATAAAAGAATAAATAAATAAATAAATAAATATCTATCTATCTATCTATCTATCTATCTATCTATCTATCTATCTATCTATCTATCTATCTATCTACCTACCTACCTATCTATCTATCTATCTATCTATCTACCTATCTATCTATCTATCTATCTATCTATCTATCTATCTATCTGTCTGTCTGTCTGTCTGTCGGTCTGTCTATCTTGTGTGTGTGTGTGCGTGCGCGCTTGCTTACTTATCTATCTATCTATCTATCTATCTATCTATCTATCTATCTATCTATCTATCTATCTATCTATCTATCTATCTGTCTGTCTGTCTGTCTGTCTGTCTGTCTGCTATTTATCTTTCTATCTCTGTGTGTTGTGTTATGTGTGTGTGTGTGTATGCGCCCGCGCGCGCGCGCTTTTTAGTCTTTGGATATGATAAAAAAAAATTAGTTCGTTAGCTGGGGTTGCCAAATTAAGGATAGCACAGACGTTTTTGGCTCATAGGAGTATTTTTGAGGCGTCAAAGATATAATATAATGAAATGTTCCTCTGTATATTGCTTGATGTCAGTGTATCAGAAGATACGCACGTGTGTGTGTGTGTGTGTGTGTGTGTGTGTGTGTGTGTGTGTGTGCGCGCGTGTGTGCGCACGTGCGTGAGTGTGTGTGCGTGCTTCTGTGAGTGTTTCTGTGTGTTTTGTGTCTTTGCGTGTAGGCGTGCTTGTGTGTGTATTTGCGCGCCTGGAATGCACACATGCGCGCGTTCGCTGCGCGTATGCACTCATGTACATCACCGAGATTCGGACCCCATAAACAGCAGACCTACATACACATAGAGGACACTGCAATCTTAAAGTCAGTCAGCTCTGGCAGCAAATCATCACAAAATAGGGATGAAAGCTGAGCCATGTTTGACGTGACGCTATCACACAAACGGACATTGACGGCACCGACGCAAAACGAGATAAGGACAGGGGCCTGAATGAGTTAACTCATAGTGTGCACTGCTGTTTTAAGTGATAAGCAGACAGGGAGGGAGGTCTTGCTGGATGGGATATAGTAGACTTGGATGTCTCACAGGCCTGTATTCCTCTGTGTGTGTGTGTGTGTGTGTGTGTGTGTGTGTAGGGGGGGGGGGATGAGTGAGTGTGTGTATGCGTTGGGGGGGGGGGGGGGGGGGGTTAGTGTGTGTGTGAGAGAGAGAGAGAGGGAGAGAGAGAGAGAGAGAGAGTCGATGTCAAAGTCAAGCGTTTATTTTTAGATGGTACATTGATTGTGTGTGTGTGTGTGTGTGTAAGAAGTCAAGTCAATTTTTTATTTCCAGATGGTACATTGAATAAGCAATGCATTTGCTTTTTTTTTCATCAAGCCATCTATCTAGGAACAAAAAACAACATAATCAATATTATCTAACTACATTATTACCATAACCAATAATAATAAAACTAACTCCAAAAGAAAAATAGAAACAGAGAAAAAAAGAAAGAAAACACACACACATGCGACCAAAAACAACACCCCCCCAAAAAAAACACACACACACCTCAACAACAAAACTGGACCCCCCCCCCCCCCCCCCCTCCCGAACAAGAAAAATGCACTGCACAACTCGTACACACATACACGCGCGCACACGCAAACGCAACGCAACGCAACGCGGGGGGAGGGGGGAGGGTTTGTTTTGCTTTATTTTATTATTTGTTGTCGCTTTTTTCTCTTTTTGGGATGGTTTTCGTGGGGTTTTGTGTATGTTTTTTTTCGTTCTCCATTTTACTGGGTGAGTGTATTGGTATTGGGTTTATTTTATTTTATTTTATTTATATAACGTATCCCTAAGGGCGGGGACTGGATGTAAAAAAGCACATGGGTGCTTATTCATTATCCTCGAAATAAAATAATTTGTCATTGTCACTCTCTCTCTTTCTCTTTCTCTTTCTCTCTCTCCCTCCCCCCTTCCTCTCTTGTGTGTGTGTTTAAACATTTTAAAAAAGACTATCTTTTATTCATTTTATTCTTTTATTTCGAGGATAATGGAAATAAGCACTCGTGTGCTTTTATTCATCCAATCTTCATGTGTATGCAGTTTTGTCAATTTTGTCATCCGTTCCCACCGGCACACAATGGCCTACTCTTCCGAACGGCGGAACGGGTTTTAATGTGCGCAAGATGTTCTGCGTGCGTTCGCACAATCTTTGTGTGTGTGTGTGTGTGTGTGTGTGTGTGTGTGTGTGTGTGTGTGAGAGTTGTGCGTAAGTACGTGTGTGTTTGCGTGGGCGTACTTGCGTTGGGCGTAATTGCGCGCGCGCGTGCGCGTGGTGTGTGTATGTGTGTGTGTGTGTGTGTGTGTGTGTGTGTGTGTGTGTGTGTGTGTGTGTGTGTGTGTGTGTGTTCATAGCTCTTACCGATTCCCCCTTGCTCTCTCCCCATTCTACGAACTTTTCAAGGATTTTTCCTTTTCTTCTCCCCTATCTTTGCAATCACACCAGTGAGATTTTTAAAGCTTTTATGCGCTTTATAAATCATACATTCATGTGTTCATTCATTTACTCATTCTCTCAAAACAATAGCCTTTCTGGAAACAAAGCACAATAGCATGATAGCGCACAACAAAACTCATCAGGCATTGTTTCGGCGAAGATAATAACAGTATTGTTTTGATAACAATCCGGAAACCAGCGAGTTTGTATGATAACAACTCTCAAGGCTTGCTCCGGTTTCCTGTTGTTTTGTTTTGTTTCGGTGGGTGGGGTTTTGTTTTGTTTTGTTTTGGTCGTATTATCATCATATGCTGTCATAATTGCTTTTGGTGGGTCAGTTGCTTGGATGGTTTTTGTTTTGGCTTTGCTTTTCGCGTTCATGTGTGTTTATTATGATGTTCTCTCTCTCTCTCTCTCTCTCTCTCTCTCTCTCTCTCTCTCTCTCTCTCTCTCTCTCTCTCTCTCTCTCTCTCTCTCTCTCTCTCTCTCTCTCTCTCTATTAAGACTTAATGTGCTTCCTATCAATAATAATGTCAACAGATATAGCGAATCTATAAGACAAAAGCTGTCCTTTCTGTGTGAACAAAATAGAAAATGAATGTCACATTTGATTGCAGTTTGTATACAGATTTAAGAGAGAAATTTCTTAAAGAATCAAAATGCATGACACTATCCAGATTGCTGGAAGGAACAAACGAAAATCACCGACACAATCTCTCCAGGTATGTTTTTCATGCTATGAACAGTCGAAAGAAAAGCATTTTGTAATTGTGCTGTTGTTTGTAGGCTACTCCTTGTTTCCATTATAAGTCATTGTGCCTGCTTGATGTGCTGTTCGTTTGATTATATTATATGCATTGACTTTGTGTTTTGCTTTCAAGGTTTATCGTCTTACTGTTTTGGTTAATTGGATAATGGACTTGGTGTGATGCCACCAGGAGAGCTGGCTTAGATGGAAAATGTGACGATCTCTTTTTGCATTTTGTTTTCTTCACTTGCCTTTTTGCCTTGCCCACTGTATGTATTGTGGCCAAAGGCCAATGTACATTAAACCTGTTCAGTGTTCTCTCTCTCTCTCTCTCTCTCTCTCTCTCTCTCTCTCTCTCTCTCTCTCTCTCTCTCTCTCTCTCTCTCTGTCTCTGTCTGTCTGTCTGTCTGTCTCTTTATCTCTGTCTGTCGGTCTGTCTCTTTATCTCTGTCTGTCGGTCTGTC
>CM054156.1:13352869-13387869 GCA_028751875.1 Rapana venosa | reverse complement strand
GGGATCTTACTTCGTTCTGTATTTATTTTGCATGCCCCCTCCCCCCCCCCTCCCCTCCTCTTCTGAATTGCAGCAGAACAGAGACAGGTATTCAAGAACACACAGGCGCGAGAAATTGGACGCCATCAACACCAACATGCTGGCCCCCCACACTAAAGATTCAGGGCATAAAGCAGAATGACTTTATCCTGAAATCGGTAAATCCAAAACAGGAGCCTATCAGCCGATTTCCCCCCCCCCCCCCCCAACCCTGCCACGCGCGCGCGCGCACACGCACGCGCGCACGCACACACACACACGCGCCGCGCGCCGCGCGCGAGCACTTCTCCTCTTCTGTCTCTTCTGTCTCTGTCTCTATCTCTGTCGCAGACATGCGCGCGCGCTTACACACACACACACACACACACACACACACACACACACACACACACACACACACACACACACACACCGTTCCCTTTTTCTGCTTACTGCCATCTGGAAACGACGTCTTGGCTGGTTCTCTGTGTGACAAGACTGGAAAATCAAAGCCGCCGCATTGGCGCAGTGGTTAGTGCTTTGGATTCCTGGCTGGAAGGCATGTCGCTGGTTCGAATCTCGTCAAAATCGAATTTTTAAGGATATTTTTTTCGTTTCTGTTGGTCAGACTCGCTTTTACACAGACTGAGTTTGTTATTTGCGCAGCAAGAATACTGAGACCGCGCAGTTAAGCAGCATTCACTTTACATATTTAATCTTGAGATGGATACTCAAATGTCTTGACCAACACTGCAGGCGTTTGTATCTCTGGGCCTGGTTGGTGCCAGGATATTAAATGTGTTTTAAGCATGTTCGTTTCAGAAAAGGCCTGCATACTTGAAGAACACATCACCTAGAGCAACAGCAAGCTTAGGGCTTGTATCGTGCCCAGTGTTTAGCTATCTGTGTCACTGTTTGTCTGTCTTTCTGTCTATCTATCTGTCTATCTGTCTGCCTGTGTTTCTGACTTTCTGTCTATGTATGTATGTATGTATGTATGTATGTATGTATGTATGTATGTATGTATGTATGTATGTATGAATGTATGTGTCTGTCTGTCTGTCTGTCTGTCTGTCTGTCTATCCTTCTTGGTATATATCTATATATCTTTCTCTCTCTATATATATATCGATTTAATTTAAATTAATGTATATATGTAGTATGTATGTATATGTCTATCTATCTATCTATCTATCTATCTATCTGTCTGTCTGTCTATCTATCTATCTGTCTGTCTGTCTGTCTGTCTGTCTATCTATCTCGATATGATTCGATACGGTATGCTATGACATGGTAGTGATCTCATTTGATAGAGCACAGCCCTGTCAAGTAGTCTCAAAGCTGGTGGTGCACTTTCATAGCAGCATCCTTTCATCATCCTCATCGCCATTGACCATCATGCTATAAGAGAACATCGTCTCTGATTCGGTGGCCCCGGTTGCTCTGGACCTCAGTTTTGGTTTCCACATACTCTTTCTGTGCCTGTGGTGAGTTGGCGTCAAAGCTTTAGTGGGGTCGGGGGGGGGGGGGGGGGGGGGGGGGGGGGGGGGGGGGGGGGGGGGCAGTTGTCAGAGGGCTGTTGTGATGGTCACCACTCCGGATAGGCATCTTACTCAGTCTGGCTTTGCAACTAAGCTAATTGTTGTCGTCAGTAAGGGGCTCAGGAGGTGGTTTCCTACGTTTCCTATTGTATGCTCAGAACAGGCACCACTGAACACCACCAAAGTGACCCGGCATCAGTGCAGAGCCCTTCTTGAGGGTGGCCGCAAGGCAGCCTGGCATTGATAGGCGCCGTGTGGGCTTCTGACTCTGAGCATGCAGCAGGACGGGTCTAGGTGTGGCTGGGGCGGAGACATCGAGATGAGCGGCTTAAGAACAGCAGTACAGGACCGTAACAGATAAGGCAGCACACAAAAAAAGGAAAAGAATATGGTTAACGGAGGAGCATGATCTGTCAAAAGCTTTGTCCGTGACTGATATCAGCCAAAATGCTAAGGCCTACATAATAATGTTGTGCTGTAAAACTTTATGCTAAAATGACAAGCTCTCAAGCATAACAACATGTTATACTCTCTGCTCAAAGGAGAAAAGTCTTCTGAAGGTAGACTGTGGCTGCTTATAATTATGGCAGGGTACTTGAAAAGAGTCATACACGCCAACTTCTTATCCAGTGTGTAGTTACAGTCCCACGGTGATCCCCAAGTGGGGTGAGTGAGTCAGAGTGCATATTTATTCTGGGTGACCTGCAGGGTACGAAGCTGGGGGGGAATTCACAACAACAAGACCAAAGTATTCCTCCATAACAACATTAACGTAATGCAAGAATGATCAGCGAGACCCAAATCCCCCTCCCTCCAACAAACAAACGAAAGCTCCCAAAACGGCAAACACAACAACCCCTTCCCTCCCTCAAAACGACAACAGCAAACAACCCCCCCCCCCCCCCCCCCCCCAACCCCCGATAAAAACACAACCAAAAAAAAAACCCCATACCTAAACAACACGGAAAAAAACCAACCTGTGAAGGCATGACAAATCTCAGAAGAAAAATAAAAACCCAGTTTATTGTCAGGCCGACGCGTTTCGTTTCTGTGTATATATGTATACAGAGAGAGAGACCCTCCGCTCAGCATTCAGCGTTGGCGTTTCTTTCAGCCAGTATCGCGACGAGCAATAAACCTCTTTCTTTTTCTCTGAGGCGTTCATAGCACCTCGGTCGGTGACCTCTTTGCATGAACTGACGACAGCGTGACCCGGATTCCAGAGCAGAATAGCAGAAAACAAACATGGCAGATTAGAGTTAGGAACACACAAACATTCCTGGGGCGGGGGGGGGAACACACACACACACAAAGGAAGGAGAGGGGGGAGGTGGGCTGGTTAAGATGGCATTGTGGAAGTGTAAAACTCGTGGTCTGTCTCATTGAGGGCTTGCAAGTCTGTGAAGTAAAAGCTAGTTTTTGTTTGAAAGTAATCATGCGTGTCATTCTTTCGAGAGGAATCGCGTTAGACTTGTTGTTGCTGGGTTCCTTTGCATACTGGTATTTGCTGGAATGATATAGCAGGCAAACTAGTAAAGGAAGGCGCTTTGAGGAATTTGTCAGAAACTTGTTAAAACCTGATGCTTTTGAAAGTAATGCAGATATTGAAAAGCTGCATACACCTCTTCCTAAGCAGTATAACTATTGCCTTATCCTACGTATATCTCAATTTTCCTCGAAGTCGGAATGCGGCTACCTTAATGGTGGGCAAAAACGATCGCATACGCAAAATCTCACCATTAGTGAATCTCGGAGTTCTAGCTTCGGAACGAAAAAGATCATCTCGAGTTTTATGTACAAACTTTGTTTCAGATCTTGGAAAACTGAATTTTCCCAAAGTATAACAATCATGTCCTTGTTCCTGTTCATCACCTTATGAGCATATTCTTTTTCATTGCCCTGTTTTTGAGTTCTTTATACAATGGCTCTGTCATTGACAGTGAACTGGCATCAATGAAATATCACAGTCTGTTGAAATAGATTTTACAGGCACTTATAGTTCTCATGATAAAAGTCATTACTTGGTCTGGAATTACGTTACCACTGTAGATTTTAATTGCTCACCCACTGTGATTCAACTCAACTCGCTTTTCGCCAATTCCCCATTTATGCATTTTCAAAACTAAAACTCTAGTCGATTATATCACTGGGGTGAATAGACTTTAAGATCAAAGCAAATCAGAATCTCTGAGGAAGTGAGTTTCTTTCTTTCTCTGCTTAGGTGTCTGTTGGAGGGGATCTTTTCCGTGGAGTTAACATTGGTACTGACTACACTCCCCCTGAAAGTCCTTCAGATGAGACTGTATAAGACCCGGTGTGCAAACGCAGAACATCTTGCACACACGTTAAACCCCCCACCCACCTTTTCTCGAAGAGTAGTCCAGCTATGGCCGATGGCGTGGTTGATATAAACATACCCAGCATGCACCTTGCTACATGAAGAGGGCTAAACTCCGCTCGGTTCAACTTGTCAAGAAACACTGCCTGAAAATTTCAGTGCAGTGTTCCAACGACTCCTGAAGGAGTTAAGGGTGAAGTCAATCAGAAAACAAGTCGCGGTGTGATTGACCTACAAGAGATGAACATCTATTTCAGTCTTAATATCTGGTTTGGAAATAAGCGGGTACGTTCCTAGTATAGTACAGGTGATATAGGAACAGAGGAAAATTGGTTACAGTGTTCATACACAAACGCAGAGTTTTGCTGAATATGTCTGTACAGAGGGAGGGAGGGAGAGGAAGAGAGAGCGGGAGAGGGAGGGAGGGAGAGAGAGAGAGAGAGGAGAGGAGAGAGAGAGAGAGAGAGAGAGAGAGAGAGGGAGGGAGGGGGTGGGGGGGAGGCAGGCAGAGGCTTTATTGTATGTGCTTCGGCCTGGGCCACTGTGCAAAACATGTTTGGGGCAGAGGGTATAGGTCGACATGAGAGAGAAGGAGAGAGAGAGAGAGAGAGAGAGAGAGAGAGAGAGAGAGAGAGAGAGAGAGAGAAGAAGACAGACAGACCAGACAGACAGACAGACAGACGGACATCGCAAGGACAGAACGGAAGTGTCATCAGGAGAGACGCACAGACAGAATCAAAAGACCAACCAACCAACCAGCCAACCAACATTGTGTTTTGAATGTTGTAAAGAGCCTAAACAGGACATCCTTACTAAGTAAAGTGCACCACTGGGGAGGGGGGGGGTAACAGCAGGCCGGGAAAAGTCCACGTCTGCTTCAACAGACTACCTTAAATCTGCTCATTCAAAACCTGCCAAAACACCTTCTGTGTCTGGAAAATGAAACTGGAATTAAATTTGCATCATTAAAACGTATCCCTTTCACCGAATCTGTCAGTACAGAGAAGGAGGGAGGGAGAGAGGGAGGAGGAGGAGAGAAGGGAGGGAGGAGAGGAGAGAGAGGAGAAGGGAGATGAGAGGAGAGAGAGAGAGAGAGAGAGAGAGAGTGGATGGTATTTTTTTTAAAAAAAAAGAAGATAACAGTCGTGCTGTTCTTAGAAGGACAAATTTACATCAAGTCCCCTAGAGAGAAGGAAAAGAGAGAAGAGGGGAGAGAGAAGAGAGAGAGAGGGGGGGGTGGGGGGCAATTTTCTTTTCCTTTTTTTCTTTTTTAATTTGAGGAAAACAAACACTCATGGGCTGTTTTTAGAAGCAACATTTTATATCCAGTCCCACAGAGAGAGAAAAGGCAATTTTCTTTTCTTTTTTAAAATTTCGATGATAAAAACCCCACTCGTGCCGTTTTTAGAAGCAAAATTTTACATCCAGTCCCAGAGAGAGAGAGGGGGGCAATTTTCTTTTCTGTAATTTTGAGGATAACAAACACTCGCGTGCTGATTTTAGAAGCAAAATTTTACATCCAGTCCCCGAGGGAGAGAGAGAGAGGATCACCAAGATTGTCGAATGGTAAATTTCTTGTGCATCATATGTGGAGCGTAACAATTTTAATTTTCTCCAAAAGTTGGGCAAAATTTAATGCATATGTGAGTGGGCAGACCACCTGCTCTTTCTCCACCTAGAAAACACCCTTGGTGTCTAAAGAATAAAAAATATATAATTTGCATCATTCAGTATATCCGTTTAGCCGAAACTGTCGTTCGTCATTGAGAGTGGGGGAAAAGGGGAGAGATTAAGAGAGAGAGAGAGAGAGAGAGAGGAGAGAGAGAGGAGAGAGAGAGAGAGAGAGAGAGGATAATGGTAATAGAACAAAGCTATTACAATGTAAGGATGGATTCCCAATACAATACACTATCAAAATTAGTGTATAGTTTGATTTATTCGTGTAATGCCAAAAAGAAAAATGAAGCAAAATACATGCACTAGTTATTGTGCATGATTATTACTATTAATATACAGTCAGATTCTTTGGAAAGTGCAAGGTCTCTTATGTTAGACATGTTATACAAATGTAATGATTTTTGCACAGTTTTAGTTTGATAATGAGAACATGAACTTATTTCTTTATCTTAATAGTTTGTGTGTACAGCTACGGTTTTATAGATTTCTCCTGTTTATTTTTGAACAATGCACAACACACAACAAAGCGTCCCCTCACTGTGTTAGTCTAATTGTCATTAGTCATTCTGTAACTGATGTGGTCTGCCAACAGATCCAGGAGGCCGAATATGAATCCTGTATGCTATTCAGTCCTTGTTCCATACCCAGGGCTAAAGAGTCTGGGGGTCTGGGGTAGTATAATAATAATAATAATAATAATAATGTATGGAATTTATATAGCGCTGAATCTTGTAAAGCAACAAATCAAAGCGCTCGTAAAACGTATGAACGTTCATTGGGTGAAAAACGTTTAAAAACCCATCCACACTTCCAGCACCTGGATTTAGCCACCATTCTAGCGCACCCGTGCCCTTGACTCAACATTTCCTTGCCTTTTCTGTTTGCTATTCAGCAGGTCGTAAAGGTTACGTGCTATTTTTGACTTGCCTTATTTAACAGTTTGAACCGAAACCGAATGAAGTTTGGTGCTACTTTTACATATACATGATTATGGCTTGTTCACCTTGCACTTGTATAAGATCTTTTGGTGTTTGCAGATTTTCGAAATTTTTTTTTCCAAAGCAAACACGTGTAAAGTCTCTATTACTCTGATCAATACTGGATCTTTGGCTGAATGTTATGAGTCATAAGTTTGTGTACATACAACAGAGCTATTGATAATGCAGAGTAATATTTTTTTTCCATAATACAAGTTAAACAAATTTCTTGACCCTACTTGTAAGGTCTTTACGTGCAACAACACACCTCGCCGAGGCAGAGATAAGTATTCTTAGATATCTGTGAGCATTTGTATCAGGCATTAAACACTAGTCATGTAACAGTCTTTCGCTGGAATTCGCAGATAGTCTTCTTTTCTACACACTGCGAAACTTTCATTCATTTGAATCACCACTGGTTGTGTTTAACTGCTGCTTTTAGCTGAAGAGAAGAATCAGCATTCTGTAAATTATTCAGTTGCATTTGTAACTCCATGGCTGTCTTTGACAACACCCATCATCATTATGCGCTTTGATTTGTCTTTGCAAGATATAGCGCTATATAAGTTCCATTTATTATTATTATTATTATTATTATTAGCTTATAAGAGTTTAAACAATTCACAAGCATCCAAAGAATGCCTAGCACCGTGTTTTCCTTTTTTTTCAAATCAATTTTCAAGAAATTGCCAATTCATCAACAGAAAAAGTAAAAGACGAGTAAAAACAGAACACCCAAGTGTTTTGCAAATTTTCGGTTTATCTTAAGCCTTGTTCAGGCTAAACGATTGGCCAACTGACAGTGACGAACCAAACACAAACCTACATAGGCATAAAAGTGAGTATTGTAAAAACAGTTCTGTGTAAACACTGGAAAATACTCATTATGCTTAATACAGAAAAAGTAAATGATAATGGGATCTGTGCACCTCCCTGTCAAAACATGACAAAACATTCCTTGACGCTTTATCTAGAGGATGAAGTATATGTTTTGTTTTGTTTAATGTCTATTCACTACTTGGTGCTTTAGACACACCCGCAGTCACACCACAACACCTATACACACTCCACCTCTCTCTCTCTCTCTCTTTCTCTCTCTCTCTCTCTCTCTCTCTCTCTCTCTCTCTCTCTCTCTCTCTCTCTCTCTCTCTCTCTCTTCCCTCTCTCTCTCCCCCTCTCTCTCCCTCACATACACATGCATACATACATACATACATACATACATACATACATACATACATACATACATAGACACACATACATACATACAAACATACATACATAGGCCTACATGAATATATACATAATGTATACAAACATAAATTATATCCCACAATTAATTACAGTAAATGAAAATGATATATGTAAGATTTCACAAATTTTTTGTTAAGACGATCAATTCAGTATAAAAAGAATGACACATATGACTTAAATTTAGTGGGTGATTACAAAAAAAGAATTGCATGTTCATTCTGAAAACGGTTAGAAATGTCATTCGAGGCAGGTACTTTGTGAACACTCAAAACAATCATCACATAACTAATAATTGTCATTTGCTGTACATGCATTAGCGTTATAATTGCCAATTTACTGTACATACATTAACGTTATCTCAAAATTTAACGAAAGGTCATTAAAACAAATTTTCAATAAGCGTTCTCCCCAAAATTTCAAAAATCTATACCCTCTGTGATGACATTTCCAGAGAAAAGATTTTGTTTGGAGGAAACATGATTAGACTAAGAATATGTTTTCTACTAGGGATCATCCTGTTCAGTTGGTAATGCAAATCTAAGTGGCCACAGCAGTTCTTTGTGTGAATGAGTACTGGGTGTGGCTTTGCAACAGAGAGTCCTGGTTGACAGTATTTAAATATTTGCCTCGCAAGAACTGTGGCATTTTATGTTCCCTTTAAACGTAATATTTCCCCCATAATATAATGTATGATTCTCAAGGACTTTGGCATTTTATTTTCCCTTTAAACGTAATATTTTCCCCATAATATAATGTTTGCTTCGCAAGAACTTTGGCATTTTCCTTTAAATGTAGTAGGAAAGGGTGGAGATGTTTACGATATCCTGGGTCAACTTGATATGCAGACCTACCAACGCCTTAATTCCCTTCGTGTACAAACGCACGCAGAAGACCGAATAAGCATTTTCAAAGATCCCGTTATTCATGTCAGCGTTTTTGGGGAGGTTAGAAAAACACGAACACACCCAGCATGCACTGTGTAACTGGAAAGGGATGGGCTCCGCCAGGTTCAACTTGCCGAAGAGACACAGCCTAAAACTTCTGTTGCTGTGTCCCCACGACTTCTGAGGGAGTTAGGGGGAGAAGGGAATGATTGAGGGAACTGTCCCCGAATGCAGCCACCTTAATGGTAGGCAAAAACGGTCGCATACGTAAACATAGATTTTACTCAGGAATGAAAAAAAAAAAAGAAGAATGAAGGAACGAAGAGAGAGAGAGAGAGATAGAGAGAGAGAGAGAGAGAGAGAGAGAGAGAGAGAGAGAGAGAGAGAGAGAGAGAGAAATGAGAATAAAGGAATGAATGAATGCTTTTCAAAACGCAGTTTTGTGTGTGTGTGTGTGTGTGTGTGTGTGTGTGTGTGTGTGTGCGTGCGCGCGCGCGCGCGCGTGTGTGTGTGTGTGAAAGAGAGAGAGTGAGAGAGTGAGAGAGAGAGAATAAATGAATGAATGAATGAAATAATGCTTTTCAATACGCAAGAGAGAGAGAGAGAGAGAGAGAGAGAGAGAGAGAGAGAGAGAGAGAGAGAGAGAGAGAGAGAGAGAGAACTCAGAACTCAGAAATTTAATGTATCTCAGCCTTAGGCCATAATACATGGTTGGCGTAGAAGGAATTGAAAATGCCACAGAGTGGGCAAAACCGGATAACATCCACAATACCAAGCTCACTTTCAGTGAAACAAATAATGAAGACAATGCACAAATACATAAAAATCCATATGTATCAAACACAATTCACTATTTTGATCTAAATGTATCTTCCTTATGTCTGGATAAAATCAATATACATATATAGAGAGAGAGAACTCAGAACACAGAACTCAGAAATTTAATGTATCTCGGCCTGAGGCCATAATACATGGTTGGCGTAGGAGAAATTGAGGATGCCACAGAGTGGGCAAAAACCGGATAACATACACAATACCAAGCTCACTTTCAGTGAAAGAAATAATGAAGACAATGCACAAATGCATAAAAATACATATGTATCAAACACAATTCACTATTTTGATCTAAGTGTACCTTCCTTATGTCTGGAAAAAATCAATATACATAATTAGTTTCTCAAAATCATAACAAAACGATAACCGTATCTTCGTTTGTGATGTAAATATCTTAATACAAGAAATTTTTTCTCTTATTGATGGCATGGAATATATAACTAGACAGGCAGTGATTTTTACTACTGTTTTCTGCTTTAAGTAAATCATGCAAATGTGTATCAACACAATCCCTTAAAATTTAATTCTTAAATCATTATACACAAAACATTCATAAAGAAAATGCTTTTCATCTTCAACTTTGGGTTTACAAAATGGACATTGTTTCTTCTGATACTGTGCACTATATCGATGTACATTGTTGTTGAGTTGTAAAACATTACATCTCATCTGTGACACAGCAACTCTAAAGCAGTAGGTATCTAAGTGTAGAAGATATTCTTCTTTAACAAATATTGTTTTGAAACCAGCCGCCATGGCGCAGTGGTTAGCGCCTTGGCTTACGGACTGGAAGGTCGCGGGCTCGATTCCCATAAGAGTCATAGGGATTTTTCGGACTCCGGCCGGCTCCTACCCAGAGTGAGTGTGCTGTGGGCTCAGTGGGAAGACTGGGACCACACAGTCGAGCTTCATCCACTTAACGGATGCGAATTTGAGAGTGTTGCTCAAATTACCTGACCAACACTGCAGGTGTCTGTTTCTCTCGGGCCCGGTTGACGCCGGGATATATTATGATAGTAAGCGTAGAGTACAGCCCTGTCAAGTAGTCTCAAAGCATATGCACTTCCACAGCAGCATCATTACGTCATCCTCATTGTCATTGATCATCATGCAATTAAAAAAATTGCCTCTGATTCGGTGGTCCCAGTTGCTCTGATCTCATGGTGGCCTCAGATTCGGTTTGCCCATACACTTCTGTGCCTGTGGTGAGTTTGTGTCAAAGCCTTTGGGGTTGGAGGTTTGCGGGGGACGGTTGTTGGAGGGACGTTGTGGTGGTTGCTACCTCGGGTGGGCAATCTCTCAGTTGGCTCCGCGGATGAGCTATACGTCGTTAGTAGGTGGGTTTAGTAGGTGGTGTCCTGCGTTATGTTATGCTCAGAAAAGGCACCATTGAAACTCGCAAAGAGTGACCCTTCAGCTGTGTGGCCCCTCTGGCTGGTGGCCCCACGGCGACCTGATAGTGATGGGCTCCCTGTGGACCTCCGACTCTGAGGATGAGACATAACAAATCTGGGTATGGTTGTGGCGGGGAGATTGGATTGAGCGGCGTGGGAGCAGCAGGACGGGGGGACGTCACAGAAGATGAGGCAGCAAAAAAAAAAAAAAAATGTTTTGAAACACCTTAACTGTCATATCTGTCTCGGTCTCTGATTGTACTATACCATTCCTGGATAAACATATCAACTAGTCTTTGCTTAAACAGATGTAAGAATACCTTGACGTCACCAACACCCTGTTGAAGCCATAAAAGCTGATCTGATCACATAAAATTTGTTTTAATCTAGAAACCAACCAGTTTTTTTTTTTTGTTTTTTTTTTTTTTTTTTTTTTTTTTCTTTCCAAGATATTTCCATGTCAAGCAACATTTGATAAGATTATATGGTAGTCTGTAAAAATTCATTTGTAATAATTTAATCCAATATCTAGGAGTAATTATTGGGAGTTGATGTATAGAGGGATATCGACCCAGTCAACATATATCATTTTTATTTGGGAGTTTTCAATGGTACACCCAAAAATTCTATTGAAAGCCATATGTGTACTTTCTCTATAGGTTCCAGTTTATGTTAACCCCATATCTCGATGAATATAGTAAGATTGGCTGTATTTTAATGTTCCAAAGATCTTGAAATATGTTTCAGCGTTATTTCTTTATATTTATGAAAAACCTATTTAATTCTAAAACTGCTTTCTTTCTGGTCCGAGAGATCTGTGCCCAGTTGCACTAAGTTTTGTTGTTAAAATTAATCCCTAAATAGCAATACTTATTTAACACTTTAATTTGAAATTATCGTAAACCACTGTTCATTTTCCCAAGGAAAAACCCCTTTTCTAAAGACCAT
The DNA here is from genome assembly GCA_028751875.1 of Rapana venosa. Taxonomy (NCBI): domain Eukaryota; kingdom Metazoa; phylum Mollusca; class Gastropoda; order Neogastropoda; family Muricidae; genus Rapana; species Rapana venosa. The sequence goes on along the minus strand of CM054156.1, from coordinate 13,376,004 downwards.
TACTTTACTTTTATCAGAATTGGACATTTAATTGCCAATAATCAAACACGATTTATACATGTCAATTGGATTTTGTAACCTCCAGGAGTTGTTGAAATAAAGAGCCACATCATCTGCAAAGGTTAAAACAAAGATTACCATGATGTCTGGTATGTTGTATTCCATGTTTACCTTTTTTTACCCATGGTCTCAGATAATGGTTGATAAATAAAGGAAAACAGAGTTGGGCTTAACACACATCCTTGTCTCACACCAATAGGGCATTTCAAAAAAATTCAGGAAATTCACCGTTGCCGTGACTGAATATTATTGGAGAGAGAGAGAGAAGAGTGAGAGACGAGGATTTGAGAGAGAGGAGAGAGAGAGAGTAAATGAGTGAATGCTGTTCAGTATGAGAGAGAGAGAGTGATGAATGAAATGAAATGAAATGGAATGAATAAAAAGAATGCTTTTCAATACGCAAGTGACGTGAGTGAGTGAGTGTGAGAGAGAGAGAGAGGGTGAGAGAGAGATGAGGAGAGAGAGAGAGAGAGAGAAGAGGAGAGAGAGAATAGGATGGATGAATGAAAGTTTGCTTTTCAATACGCACTTATGGCGTGTGGTTGTAGTGAGAAGAGAGAGAGAATATATATGAATGTTTTTTCAATACGAATAGGAGAGAGAGAGAGGAGAAGAGAGAGAGAGGAGGAGACGAGAGAGAGAGAGAGGAGTGAGAGAGAGAGAGAGAAATGAATGAATGAACGCTTTTCATTAGGCAAGTATGAGATGAGAGATGAGAGAGGTGAGAGAGAGAGGAGTTTAGGAGGGTGAGAAGAGAGAGAGAGAGAGAGAGAGAGGAGACACCACACAAAATTTTATTGTATTTGCGATCTAGCCATATAGCGCTGCGGGAGCGGTAACAAACGATATCCGAACGCGACGCGATTACAATGACATGGAAACCATGGCGTGGTGGTATGTACATCAAAGATTCGATACCTATTGTCTGTGTCTCATTTTCAAACCTGCCTTTCTTTTTTTCAGTTACGAGCCAGCGAGTAGCCCATGTAAGGACCGATAGGTTTTTTTTTTTTTTTCCCGAAGATGTGTAACTTGCTCAGCATCGCCACACTGTCTCTGTGTGTTGTGTGTTAGTACACTGTTTCCTTTACGAAGTCTGCGCAAGCTGAACGTTCTTTGGCAACATGTTTTTTCTTCTTGCTTGATGTACCAGAAAACACTTAGATTCCTCGCAGGATCTATTCAAGAGTATTCAGGATGATGTCATCTGATTACACATTACAATGGTTTTGATCAACCGAAACTATGTACCACACCTTTTCGAAACCGTGTGTTTCTTTGCTGTCCCTTAATCGACGCAGATAACGTTTGTTCAGTTAGAGTAGACACATACTGTTTCACAATACCCGTATCAGGTATCAGAGTCATCACTGTGCAGCCAACTGTTTCAGCTTTCCTGCACATCAGGCGCCTCAGAGAACACCGATTCTTGTTGTCTGTTGCTGGATCACAACAGTAGAAAGTGAATATGGTGTGGCTGAGGCATTAATTCACTGCTCGACCACATAGTTCTGTGTACACACTGGTTTGTTTTCATCTGTTTCCAATCGAGAGGGAGTCAATGTTTACAAAGACCGGTCTTCCAAGGGACACTGTCTTGTCACATTGGCGACCTTGCCTGTTCTTTCTTGGGTGTTGTTACTTCTTTGAACATCGCGACGTCTTTGACAAGGGGGTTTCTTGCAGAATAGTATGAAACGGGCGTTACGGTTCTGCACCGGGGTCCGCCATTTCTGTGACACTGGCTTGTAGCTGGCTTCATTAGCAAGACGGAAACCACAACATGGGCTTCCCGCGACTTCAATCTTTTGTGTTTAAAAAAACACCCCCGGGGGTGGGGGATACGTTGTCGATCAGCAGGGGTTTTTTAAAGTTGTTATTACAGTAGTGGAAGGCCCAGTACTGAACATTTTGAAGTAAAAATGCAAAAATTTGCAGCATGGCTTACTAACAGCACACCGTTCAGTTCTAGTTCCCGTCAGTCGTCGAGAGAGAGAGAGTGAGAGAGAGAGAGAGGGCACAGCTTGCATTATGGCCCCGCTACGAATTCTGCTTGTTGGCACACAGCCCTTCTGTGTATTATTTCTGTTGTGCTCAGGGTCGCTGGCTAATTGGAGCCTCACAGGCTGGTCCTATCTTGACAGAAAAAAAAAGATCAAAGAGTTTGATGGCTCAGATCTGTGTGAATTGAATCCGCGGTTTAGTTTTTGATTGCTCTGTGTGTGTGTGTGTGTGTGTGTGTGTGTGTGTGTGTGTGTGTGTGTGTGTGTGAGGGTGTTGTGTGTGGTCCCAGGGCCGAAAACTCATAGGTAGGCCAAAGGCATGGTCCTTAATCATTAAGGGTTCAAATTGCAGTCATGATAGATGTATTTCCGAGTAAGTTTTTTCTGTAGTCCTTTAATTTATTGAATCTTTCAAATCATTTTCAAAGTATGGGAAGTTGTGGGACTAGGTTTTCTTTTAATGTTATATGTCAATAGTATGTATGTTTGTATGTATGTTGTATGTATGTATGTATGTATGTATTTATGTATGTTGATATTAATGACAGGTATGTATGTATTGTATGTATGTATGTATGTTATGTATTGTGTATGTATGTATGATGTATGTTGTATGTTGTATGTATGTATGTGTGTATGTATGTAAGTATGTATGTATGTAATCTTATTTATTATGTGTGTGCGTTACTAATAGTGAATGACGCTGAATACAAGAACACACACCACACTACACACACAACAACACACACACAAACCACACAACACACACACACACTACACAACACGAAAAAAGTAGATAAACAGATATTAGGCAGCAGACAGACAGACAGACTACTTGAAATTTATTTAGCTTGACTCTGTGCAACAGGAAGCACATGCTCTGAAATAAGGCAGGGCCAAAAAGGCCAGACAAAAATTAAGAGACAATTATAGGGTAGTAAACCTTTTAATTGGTGACAAAAAGTAGTGCGTAGAGATCAGCCTTATAGTTCCCCCTATCTGACATTACATGACGGTTTAAGTCTCACAAACGGCCGTCTTTTTGTAGATTGGGGTCCTCCTTTGTTTGTGGTGGATCGGTTGGTCTAGAGGTACCGCATTACTGAAAAGTGAGGATTTAGGTTCGATCCCATTTAGCCGAAATGTTGCCATTGTGAGTTGTGGTCTGGGTGTTGTCTTTCGGTCGAGATGACGCTAAATGAGGTCATGTGTGCAAACATGCGTTTAATCACGTAAAACAACCCGTGGCAAGCAGAGAACTGTCCATGGCAATTTCTATGGGAAAAAAGCCAGGTTCAAGGGAAACTATTACTATTATATCTATCTATTATCTATCTATCTATCTATCTATTATCTATCTATCTATCTATCTATATTTATCTATCTCTCTCTCTCTCTTCTCCTTCTCTCTCTCTCTTATATATATAATATTATATATATATTAGATATATACACGCAGGGAAAAGCCAAGCAATCAACAAACAAAAACCATTAATGATTGGTGCTGCGCATGTTGGGATGTGGCTTTTTTCTGGGGTGTAGGAGAGCAGCCCAAATTTTACGCAGAGAAGCCTGCCTTGACTGAAAGTAGTATACAGCCTAATGCAGTAATAATGATAATAATAATAATAATAATAATAATGTATGGAATTTATATAGCGCTGAATCTTGTAAAGCAATAAATCAAAGCTCTTTAAAAAAATTATGCGTGTGTATGCGGTTTTGTAAAAATTTTTGTCATCTGTTCCCACCGGCACACAATGGCCTACTCTTTCGAACAGCGGAACAGGATTTAACGTGTGCGCAAGATGTTCTGCATCGTTCGCACAGGGCCTAGGGTTTATAGTCTCATCCGAAGGACATTGACTTTCAGTTTGAGTTTTTTGTCAAACTGGGAAGAAAGGGCGAGGCTGGGAATCGAACCCAGAACCTCACGGTTTACTTGTTGGCAGGCAAACGTCTTAACCATCCTGCCACCTTCCTTCCCAGTACAATACAATACAATAATAGCGTCATATGAAGAAAACACGTTTGAAGCCTATTTTCTAAGGTTGGATATGGGAGACGGGATAGCTAGCTGAGTGCTCAGCACACTCACTCTCCCCAAACTAAGGCGAAGCGGCGTTGAACGTAGTTACCATCTTGGATGGATGACCGTTCGAGCGCCTTGACTTTAGTGCCAATCCCCTAGTTCATCACAGTGGGAATGGGTATGTCCTCTTTAGGAAGGAATGGATAAGCAGAAGGGAGGGAGGGGGGGGGGGGGGGGGAAGAATTTTTGGGGCACCCTCAAAATACTGGCCCTAGAGAAGATGAGGTCTGTTGACACCTTGCTCCGGAACGAAATATGTTATTTGGGGGAACACTTTATTTTTTATTGGTTCGTAACTGGTCCCAAAAATTATTGACGTTCATGCTTATTTGTTGACACCACAACTTAAAAGGCACTTACGTTAAAAAGTAATCTAAAATTCAAGATTACTAATTCATCGAATGTTGACATAGAAACAATCAAACATGGTTGCCAAAATGGATATTTTTCAGGTCTTTACAACTTTTGGTTGAAAACAAATATTAATACTTTTTCCAGACATGTTTTTATGACTTAAAGTCTTAAAAAATTCAAGAGAGGTTTTTGCTCTACACATATTGTGTTGGTATCGGTAAACAGCCATTTTGAACACTAAAACGATATGATTCAGGCTATTGGTAATCCCTGTGTACACTTAAGGGTCAGTTTAGCGTTGTTTCAACCTAGCAAGCTTCACCAATGTTTGCCAGGTTCCCAGTACAGGCCTGTATCAGTGACAAACTCTTGCCAAGGCTGTTACTCCTAGTGTAAAATCGGTTCAATCACACATGCCGAAATTGGTCAGAAGATGGGTTTCACGTTTGCTGGACATTCAACTAAGACCTGTACCCAGAGAACCTCTCACTGTAGTATATTATATCCTCGTTCCACTTTTACATCATCAGAAGCTAAATCCCTCTGACAGAATACAGGCAAACACTTTTTCAAATTTCTTTATTATTTCCATTATCTGATTTCAACACACCAACCCAAACCAATTCTGAAAGAATCTGTTCAGAGACTAATACCCACACAATTCTGATCCTCTGAACTAACACTAATTTTCCTCAAACGTAACCAGTAGGTGTTTCTGTCAGTCATGGTGAATGGGTTTTTTCAGCCAGTAACCCACTCAGTACGAATGGGCGTTTTCACATCAGCTGTCTGTCTTTCCATAAAATTAATTTTTAAAAGGTTATCTGTCAGGGACTGTCCGGCACCCCTCCCCACCTTCACCTTCCACGGCCCCACACTTGTAGTTTCGGACATGAAATAAAGAAAGTCAATATAGTTTTATTTTATTTTTATAACCACTAAAGTCACGGCGATTCTATGCGTTGAAATTCGGGTGCTATCCCGGGGAGGAGCGCGTCGCACATGAGCAGCGCACCTTTATTTTTCTTTTTCTAGTTGCCGTGTATTTTGGTTCCTATCGAGTGGCTTTTTTTTCTACAGAAGTTTGCCGGAAAAATCTCTTGTTGCCGTGGGTTCTTTTACGTGCGCTAAATTATGTGCAACACACGGTTTATCGTCTCATCCGAAAGACTAGCGCCCAGACCACCACTCATGATCTAATAGATGGGGGGAAAATTTCGGGTCCAAACGGGATTCGAACCACCGCACACTTCCAACCCGAACTTTTCGCTTTGTAGACAGACGCGTTACCTTTAGACCACGGAGCCACATCCAAAGCTAGTTCAAATTATGTCGGGTAGTCTTGTCTAATCCCCACAGCTCTTAGTCACACAAAGCGACTGGTGGTTTGTGATGTTGAACATTTTTCAAAAACATCTTTGGGATGACCCAAGCATGAAATTTATGCGTGACCACATTTGTCCCCCCCCCCCGTTCCATTTGAATTTCTTTTTTATGACTTGTTTGTAATGTAATCTCAAAGAACTTGTTACCCTAGCTAGACGAGAATATGGGCCTGTGATGTTTCTTTCTTTCATTGCTTTTTTTTAAAAAATAGATTTATATATATATATAATATATATGTATATAATATATATATATATATATTTTTTATGCTATGGGGTATTCAAAAATGTAGAAAAGTAACATTTTGTTGATATATTTGCGCTCTCTCTCTCTCTTCTTCTCTCTCTCTCTTTTCTATCTCTCTCTTCTCTCTCTCTCCTCTCTCTCTCTCTCTCCTCTTCTCTCTTTCTTCGATTGTTTCCAAATCTAACGTAATTAAGATTATTTTGCTGAAAAACTAACAATACTTCATTAATATTTCTGTGTAACCATGATCTAACATGATAAATCGAAAGTACAATGAATCTCAATGAATAAAACAATTCTGCAAGAAAAGCGTCTTCATCAAAACTCCACTACCTTTCATATCTGTTTAGAGGTTACGATTACCTGGACTACTAAACAATCAAGTACGCGTGGTCTTGATGAATAGATGGAGGTATACTGTAACTCTCAGTCCCGTTATTACTGACACTCTGAACATATCTATAACCTTTTGTCTTCATAAGATATTTCCCCAACGACTTCAAAATGCTAAGGTGATTCGATCACACGTTGGAGACACTACTGATCCTCAAATCATAGGTCAAACTCTATTTTATTTACCTTTCAAAACCCTTTTGGAACACCATATGGAATAAAACACATAGTCTATTGATATTACAACTAAACTTCACCAAACAGTCTGGATTTAGAAAAAACTCACTCGTGACATACGGCATTAATAGTTCTTGTAGAAATTGGCTGTTAACATTAATGACAAGAATTTTGTGGGAGTATTATTTGTAGATTTCAAAAAAGCATTTGATACAATTGACCGAAGACTTCATTTAAAAAGTTTTGAACTTATTTATTCTCTACAATACTCTTGAACTTCTTGCTTCTATCTTACAAAAACCGGGAACAATGGTTTCAATAGCTAAGTCAAATCCACACTTTACCCATTCCATTATGGATTACACAGGGATCATCTTAGGACCCGTTCTCTTTTCATTATACATAATGACCTTCCTCTATATAAATCTAAATGCGAATTTTTGCTGACTGACACAACAAAATACAAAGCCATATGGACATTAATCTCTTGCAAAGACATTGCAAAATAGCAATGATGATTTGTCAAATGGATGCACTAAATCACATGTTATTTACACCCCAAAAAACAAAATGAATGCTTATCACTACAGACAAAAGCGACAAATCTATCTATAAATTTTCTCCAATCCATATTGAAAAGGAAACATAGAAAACAAGCTCTCACCCACAAAGTTTAGGAGTAACAATTGATGAAAATCTAGCTGGTACCAATCACATATCCCATCTGTGCAAATACATTTCTCAAAGAGTTTTACCAACTGACTAAAATATCAAAAATTTCTGACCTTATTCAGAAAACAATTCTTTCAAGCTTATATACATCTCATAGATTTATGTTCAACCCTGTGGGATTTGCTAGTGCAAACATATTGAAACATTATTAAGTCTGTTAAACGTGCTTTAAATGGTTCTCTGAAGATGACTACCTTTAGTAGTGGATTATACCCTGTTAAATATTCTTCCCTACCCCAAAGATAAGATTTACAAAGGAAACATGATGTTTATGATGAATGACTGGAACTTTTCCTCTCCTTAAAGAAAGTTCCCAATGGAATCATTCAGAATACCGAAAAGCATGTGTCCAATCCCAAGAATTAGATTGTTTAATTGCTTATTTACTCAGGCCCTGTGTGTGAACTCCTTCCTGGTTCATTTAGACAATCAATCATTAACAATCTTCAAAAGCACTTTTTTCATCCACTGATGCATCAAAACTAAAATCCACTATTGACTGTTGGAAACAAAAGTAATATATCTCCCTTGCCCTTATTACCAAATTATCCTCTCTCTCTCTCTCTCATCTCTCTCTTTTTTTTTTTGTTTTTTCTCTCTCTCTCTATCCTCTCTCTTCTTTCTTCTCTCTTCTGTTGGTCTTCTATGTACTGACATTAGTGAGCTTGCTTGATGTAATGTGTCGTGTGTGGTGTGTGTGTGTGTGTGTGTGTGTGTGTGTGTGTGTGTGTGTGTGTGTGTGCCCTTGCTTGTTTTGAATTTTGTTAACAATGAACTTGACTGAGTTTTCCCCCCTTAAAATGAAGTTTGGTTGTATTGTGTTGTTATGCAGAATGGTATGGATTGTAATTTGCGTGTTCTGTTGGACAATTATCATTATTCTGGTGGACTTTGTATCCAATTTAATTAATGTGTATATAGGATTGCGATGCATGAAATATGTGTGTGTGTGTATATGTGTGTGTATGAGTGTATGTGTGTGTCAGTGTGTAGTAATGGAGCGCCCATCACAGTGTGTGCAAGATGAAGAGCGGAAAAGAAAGCAGTTCTGTGTGTTTATTTGTTGATAATAGTTGATGTTAGTTGTCATTTTTCTTGGATGCTTTGTGGCTTGCTGTCTTCGTACATAAATAATGTTTATTTCCTGGTTTTTGTCTGTATAATGTACGGTTATGATTTTTGTAATCATGAATGTGTCTATTATCATGTTTGGTGAGGATATGTCTTGCGAATGGATATGTTTATCAGGATGTGTGTGTGTGTGTGTGTGTGTGTGTGTGTGTGTGTGTTTGTGTGTGTGTGTGTGTGTGTGTTGTATTAGTGTGTGTGAGTGTGTATGTGTGAGCTGTGTGTGTTGTGTGTGTGGGTTGTGGTGTGCATGCGTGGCTTTACGTGGTAAGTGTGTGTGTATGTGTGTGTTTGTGTGTGTGTGTAGTGTGATGTGTGTGTGTGTTGTGCGCGCCGCACGCTTGTATTTAGTCTGGAGTTTTGGGGGGGTTGTTGTTTGTTTAGGGGAGGGGGTGTTGGGGAAAAGAGGTGTGTTTTGTGGGTCTTTTTTTTTCTTGTTTAATTGGTTTTGTTTATTCATTTGATTTTTCGATTTCTTGATTTTTCCACTAATTGAATGAAGGAGTTTAGAGTGAAATCTTTCATTTGTATTTGAATTGATCTTGTTTGTTAATTAATAGATTTATAATTATAGTGTAAACATGTATGGTGTACATTTGACAATGAGTAGATTGTTAACTTTATGACTATTAAGTTTGGTTGTGTTATTTTTCTTGGTTTTTTTGTTTTTCGTTCTTGTTGTTGTTGTCTGTCTGTTTTTCCTTTTTATCATCTTTGTTGGTTTGGGTTTTTTCCCTTTCTCTTTTGTTTGTTTTTTTGTTTGGGTTTAAAGGTTTTTTTTGGGGGGGGGTGGGGTATTTTTTTTTTTCTTTTTTTTCTTGCTTTGGGGGGGGGGGGGGGGGGGGGGGGGGGGGGGGGGGGGGGGGGGGGGGGGGGGTTTGGGGGGGGGCTGTTTGAAAGGGTATTTTCCCCTTGTTTTTATTGTGAACTGTTTTAAGGGTATTGGTTATTATTTAAGATTATCTATCCACATTTTGGGGTAGAGCAAATTTTCTTATTATATCTGTTAAAATGCATTGTTTATGTCACTTGTTTGCTGATGATTTACTTGACTTTTTGGTTTTCTGCTCTTCTCTCTCTTCGTTCGTCTTCTCCTTTCATCCCCGTTTTTGCTTCTCCTCGTCGTTGCTTTCGTCAGTTATTGGGGGTGTCTTATTTCTTTATCTTCTTCAGGTCTTGCCTCTTCTTGGGTCTCTCCCTTCTCTCTTCTCTCTCTCTCATCTCTGCTTCTTCTTATGCCCCACGTCTCACTCTTCCCTCTCTTCTCTCTCCTCATCTTCTCTTCTCTTCTTCTCTCTCTCTCTTCCTTTCTTTCTTCTCTTTCTTTCTCTCTTCTTCTTTCCTCTCTCTCTGTCCGGTCGCTTTTTATTCGTCCCTTTCTGTATGATTTTTGTTCTTGTATTTAAATAAAGATGTCATGACACTGAATATGTTCCTCATTTTGAATTTGATTTTTTTCTTCCAAGATAAAAAAATGTATAGTATACCTTTTATGTGCCAGGGGCTGGTTGTAACCACAACAAACTTCAATTTAATGTCTGCAGTGCACGGAGACTAGTCCCCAAGGCAGTCTGTGACCGTATGTCAGGCAAAATTTGGCACCGGGTGATGGTAGGTTTGCAGTCTCTCCTTCTGCAGCTTCTCTGTTTTCAGTATTTGAAGTATTTTTGCTTCTACCCCTACAGGCTTCCCCCACACGCTGCTCTTCTCCGCCCATTGCGATTTTGTCCGAGTGCTTTCCAGCTAGCTGTCAGAGGCAGCTTGTGCCTCCCGGGAAACTTTAAACGTTCAACAAAACTTGAAGCGATAACTTATACACTGTGGTTTTGCTGACGATTTGATATTGTGAAATTTGTCACCAGAGGATACATCTAAAACACACACACACACACACACACACACACACACACACACACACACACACACACACCACACACACACTACACACACGTACACATCTCTCTCTCTCTCTTCTCTCCACACACCACACACACACACACACACACACACACACACACACCACACACACACACTCACACACGTACACTCACACACACACACACACACACACACACACACACACACACACACACACACACACACACACACAACACACACACACACACACACCACCTGTCAATCAACACAAAAGGTTTTGTTTTACCCAATATCTCGAAAATGATGTTATTTTGATCCGCAAAAAATCATTCTTGCGTTTATGGCAAAATTTCGTTGTGTGTGTGTGTGTGTGTGTGTGTGTGTGTTTGCGTGCGTGCGTGCGTGTGTGATCAGCAAAAATCATCCTTGCACATATGGCAGATTTTGGTGTGTGTGTATGTATGTGTGTGTGTGTGTGCGCGCGCGCGCGCGCTTGTGTGTGTGTATTGTGTGTGTGTGTGTGTGTGAGTGTTAGGCACCAAACAATTCCCTGAGCGTTTTTGTTATTGCTTCAAGTGAACTGCACTTCACAAAATATTTCATAACTTCTGATAATAAGTTAATTTGATTTTTAAAAAAAGTTTCTACAAGATACAAAAAGAACTGACACTATGTGGAAACAAAATGTTTATCATTCAATATTGGTGAAGAGAGGAAAATTGACTGAGAGAGAGAGCCTATAGCTGAGTGGTTAAGACCGTTCGACAGCAATCCCATAGGTCCATTAAGTCGTGGGTTCGAATCCTTGCTGCGTCTACTGAATTAAGGGTGGGGATTTTTATGATCTCCCAGGTCAACTTCAAGTGCAGACCCCTAGTGCCTTAATTCCCTTGATGTAGCCTATATACACACGCGGAAGATCAAGTATGCAAGTTAAAGATCTCATAATTCATGGCAGCGTTTAGTGTTTTTGGAAATTAAAATATATATCCAGCATACATCCCCGAAGTCAGAATGTGGCTACCTTCATGGTGGGCAAAAACGGTCACATACGCAAAATCTCACCTTTCATTTGTATGTAGTGACTTTAATCTCACCATTAGTGAATCTTTGTACTCTAGGCGAGGAACAAAACCAAAAATATCAAAGAGAGAGACAAAGGTAGAGATAGAGATAGACAAACAGACAGAACGAATGTTGCAGATAATTTTTCTACTGTAGCCAATGCAACTGCCTGTATGTCTGCATCACTTTGGGACATGGTTCCTTCCTTGTCTTATTGATCATTAAGGGAAGACTTTGGTACATGACAAACGTGATCATGGGGTGTATACAAACATGGCGTTATGCTCTATGGTTATTACTGAGTTATTCTTAATGTTAGCAGTATACAACAAGCCGTGTGAGATGGGTAAAAACAATCATGAAGGGGAATATAAACTTGCCTGTCTCTGGTGATGTGATCTGTACACTGCGGCTCTCCTCCTGTCGCAGTTTACCTGAGAAGGACGTTTTCTTCTGTGGACAGCACTGTTATTCTGTGCTGCAAAGGCTCAGCGTCAGTTTGAAAGTGTAGGTCTGAGAATGGCAACAGTCTGGTTTCATTTGCCTTCGATTGTAAAGAAAGGTACTGATAATGATATTTTAGTATGGCCTTTAACATGCTTTATTGTGTTGAAAGAAGTCTTGTAACAGGCGTGGTGTATGAGTAAATTACGAAGAGCAAACTGCTGATGAGTTTTGCTTCTCGATGGTTGCCAAAGCAAGGGAAGCCACAGAAGAGAGAGAGAGAGAGAGAGAGAGAGAGAGAGAGAGAGAGAGAGAGAGAGAGAGAGAGAGAGAGGGGGGGGGGGGGGGGAGGGGACAGAATGTCAGAGACAGAGAGTCCTGCGACAATCACACAGCATGTACAAACAGTTGAGTCATACTTACAGCTTAATGCGGACATGCAATACTACCGGCCAATGTCCGGTTTAGCACCACAACCAAGTGTTTACCATCTCATAGCAGTGATTCACATACAGAGAATGTTATTAACGCATGAAACTTATATGATCTCGCTCGCTTCTTCTGCGCCGGCTATGATTCATTCAGTGTGCAACATGAGAAGTGTAAAGATGCTTTTGTGTGTGTGTTTATTGAACATCTGTTTTTGGGATTCAGCAAGGTTTTAGCGATTTTGCATTTTCAAAATCATGTGATCAGAAGGACCTAGGTCTATCACATTTCCTATATTCTTGTGGATTATTTCCCCTCGTTTAACGGAGAGCGCAGCTTGTTTTGCTAAGAGTTTGTCAATGTCGAAGTCGATCTCATCATAACAATTTAGAGCTGAACAACGTTTTGATGTCGGCTGCGGTGCTTTACTTTTCTCAATAAGGTTTTGGTCTGGGGCCAGGGTTCAATGTTTAGAAGGTGATAGCTTTGTTTTTCTTTGCAAGAAGGAAGGTGGCAGGACGGTTTAGACGTTCACTTGCCTAACAAGAAAACCGTGAGGTTCCGGGTTTGATTCCCAGCCTTTGCCCTTTCTTCCCAGTCTGATGGGAAAACCGAGATCTTTCGGGGGAATGTCTGAAAAGGTGAACCGTATGCTTGCGGACTTGCGTGCGTCAAAAGAACCCACGACAGTAGACAATCGAAATGAGCATGGAAGCAACACCTGGCAAAATTGGTAGGTTCAATTCTCAGCTGTATCCCCGAAATGGGATAAAACCTGTCGCGAACAAAAATCTCACCATTTATGCGCATCTGCCAAGGAACAGAAAAAAGATTGCAAATTTGTGAGCTTCGTTGGTGTGTGTGTGTGTGTGTGTGTGTGTTTGGGGGGGGGGGGGGGGGGGGTGTTGGGGACGTATCTATCATCTGGTTTGGATGACTGTTTTTTTTATATTTCATTTCATTTACTTTGTGTTGTGTTACTTGGGTTTTTTAAAAAAATGTATCACGGCAACATGACTATTTAAGTTTTTTTTGTGGTGGGAAGTTTAAGCAGTTGGCTATCTAGTATCAGTATATACTTCCAACGTATTGCTAGTCATTTTTGTTTTTGTTTTTTAGCAGCAGGCCAACAGAATCAGTACATGATGACTTGCTGCAGTTTGGCTGGCTTGTTTTTCGGTATTATGTGGTGTGTGTGTGTGTGTGTGTGTGTGTGTGTGTGTGTGTGTGTGTGGTGTGTGTGTGTGTGTGTGTGTGCTTTTTTTTTTAACGACCATGTTGATAGGTACGGAAGATGAATATGTTTAGACGGAAGCTATAATGATCTAAGTGGATAGAGCATTTGGTTTCCATCCTGTGGATTGATGATGTCGTGGGTTTGAATATCGAGTGTGTCTAGAAAAATAAGGGATTTGTTTTGTTTGTTGTTGTTGTTGGGGAGTTTTGTTGTTGTTGTTGTTGCTGGATTTTTAAAAAACGATTTCCTGGGTCATTTTCAAGCGTAGATATGTCAGTGCTTTAATTCACTTCGTGTATATAATTATGCAGGCAGTAGATAATACGCTTTTAAGATCCCGTAATTCATGCTAGCGTTCGGTAGGTTATGGAAGCACACATATACTCAGCATGCACCCTATACCTGGAGAGGGATGGGCTCCGCCAGTTTCAAGGTGCCCGAAAGACACAGCCTGAAAAAGTCAGTGGAGTGCCCCAAGGACTCATCAAGGAGTTCAGGGGGGGGGGGGAGAGGAGAGAAGAAAAAAAATGTGTGCATGCTTTTTAAAAAATGTCATCCATTCCAACCAGCACAAAATGGCCTAATCTTCCGAAAGGCGGAACATGTTTTTAATGTGTGCGGAAGATGTTCTGCGAGCTTTCGTACTCGTGGTCTGGTTTTTAGTCTCATCTAAACAGCATTGACATTCAGTTCTTTTTAATTTTTTAATTTGTCAAACTGGGAAGAAAGGGCAAGGCCTTACTCGTGGTTTACTTGTTAGGCAGGTGAACGTCTTGACCTTCCTGCCACCTTCCTTCTTGTGTAACTGTTTAATGATCGCGGTTATAACCCGACTTAAGGAGATTTTTGTTCTGTAAAGAAGAGTGCTGGATGTTGTCCTGGCAATTTGTCACGGATGAAAAACCCTCTTAACATAACATTTAAAAGCAGGGCCAAATTTGAACGTAGGCCTTGGCCTTAGGCTTTAGTGTATCAATAACTGACATACGGTTTGGTCTGCGCCTGCTTTATACAAGCGAGTCCTTTCATTCTTTTGTGGAAGTAGGAACCTTGCAGGCTAGTCTCACTGAGAGTGACCGACTTCTCTGTTTAAAAGGGACAAAGGGGATATATAGAGGCGGCAAAGCACTTTGCTACCCATGTAGTGTCTCTTGCTTTTCGAAAAGAAACCACGAGGAAGTAGCCCTGAGAAATAATGACAGATTTCACGCACTGACGTCAAAGTAAAAGGCTCATATTTTGCATAGAGCGAAATCACAAACATTGCTTCGACTCTGTCATTTTTGTTTGTTCCTCAGCTAGAAGTCTGAGGTTTGCCAATGGTGAGATTTTTTGCCTTGGCTAGAGCTCCAGTGTTCAGCTTTTGCGTATGCGACTTTTTTCCCCCCACCATCAAAGTCACTGCCTTCTGACTTTGGGGATGATGTTTAAAAAACATTCCAGTGTGTGTTTGTTTGGTTGTTTTTTTTATATACAGTTTTGTCATTCGCTCCTATATGCATGCCATGGCTTACCCTTCTAAAAGGAAAAAACAGGTTTTAACGTGTGCGCAAGATGTTCTGTGTGCGTTGGTACACAGGGCCTTGGTTTATAGTGTCTTCCGAAGGACTTTTATGGGAGTGGAGTCAGTACTGATGTTAACTCAGGGGCAATAATCCCCTGGAACTGGTGCCTCGGTGATAGCTCAATCGCAGGCCTTTTTTTTCTTTTTTTAAACTTTCTTTTATTCTTTTATATGGAGGATAATGGAATAAGCACTTATGTGCATTTTTACATCTAGTCCCCGTGTGTATGCAGTTTTGTAAATTCTGTCATCTGTTCCCACCGGCACACAATGGCCTACTCTTACGAAAAGCGGTAAAGGATTTAACGTGTGCGCTAGATGTTCTGCGTGCGTTCGCACACGGGGCCTCGGTTTATAGTCTCATCCGAAGGACTTTGGGGAGAGTGGAGTCTGCACTGATGTTAACTCCAGGGGAAAATATCCCCCTTGAACTGGAATCAACCCGGGTCGTCAGATTGCGAGCGCAATGTTCTGACCACTAGGCTATCCCGTCCCCTTCAGTTCACATGCTAGCTAGCTCTAACTACAAGGGTATCCTCCCTCCCCCCTTCCCCTTTCGAATGTTTAACTCAGTGGGGAAAATCCCCTCAAACTGATCTCTGCTGCGATTCAGACCTGCGCCCCCAGTGTTCCCCCGGGCCAGGAGTGCAATATTGTGTTCCCTAAGGCCAGGAGTGCAATATTGTGTTCCCCCTGGGCCAGGAGTGCAATATTGTGTTCCCTCGGGCCAGGAGTGCAATATTGTGTTCCCTCAGGCCAGGAGTGCAATATTGTGTTCCCCCTGGGCCAGGAGTGCAATATTGTGTTCCATCAGGCCAGGAGTGCAATATTGTGTTCCCTAAGGCCAGGAGTGCAATGTGTTCCCTAAGGCCAGGAGTGCAATATTGTGTTCCCTCGGGCCGGGAGTGCAATATTGTGTTCCCTCGGGCCAGGAGTGCAATATTGTGTTCCCTCGGGCCAGGAGTGCAATATTGTGTTCCCGTGGGCCAGGCGTGCAATATTGTGTTCCCTCAGGCCAGGAGTGCAATATTATGTTCCCCCGGGCCAGGAATGCAATATTGTGTTCCCGCGGGCCAGGAGTGCAATATTGTATTCCCCCGGGCCAGGAGTGCAATATTGTGTTCCCTAAGGCCAGGAGTGCAATATTGTGTTCCCTAAGGCCAGGAGTGCAATATTGTGTTCCCTCGGGCCAGGAGTGCAATATTGTGTTCCCTCAGGCCAGGAATGCAATATTGTGTTCCCTCGGGCCAAGAATGCAATATTGTGCTCCCTAAGGCAGGAGTGCAATATTGTGTTCCCTCGGGCCAAGAGTGCAATATTGTGTTCCCTAAGGCCAGGAGTGCAGTATTGTGTTCCCTAAGGCCAGGAGTGCAATATTGTGTTCCCTCAGGCCAGGAGTGCAGTATTCTGATAATCCGGTTACTCTGCTATTTATTTAAAGGGACAACAGGGGTATAATATAAAAGCGGAAAAGCGCTCTGCCGCACACCAAGATATCTTTTGCATTTTGAATTGAAAGGGCCGAGGAAGAAATAATCGCAGATTTCACGCACTGAAGGAAAAGTTCAAGGCTCATTCATATCCCTCACAGAGAGTAAGATCACAAACATTGCTTTCCTTTTATCGTAAGCTTTTACATATTGTAGCTGTAGGCGTTTATCAAGAAAACAAGATTTGAATTGAATGAGCAGAGGTACAGCTGAGGTCACCATGACTTGACAAACAGGGCTTAGAGAAGCTTCTCTTTCATTCAGTTAGTTAACCCACGCCTTACTCTTGCATCCATATCCCAGTTCTGGTCCATAGGTTCAGAAGTTGTCCCTTTAATTGAAGTAGTGGGAGACTCTCAAACAAGACCTTATTTTGTGCAGTTGCGTGACTAACCTGCATTGCGTGGAGGTTAAAACATGATCTTCATGGTTTTGTAGGGTGTATAACGTTACATAACCACGCACGCGCGCACACACACACACTCATACATACAGAGAGAGAGAGAGAGAGAGAGAGAGAGAGAGAGAGAGGAGAGAGAGAGAGAGAGAGAGAATTTTCTGTCATGAGATTAAGAGATAGAATACATGGGCTTTTTTCTTTCAGAACTGGAAGGTAAAAAGAAGAAAATGTAAAGTGAAGAAATCTGGAAAGATAAGTGAAATAAAAAAATAAATAAAAAAGAGCATAGGGACACGCATGTACACACGCGCAGTTTCTCTCAAAGCATACACAGAGCAAGCACGTGAACAAGAAAGCGAAAGAGAGAGACTGAGACAGAACAGAGAGACAGCGAGAGAGACAAGCAGAGAGAGAGAGAGAGAGAGATAGAGAGAGAGAGAGAGAGAGAGAGAGAGAGAGAGAGAGAGAGAGAGTTGATGAAATATGTAGTCATTTGTAACTAATACACGCGTAATGCAAGCGCAGGTAAGAACAAGGTATAAATCATTGCTACGTACACTATTTCTTCGTGTAAGTGCGCAGAGAGAGAGAGAGAGAGAGAGAGAGAGAGAGAGAGAGAGAGAGAGAGAGAGAGAGAGAGAGAAAAGAGAGAGAGAGAGAGAGAGAGAGAGAGAGAGCAACCAGAAGAAAGGGAAGACATCACTTTATGGATATACAAGGCAAATGTTTTAGAACAACACGTGTGCACATGCGTTTCTTCTTCTTTTTTTTTTATTTTACTTTTTAAAGAGTTGTCACAGTTCATACCAGCACAAAATGACCTACTCTTTTGAAAGGTTGAACGGGTTTTTATTGTGTACGTAAGGTGTTCTGCGTTCATTGCTCACGGGGCCTCGGTTTATAGTCTCATTAGGACTTTGACATTCCGTACGATTATTTTTCGTCGAGCTGAGAAGAAAGGGAAAGGCTGAGAATTGAACCAAGAACCTCACGATTTACTTGTTAGGCAGGTGAACCTCTTAACCGATCTGCTACCTTCCTTCTTGCCCGTAGTGACAAAGTCAACATGGAAAAATATATTTCATGGCAAGAAACTTGCAAGAATTTCAGAATACTTTAAGAAGAACAAAAAACAAAAACAAAAAAATGATATGAACAAGACTAGATCCCTGTGGAATGCCAGAGTTACTTTTAAAAAAAAGTTGATTTATCACTACTTATATAAACTTTTGTGATGTGGTTTTAAGCAGAAATAAAGATAGACACGTAAAGGTATTGGCAGCTGTATTGTAAGGTGTTTTGGGAGACGTGTGATCAGTAACATCGAAAGCTGTTGAAACATCTAATAACGTTCTTTTATTCATAGTAAACAACCATCAATCTGTCTTCTATAAAGGGTAAACTCTCTGATTGAATGAGCAAACTAATGCTTGTTGAAATGAGTAAGGCATTTGTTATTGTGGTGCTCAAACAATTTTGAGGGGTTAGATGGAGTTTGAGGGGTTAGATGGAATTTAGATAGGTATGGTGCTGTAATGGTTTTGCAGAGACAGAATTGACAAAATTGAAATAAGCCTATCACAAGACGGATGTGTTGGATCTGCAGAAATGTATTGGAATATTATTTAACTTACTTTAAGAAAGTGGGGAATGATTGTTGCTAAAACAAATATTCCGAAATATGAGCGGATGCCTCCGCAAGAACTGGCTCAGCAAATTTGAAAATTTTGCAATCAGAGCCATCTTATCCACGCTCTGCTCTCAGTTTCAAACGTTGCCAGGAATCAAATGTTTTAAGGACACTACTTTAATTGATAATTCTTTAGTTCAAGCTCACATTCTTGTTATTGCATATGGTTTCCAAACTTTCAAGTGATCGTCTGATTAAAGAAAAATTGTTTTTACAAACTGTTATTTGATTTCAGAGAGTTGAAATGGAACGGTTTAAAATGTCAGCTGATTAAATGGGTTATATGTTTTCATATTCTTACCCTTTTTGGTAAGTGGATCGACTGCCTTCAAATAAGTTGGCTTTGTGTTTTATTTTTGTTTGTGATAATTTCTTAAAAAATGTTCTCTGCTCGTACAATGGAGGTGACACAATTTCTGCACTGTAGTATTCTTGGCGAGGCACCGTGGTCGAGTGGTTTAGGCGGTCAACTCATGATCCAGAGGTCGCGGGTTCGATCCCCGCTCGGCTCGGTGTTGTGTCCTTGGGAAAGACACTTTACTCCTATTTTCCTCACTCCACCCAGGTGTACAAGTGGGTACCAGCTCTGCTGGGGAAGTATCTGGCGACAGACTAGCGTCCTGTCACAGGGGTGGTGAAAAACCATCAGTTCGCTTAACGCTACAGAAACCGGGATAAGCTCCGGCTCTATGGGCCTTCTGGCTCGAAAGAACATACTACTACTAGTATTCTTGGCATGGTCCTTTTTATTTACAGAGTAGGGGCGGAATAGCCTAATGGCTAGAGCATCGCGCGCGTGATCTGACGGCCTGGGATCAAGCCACCACAGAGGCAGCGGTTTCAGTGCTGACTCCACTCCCCTACAAGTCCTTCGGATGAGACTATAAACCGAGGCCCTTTGTGCGAACGCACAAAGAACATCTTGTACACACTGAAAAAAACCCTGTTCCGCTTTTTGGAAGAGTAGTCCATTTCGTGCTGATGCAAACAGTTGACAATTAAAAAATAAAAACACCCCAGAGAAACGCATGCACACAGGCGTTATGCATCCATCCCCGAAATCCAGCTACCTTAATGGTGGGTAAAAACCGTCGCATACACAAAATCTCACCATTGTTGAACCTCTTAGATCTTGGTGAGGAATGGAAGAAAAAGTTTACAGATTATTTTTGTAATCTGCATTTTTAATTCTTTTGTAATCCAAAAGAAAGATTGGGGGGGGGGGGGGGGGGATGCGCAAAATCAAGTAAATATCCCCCTCCCCTCTCCTCCCCCCCCCCAAAAAAAAAAAAAAAAAAAAGTATCACACTTTGGTAGACTGATCAGGGTCAAGAGGGTTTATAATGAATATCTTTGACTGTTGAGATGATAAAATAATCGTTTAGAATGGGGGGGGGGGGGGGGGGGGGGACACGGGATAATCTCCTTGTTGGAGCACTCGCTTCCCCAACGCTAATGTTAAGCAGCGTTGAGCGCGTGGGATGGGTGACCGTTCCTACGCCTTGGCTTCAGTACAGTCTACTACCACTTGACCCGTGGGTAGTCGACTGGGTTACCTGCCCTCTTTAGGGACAGGGAAGGACAAGTGAGGAGAGGGGGGGGGGGGGGGGGGGAGATACGGGCGCCACCCTCAAAACGATGACCCCTAGAAGAGGCTGAGATCGCTGACACCTCGCTCCCCATCGACCGCAAAAAGGTTACGGCAACACCATTTACCTTCTTTTCATGCTAAATCTAACAGACCCTGGCCAAGTATTTTAGAATTTGGAGAATTTTCTGTGTGTACCAAAAAAATTTTTTTTTTAAATTGGAGATTTCTTTTTTTTGTTTTTTTTGTTTTCTCTTTTGTTGTTGAATGTTTTGGGACATAACACAGATGCAGCAGGGATCACTGCTGCATTCAACTCGGCAACAGTATCTGGGTCTGTAACATGAACGGGGGTTAGCGAAGGTCACAACAGATTATTAGTTATCTTCATGAACTGCTTCAGATTACGAGAGTCCTGTATCTGTTTTATCGAGGGGGGGGGGGAGGGGGGGGGGGGGAGGAGAGAGAGGGAGCACAAAAAGGGACACACAGACACACACACACACACCGCGCGCGCGCGCGGGGAGAAAGAGAGGGAGAGAGACACACATTTTATGTAACCCAGACTGTCTATTCTTACACTGGGTACATAAAGAGATTTCGGGTTCGGATTTTTTCTTTCAAAAGAAAAAGGACAAAATATGAAATGGCCGTTGACAAGATTTTATTGATGTTAAATTCTTAGAAATTAATTGCCCTTCATGGGATGATTAAAATGTTTTTGACTTGACTTGACGACTTACACACACACACACACACACACACACACACACACACACACACCACACACACACACAACACACACACAGGGAAGGGGAAAAAAATAAGAGAGTGACACAGACACACAGACAAACGAAGTGATGAGAAGAGAGAGAGAGAGAG
Source organism: Rapana venosa (assembly GCA_028751875.1). NCBI lineage: Eukaryota > Metazoa > Mollusca > Gastropoda > Neogastropoda > Muricidae > Rapana > Rapana venosa. The sequence goes on along the minus strand of CM054156.1, from coordinate 13,354,766 downwards.
AGAGGAGAGAGAGTGAGTGAGAGAGAGAGAGAGAGAGAGAAGAAGGATGAGAGAGAGAGAGAGAGAGAGAGAGAGAGAGAGAGAGAGCGTGGCGTACAAACCGCCTGACACGCTCTCTCACGCGCTCGCTTCAATCCCGCACCCAGCGCTCGGCATTGCGTATGTTCTGACCTCTCTCATTTGCATAAGTCCCAGGGGTCATTTGGCGAGTTGAATCGTATATGAGAGCCGGTTTGGAAGCAAATCAGCGTGGTAGCCTACTCTCTCGTGCCCACACTCTTAGAACCCACAGGCTGTCAGTCCCTCTGTCTGTCCGTCTGTTTGCGAGCCTGCTTGCAGTATCGAGTCCTATCTATCTCTTTTGTTCCCCCCTCAAAAAAGAGAAAATTTTAATTTTCTTTCTTTTCTAGTAGTTAAATATTTTTGCTTGTAATTTTCAAAGGGGATCATTTTTTTTTTGCATTGTTTGAGTGTTTGTTTTTGAAAGTTTGAAGGACCAAATAAAAATAAAAAAACAAAAAAAACCAATAACCACCAACCAAACGAACAAACCTAGTAAGATTCTTGGCATTTGGGCGTAATTTGAAAAGAAAAGAAAATGGAATCGTTTCGTTGTGTGCTGTCGGCTGCTGCATGTCTGCTGGTTTGCCTAACGACTTGCCAAGGTAAGTTTTGTATCCATTTTTTCCCGTGTTTGTTTGTTTGCTTGCTGGTTTGTTTGTTTTAGAGTGTGAGGGTTTGTGTTAGTTATGTATGATGTGAGGATGCGAAGCTGTTCAATTTTTGTTATATGATTTTATTGTTTGTTGGTTTTTTTGCTGGTTTTTTTTTCTTGTTTTTTTTTCTTCTTTTTTTTTGTCTTTGTTGTTGTTCCTTTTTTTCTGTGTCTATTTTTTGTTTTGTTTTTCTTGATTTTTTTTCTGTTGCCGTTCTCTTTGTTGTTGTTCTTTTTTTTTTTCAAGGTCTTGTTCGTTTTCTTTTTATTTTCTTTTTTTTTTGCTGGCCCCTCTTACACTGTTTTCCTGTCTTCTTCCTCCATTGTAACTGCCGATTTTTAGATGTAATTAATTAATACTTTTACTAAATCAGTCTGCTTTTATTGACGCTGACGCTACCAAAGAAAACAACAAAAAAACAAAACAAAGGCAAACAAACTCCTTAAAAAGAAAGAAAGAAAGAAGCAAAACAAATACACACGAAGGAAAAGCAGAGCAAAAAAAATAAAAAAATAAAAAAACAAATAACAGACCTGTATCCACAAAAAGTTGTCATCTTCTCTACTCCCCTCTCTCTCTCATCTCTCTTCTCTCCCTCTATCTCTCTCTCTCTCTCCTCCTCTCTCTCTCTCTCTCTCTCTCTCCTCTCTCTCTCTTCCTCCCTCTCTCCCTCTGTTCAGTCTCCAGTAATGTTGCTTTTTCTATTTCTAGTAGTAAATTTTTCTATCTCCAATATTGTTACTTTTCAGTCTCCAATATCGTTGCCTTTCAGTCTCCAATATCGTTACATTTCAGTCTCCAATATCGTTACCTTTCAGTCTCCAATATCGTTACATTTCAGTCTCCAATATCGTTACATTTCAGTCTCCAATATCGTTACTTTTTGGTGTCTAATATCGTTACTTTCCAGTCTCCAGTGTCGTTATTTTCAGTCTCCAGTGTCGTTATTTTCAGTCTCCAGTGTCGTTACTTTTCACTCTCTAATGTCGTTACTGTTCGGTCTCCAGTAATGTTACTTTTTCTATCTCTAATATAATAGTTTTTCCACCTATAATATTGTTACTTTTCAGTCTCCCATGTCGTTACTTTTCACTCTCTGATGTCGTTACTGTTCGGTCTCCAGTAATGGTACTTTTTCTATCTCTAATATAGTAATTTTTTTCACCTATAATATTGTTACT
>CM054156.1:13325369-13347869 GCA_028751875.1 Rapana venosa | reverse complement strand
GTGCCGTTTGTGTGTGTATTTGTTGTATTACAAACTTTGAAAAATCAGTGCTGTGTATTAGTTGGTGGCGTAATAGTAGTAATAAGAAAAGCAAGGAATGTGTGTCTGTGTGTTGTGTGTGTGCGTGCGTGCGTGTGTTGTGTTGTGTGTGTGTTGTGTGTATTGTGTGCGAGAGAGAGAGAGAGAGAGAGAGAGAGAGAGAGAGAGAGAGAGAGAGAGAGAAGAGAGAAGAGAGAGAGAGAGAGAGAGAGAGAACGAACAGGGGAGTGGAAGAAGGAACGAGAAGAGAATGTAAAGAGAAGGGAATTACTTCTGGGCTGCTCTAAACCCCCCCCCCCCCCCCCTTCCCCACACACACACACACACACACACACCCCATCCCCACCCCCCAAATCTAAATTCTGTTATTGGCCCACCTCTACCAAACGAAGACCACTACTACTTCTGTTTCTTATGTTAGCCTCGTCCCTGCACCCCCTCCCTCCCTCCCCCACCCCTCACCCCTTCTTGACGTGCCACTATCACTTCCCCTTCTTTTACCCCCCCCCCCCCCCTTCCCTTCCAATCCCTCACTCTGTGTTTTTTCTGTGAATCATCTACTCTCTCTCTCGAGCGCTCTAGTCGTCTGAAAGAACCAAACGAAACCTGCTAGGTTCAAGTGGACGTTGGCAATTTCGTCTCCAGGGTCACTGAAATAAGGATTTAAAAAACAACTGCCCCCCCAAAAAAACAACAACAACAACACAACAACCACCAAAAAAAACCCAAAACAAACAAACCCCAACAACAACCAAAAAACAAAACCCGAGTGGTTTTTCTTTGCTGTTATTGTTGTTGTTGGTGGTGGTGGTGATGATTGGTGGTGGTGGTGGTTGTTGGTGGTTGTTGGTGGTTGCTGTTGTTCTTGTTGTTTGCTGGGTGGCAGAGGAGAGGAGGGAGGTCATTGAAGGCAATATTGTCAGTAATGACGCAACGAATGCCTAGTATTTTCTAACGTTTTGTTCCTGTACCGTTTTATTATCTAAAGTATAAACGTGAAAGAATGGATGAAACAGTAGGTGAAGTAATTTGGTTGTCCTGAAGTTTTTATTTTATTTTATTTTTATAATTCTTAAAACATTCTTTATTTAAAGGTGTGTGTGGACGTGAGCGCGCACGCGTGTATGAGTATGTGTGTGCGTGTATATGTATATGTAGTAATTTGTATTTTTAAGTGTATTATCTTGTCGATTTTCCCCTTTTTACTGGTTTAATTTAATGGTAAAGGATGTAATAATGTATTTCAGTATAATCATTAAGAAATTTGTTCTTAGATAGATGGCTTGATGAAAAAAAGCAAATGCATTGCTTATTCAATGTACCATCTGAAAATAAAATTTTGACTTGACTTGACTTCTCTTCTTGTTCTTGTTCTTTCTTCTTTTGTTGTTGTTGTTGTTGTTGTTGTTGTTGTTCTTCTTCTTCTTCTTCTTCTTCTTCTTCTTCTTTCTTCTTCTTCTTCTTCTTCATGAGTGTGTGTGTGTGTGCATGCGTGCGTGCGTGCATGTGTGTGTGTATGTGTTGTGTGTGTGTGTGTGTGTGTGTTGTGTGTGTGTGTGTGTGGTGTGTGTGTGTGTGTGTAACTTGGCGGATGTTATAATAATGTTGCATTCAGTTTAATGGGCTTTCCCCCCCAAGTCTTTCTGAATTTGTTAATTTGTTCAAGGTAGAGTTTCCACCATTTTTGTCTGTTGTTTACGTTTTCTTTTGGTTTTTGCTTTCTTTTGTTTTTAATTACTTCAAGTTTGTTTTTGTTTTTGGGCAGAATTGTAAAAAGGCCTTTATTGTGCCTAATTCTTTACCCATTAAAGATTCAATCAATCAATCAATCAATCTTCTTCTTCTTCTTCTTCTTCTTCTCTTCTGCCTCGTCTTCTGTTCCTTCTTTAGTTCAGTAAGTTTTACTTGTATTATAATCTGATATTTTTGTCCAAAAAAAATTGTTTGCTGACTTCTCCACAATCAATGATGATGATGATGATAATAGTAATGATGATGATGATGATGATGATGATGATGATGATGATGATGATGATGATGATGATGTTGATGATGGTGGTGGTGATGATGATAATAATAATACTGAGAAGAAGATGATGATGATAGTTATGATAGTAGTCATAATAATGATGATGATAAAAATAATAATGAGAAGGAGAAAAAGAACAACAACAACAACACAAACACAAAAACAACAACAACAACTACTACATCTAAGACGCCTCGCCTCATGAGTTCAAAACTCATATTTACACTGTACACCATACTAGTCCACTAAGAAATCCTATTAACATACATACACGTTCGATCAACCACATATTAATCCCGTGTAGAGGTCAAACCTTGAGTGAATGAGTTCTGTGTTCTGTCTGTCTGTCTGTCTGTTAACTTGTCTGTTTTTCTGTAGGTCTACATGCATCTCTCTCCTCTCTCTCTCTCTCTCTCTTCTCTGTCTCCTCGTCTCTGTCTGTCTGTCTCTGTCTGTCTGTCTGCTCTGCTCTTGCTCTTCTCCTCTCCTCTCTCTCTCTCTCTCTCTCTCTCTCTCTCTCTTCTCTCTCTCTCTCTCTCTCTTCTTCTCTGTCTGTCTCGCTTCCATGTCAAACCATTTTTCGTTGTGTTCGATTCGGTCCTTCGCGATGCATGCTTGATGAGCTGTACAGCTTTATTAAAGCAACAAAATGTGTATAAAAAAAAAAGAAAGATTAAAAAAAAAGGAAATGTTCTCTCTCTCTCTCTCTCTCTCTCTCTCTCTCTCTCTCTCTCTCTCTCTCTCTCTCTCTCTCTCTCTCTCTCTCACCATTCGCATTCTCTCTCTCTCTCTCTCTCTCTCTCTCTCTCTCTCTCTCTCTCCTCTCTCTCTCTCTCTCTCTCTCTCTCTCTCTCTCTCTCCTCTCTCTTCCTTACTGTTTCCACCCCACCCCCGAGATGTTTTTTTAAATTTTTACTCCCTCTAATTTTCACTCCATCATAATTATTAACGTCCACTAACTTTTCTATCTTTGTTTTTTTTATAACTTATTTCCCCCTCTACCAATATTCTCCTTCTGCTCATCACTGTATGTTCACCTACCTGCTGTCAGCTTTCTTTGTCGGATGTAAAGATGCGGTCAGTTTAGCTTTAGACCATTTAATAATGTCTTTGGTTTTTCTAGTTAGGGACCTAAGGGTTGCTGTAATCGTGTTTGCATTTGGTAAAAATCTTGATGTCAATAATAACGTTTATTCCTTCTATGGATTGTTGGGCTGTGGTGTGGTAACAATCTTGATGTCCTCAATAATGTTTATTCCTTCGATGGATTGTTGTTCTGTGATAAAAATCTTGATGTCCTAAATAATGTGGATTGTTGTAAAAAATCTTGATGTCTTTAATAACGTTTATTCCTTCTATGGATTGTTGGGCTGTGCTGTGGTAAAAATCTTGATGGCCTTAATAATATTTATTCCTTCCATGGATTGTTGCGCTGTGGTAAAAATCTGGATGTCCATAATAACGTTTATTCCTTCTATGGATTGTTGTGCTGTGGTAAAAATCTGGATGCCCATAATAACGTTTATTCCTTCTATGGAGTGTTGTGGTTTGTCTTTCAGTAAGCCTCTCTGAGGAGGTTGAATAAACCGAAACGTTGGAGAATTCAAGAACAGGATAAACTTGATGGTTGTTTCCTTCCATTGTCCTATCTATCTATCTATCTATCTATCTATCTATCTATCTATCTATCTATCTATCTATCTGTCTATCTATCTATCTATCTATCTATCTATCTATCTATCTATCTATCTGTCTGTGTAGCTATCTATTCTATCTATTTATTTAACTATCTATCTATCTATCTAGAGACAGGCAGGCAGGCTAAATTCATGAATTTGGTCGCCCATTCTGATGGCCCTTACTACAAAAAGCATCTAACGCTGTCACCAAAGTGTATTTAGTTATGCATCTTTTGTTAAATCTTTGGGAATCATGTTTAGCCAATGACAGAGTCAGATAGACAGACAAGACAAGACAGACAGATAGATAGATAGACAGACAGACAAATAGATAGATAGCCAGCCAGCCAGCCAGCCAGTCATATAAATAGATAGCCAGACAGCCAACCAGCCATATAGATAGATAGATGATACCACCTTTAACCTACCAAGCGCAGCTGGTATTCAAGCCCCCCCCCCCCCCCCCCCCCCCCCCCCCCCCCCTCACCACCTCCCGATTCGCCACATTGGTACTTGCAACTCGTCTGTGACTTATTTGCATGCAGGTGTTGCACCGTGAAGTTGTGTGCAAAGAATCAGTTGGGGGTGACCAAAGCAGTCGCATGTGATGGTGGAACATGAAAACAACTCTGTCTGTCTGTCTGTCTGTCTGTCTGTCTGTCTGTCTGTCTGTCTGTCTCTCTCTCTCTCTCTCTCTCTCTCTCTCTCTCTCTCTCTCTCTCTCTCTCTCTCTCTCTCTCTCTCTCTCTGTCTGATCTGTCACCGTCACACACACACACACACACACACACACACACACACACACACACACACACACACACACACACACACACACACACACACACACACACTCACTCACTCACTCACTCACTCACACAGAGGTAGTGGAGCATAAGAAATATGTTTTGAGACATTTCTTGCCGATTGTGGGAAGGGCATCAAAGCCAGAGATATGAAAGATATAAAGATCGTTTTCTTCTTCTTCATTGTTGGAAATTTGTTGTTGTTGTTTGTTTGGCTGGGTTTTTTTATATAGAGTTTCTTGAACTTTGAAACTGATTAACTGAAGGGGATCAAAGCCAGAGATATGAAAGACAAAAAGATAGTTTTCTTGTTGTTGTTGTTGTTGTTCTTCTTCTTCTTCTTTTTCTCCTTCCTTCATTTCATTCTTTCTTTTTTCGTTCATTCTTTTTCTTCATTCTCCTCCTCCTCTTCTTCTCTTGGTTTTTGATGATGTCGATGATGTTGATATCACTTTTCTCGGAATTTTTTTTAAGTATAGAAAGCGGTTAGGAAGGGATACCAAAGCCTGAGATATGAACGATGGAAAGATGCTTTTCTTGTTTGATTTACTTTTTATAAAAAAAACATTGACAGCAGCATTTGCCTATATTTGGGTTTGGAAACGACAATCAGGCGCAGAACAAGACAAAGAGAGGAAAGAAAGATTAAAACAAAGAAGAAAGAAAAGAATAAGAAAAAAACCAATACAACAAGCAAAGAATTGAACATCGAAAAACAACAACCCAGACGGCAAACCACCACGGAAGAAAACAACAAAAACAAAAAGCCAAAAGACAAAAGCAAAATATACACAGCATCAAATAAATCCAACCTGGAAAAACAACAACACCCCTACCCCTATCCTACCCCCATCCCTAACCACCTTTTTAATTAAAAAAAAAATTAAAGAAGACGAAAAAGAAGCAGCAGTAGGAGTAGTAGTTGTAGTAGCAGTAGTAGTAGCAGCAGCAGCAGCCGCAGTAGCATCAAGGGCAGCAGCAGCAGTAGTAGTAATAGTAGAAGTAATAGTAATAGCAGCAGCAGCAGCGCAGCAGCAGTAGTAGTAATAGTAGTAGTGGTAGCAACAGCAGGAGTAGTAGTGGTAGTAGTAGTAGTAGTAGTAGTAGTAACAGCAGAAGCAGCAGTAGTAGTTGTAGCATCAGCAGCAACAGAAACTACAACATTAGGAGGAGAGACAACAACAACAACAACACTACTAGTGCTCTTCACGACCCAGCAGACCACAAACTACCAGAATCTTTCATTGCTTGAAGTAGGGTGGTGAAAACATGGAGCAAAAGCTATTAACCTTGCAAGACGCGTTTCCTTTTCTCGTCAAACCTCTGGACCCAGAAGGGTTACACAGCAGTGGTGTAGCCCACCTTCTCACACACCAGGGCATTGATCTATTTTTCTGGATCTCTTTGATGGTGAAAAGGGAATGGCGTGCTTTGATTTTATCGATTATCTTTTGAATGAGCTAGGTCCTGCTGTGGGAAGGATCATTTTTGGAAGGTATAAACTAATAGCCTAGGTCTTGCTGTGAGAATGGGTGTTTTTGAAGAAGGGAGGGATAGAGTGGTGGCATATAGTGTCCAACACTGCTGGGCTTTCCTTGTGTCAAGATCTCTTCTGTAGTTTGATTTATTCGATTTTCATTTGTTTTTTTGCTTGTTTGTATCCCTTTAACTGTCATATTTCCTCTGTGTGTCTGTTGATATGGTGGATCGGTGGTCTAGAGGTAACGCGCCTGTCTAGAAAGCGAAAAGTCCGGGTCTGAAGTGTGCGGCGGTTCGTACCCCGTTTGGACCGGAAATTTTTCCCCCATCCATTAGACCATGAGTGGTGGTCTGGGCGCTAGTCTTTCGGATGAGACGATAAACCGAGGTCCCGTGTGTTACACGTAATTATTTAGCGCACGTAAAAAAACCCACGGCAACAAGAGAGTTGTCCCTGGCAAAATTCTTAGAAAAAAGCCACTCTGATAGGGAAACAAATACAGCTGCAGAAAAAAAAAAAAAGGGTGAAAGGGTGGCGCAGCGCTAAGTGGCGACGCGTTCTCCCCGCTCTCCCCGGGAGAGCAGCCCGAATTTCACGGAGAAAATCTGCCGTACTTAAAGTGGTATGAAATAAAACTGAGCGCTTTGTTTTGTTTTTTTACAAGTTTCCAGCGCAATATAAATTCCAACATTATTTTATTATATATCCCCCCCCCCCCCCTTTTCACACCCCTCTCTCTCTGTCCCTCTTTTTCCTATCTCTCTTTCTTTCCCCCTCTCTCCCACCCTCCCCCCTCCTCCCCTTCTTTTGCGACAAAGATAGTTAAAATTGCATTAATAGGGAAAAACAAAAAGAAAAAAACGGAAAACATGTTCAAAAAGTAAAACAGTAGGGGAAAAACATGGGCAGTTTGGATATTACGTTACAAACACGCTAGGTTTGCTTCATTTTTTTCTATAACTGTTTTTATAGATTGTTTTTTTGGAGCTTGGGGGACTCCCAGTACGAATATATTCACGGGAATATTCATCTGGATGGTCCATTTCCATTCCCAAAAACTTTATTAACTCAAAACCAGAGATTCTTCTAGGTTACCATCAAAGGAAGACACATCTAAGGATAACAGAATGAATCGCGTACATGTCATCAGAGAGCTTACAGCTTACAGCACCACACAAACTCAGCACATTATGCTCTCTGTACAAACAACAACACATATCTGACATACTCCCACACATGTTCCATTCTCATTTCAGAACAGTTTTGGAGCATTTTTTTAATAAATAAATTTTGGAATTAGACTCATCAAAAATATTTTATATAGCCAGATTTATGGTTTATTGACCTAAATGGGTTTGACGCATCTAGATCTAAGGTTTACTTGCCTAAATGTTAATGCATGTAGATCTACAGTTTAAAGACCAAGATGTTTGACAACTTTTCAAAAGTAATTTTTGGCATCAGAATTATTTTTTAAAATGCTTGATGTAGCAAGATTTAGCGTTCATGAATGTAAAGGTGTTTGACGCATCTAGACTTACGTTTTATTCACCTGTTTAACATACATCTAGATCTATGGTTTAATCACCAAGATGTTTGACGCATTCAGATCTAAGGTTGTCCACATAAATATGTTAATATAATTATATATGTCTTTTTAAGTATGTGTAACCTACTTATTTCTTGTTTTAGATCGTACAAGTACAGGCTGAACAAGAAAATGTTAAACACCACGACGATTTATTTAAAGTATATTTGATTACAGTTATATGATTAGGGATAGTTGTACCAAGACATTATCTGATGCTATAGAAGATCGCCGTTTAGAGGCTATACGAATCATCACCGGAGCTGTCCGTGGTATGGGTCATTTGAAACTTGACCAAGAATCCTAGTTTTGTTCTTTAAAAGAAAGGAGGAATAGACATGAACTGGTATTTTACCCTAAAGTGATCGAGGGTAACGGTCAAAGTCATCTGATAAACCGACTCCCTCCATTACTATCTTGCCCAAATCCGTACCACAGACAGAGACCCCATAACAGATTAGTACCTCAATGTAGAACTGAAACATAGAATGCTTTCTTTATTCCGTCCACCACCAGATTATGGAATGAACTACCAGAGCGCGTGAAAACTAGCACTTCTATCAGCCAATGTAAACATATTCTTTCTGATGGGGATGTGGTAGTTCCGAACTACTCTGATCATGGAAAAACGAAAGCAGCAAATCATTCACTGCAGACTGATGACTCGAAATGAGTAACATTAAATCCGATCAAAATAAAAGGCATTTACTGGGCGCTCCATCTTGTGCTTGTGGTCACCCTAATGAAACAGTTGAAAATTTCCTTCTTGACTGTCCATACTATTTAACTGTACCCCGTTAAACAATCCATACCCTAAAACCAGATGAGAAGAGTGTAAATACCTTACTATATGATAACATTAATGATAACATTATCATTATCAAAATAGTGCATGAATTTATTGATAAATCCAAAATATTTTAGAATATAAATAAAGAATAATGTAAACAGTTCTGCGATGGAGTTCTCTTCTTTCTCTGTGTGTTGAAATGTAAAGGTATGACATTATTGGGCTATGTATCATGCAAAGTTTCTTCCTTTGGTCTTATTGCTTGTGTGTGTGTGTGTGTGTGTGTGTGTGTGTGTGTGTGTGTGTGTGTGTTGTTGTTGTTGTTGTTGTTTTGATTTAACGTCTTTTCACTCTTAGTGGTATTAGAAATGTGTGTGTGCTTTCCTTGCACTTTTTGTTTACTTCAGTTTGGTGGTAGTGTATATTTTCTTCAATTTTGGTGTAATGGTATTTGTATGTATAAATAATGTATATATGTCACTTGTCTGCAAAAGCATCATATGCTAACTCCTCATGGGGTGGGGCTCATAAAATAAAGCTGTAGCTTGATGCCGTTGCCCTGCTGTATTGATATTTGCTTGATATGTTGTATGTACATTGAACAAATCGTGTTTCAACCCATGTTTGACACACCCAGTTCCAAGGTTATTCGGCGGAGATGCTTGATGTTTTCCTCACGATCTGCCTCACGTAACCTGATCTACTCCTTTCGATGCCGTGGTAATGCGATCCTCGAGGTTTGCAGCGTTCAAAACAACGCCGTAGAATCAGCTAGAGTAAAGAGCTGTTCACGCTTGCTGTGTTCAAAAAAAAGTAGATCACGCCGTTTGACCTTCTCTTGTGGAGCGAAGCTGACATTTTGAAACCATCAGGGGCTATCAAATATAACACGTACAGCTATGAATCCCCCCCGCCGTGGCTAAAATCGGTTCCCAACACTCAACTTTAAAGGACTGGCAGTGCTGATTTTGTAATTGAAAATCACGGGTTTGTGATGCACACAAAAAAGTGTGACGTTGGTGTAATCTGGGTCCTTAGCCTCTTCCTGTTTTGTATTTGGGTGCATTTTTTATTTTAAAAAAAAACGTTTTGTAAGTTGTAGTATATTGTGGAAATGGGGTGTAAAAAGCACATGAGTGGCTTATGTGTTCATCTCAAAATGAAAATTTTTTTGCCTTGCAAAGGAGTTTAGGGTGATTTTTGTAATGTTTCGTTTTTTTTGCTTTTGCTTTGTTCATAAGTAAGCAAATAATAGACGTAAGGTTTAAAAAAAAAAAAAGAGAAAAAGTATCAGTGAGTAAAGGCTAGTTGAATGCCTTGTGTTCTAAATGTGTTATATCTTAAAAAAAAAACAAAAAAAAAAAAAACAACAACTTTCAATCCAGAGAGGGGTTTCCTTTCGTTTTTGTTTAGGTTTGTGTTTTTGTTGTCCCGCCCCCCCCCCCCCTTTTTTTTTTTGGGGGGGGGGTTGTAGTTCCGGCCAGCTCATATCCAGAGTGAGTTTGCTACGGACTTGACTAGAAAAGGCTTCCTCTGAAGTCTGAGTATGGCTGCCTGTATGGCGAGGTACTTAAAATCACTCATCATACACGCAAACTTCTCATTCAGTGTGCAATTTTCATTCTCACAGTGATTCCTAAGTGGGATGAGTGAGTCAGAGCGTATGTTCTGGGTGACCCCCCAGTGTTAAGCTGGGGAACGCACAACAACTAGAAAGGGCTGGGACCATCCATACAGTAAAAACCAACCCAAAACAAACAAACCAAAAGAAAACCATCCACTTGATGGATGTGATGTTGAGAGTGTAGCCCTTGACCAGCCTGAAAGGAATGCGTTATCTCTCAAGCCTGGTTAACTCCGCTGTGTCTTAGGACAGGAAGTCTAGAGTACAGCCCTGTCAAGTAGTCTCCCTTACAACGTTGCACTTCCGTTAACAGCGTAAATCATTGTTCTCTGTCTGTCTATCTCTGCCTCTGTTTGTCTCTCTCTGTCTGTCTGTCTGTCTCTGTCTGTCTCTCTCTCTCTCTCTCTCTCTCTCTCTCTCTCTCTCTCTCTCTCTCTCTCTCTCTCTCTGTCAGTCTCTATCTGTTTCCCCCCTCCCTCTCTCTCTCTCTCTCTTTCTCTGGATGGGGACTAGATGTACCCAAAAGAAAAAGGAAAAAAGAAAGATAAAGTAAAAGCACGTGAGTACTTAGTATCCTCGAAATAAAAGAATTTGATTTGATTGATTGGATCTAATCTCTCTCTCTCTCTCTCTCTCCTCTCTCTCTCTCTCTCTCTCTCTCTCTCTCTCTCTCTCTCTCTCTCTCTCTGTCAGTTGACATCTAAAAAAGAGTTTTGGTTTCTTACAAACACCAGTAGGTGTGATGGGACAGTAAAATTCCATTCCAGACAACAACCACAGTAACGCGGTGGGTGGTTAACACATTGGGCTCGTGACTGGAGGTTCAAGGGTTTGAATCCCATAACAGTCAGAGAGATTTTATTTTTTTCGAATTCCAGCTGGCTTCTACCCAGAGTAAGTTTGCCATGGGCTCATTAGAGGGACTTGGGACCACACCCTCGAGATTCATATACTTTACACATGCTGTTTTAAATAGCGATGGTCACATATCTTGAAAAACAAACAAACAGCGGAGGTGTCTGTATCTCTCAGAACTGGTTGACGAAAGAAAACGAAAAGAATGGAAAAAAACAAAACACCAGAAAAAGAAGACCCCCCCCCCCCCCCCCCCCCCTTCCAATCCTGTTGTTTATAGTCCCGCCGACCACAGAGGCCATATCAGGGGCTGTCACCTCGTCCACTTTTAAATCTCAGACGAAAACTGTGCAGCTATATACAGATTAAAACAGGGTATAAAACCAACTCTACTGCCGTTCCTTGTAGCAACGCCCTGGCCAACCATCTTGGACAAATAAAAATGAAGGGTCAAGAACCCAAGAAGTTGATTTTTTTTTAAAGGTGGGGGGGGGGGGGAGGAGGTGCAATGAAGTCAAAGGAGGGGTGAGGTGGGGGACTTATCCAAATCAGAAGAGTACACATGTGTTGGAGGTTCTGAGGAAAGAGAGAAACCCGATTTCTGTAGCGAAGCAAATGTACGCCTTGCAAGTCGTGCATGACGTTGACTGTACATATTCCACTGCAGTGTATGGCCACCGTTACCACTCTCTTCTCTTCTTCTTCTTTGTCTTCTCTGTTCCTCTCTCTCTCTTCTCTCTCCCTCTCCTCTCTGCTCCTCTCTCCTCCTCTCTCTCTCTCTCTCTCCTCTGGCTCTCCATTAATTTCTTGTTGCAAAAACCCAAACGTATTGCATAAATTGTGTTCATACTGTGCTCCATGCCGAAAGACTACGTTTACCGAAAAGACTGTATCGTTATGGCAATAAATTACTTTCAGTGTTGATTCTCTCTCTCTCTCTCTCTCTCTCTCTCTCTCTCTCTCTCTCTCTCTCTCTCCTCCCCTCTCTCTCTCTCTCTCATTTCTTAAGTCATAATTTTTTAACTGATTTCTGTTTGTCGGCTTGTTATACATTAACATTTGGTTTGTTGTTGTTGTTGGAATTGTTTTCTTGGGGGTGCTTTCCTATTTTTCTCAACTAAAAATACTATCAGTTCGCAACCCCCCATCTGTCATGGCCAATGACCTTTTGTGAATAAATCTTCCAGTTCGAGTTCTCTCTCTCTCTCTCTCTCTCTCTCTCTCTCTCTCTCTCTCTCTCTCTCTCTCTCTCTCTCCAAGTGAGCTCTAACACAAAATATTATTGTGCTGACGTGGTTTCCATGTCAAAGTGTTCCCCTCTCAGTTGGGGTTTGTACATGCAGTACACTTTCTAAATGTTGGTGCGCTTGTATCCGTGAAATTGCCCGTGACCCACTGCTGAATTGGCTTGTAAAGTTTTTTTTAACAAGCAATACGTTTTTGCCCATTGTGTGCAAAAAGTTGTGTGTGTGTTTGATTCTGTGTGTGTGTGTTTGATTCTCTGTGTGTGTGTGTGTGACTGTGTGTGTGTGTGTGTGTATTTGACTCTGTGTGTGTGTGTGTTTGACTCTGTGTGTGTGTGTGTTTGACTCTTGATGTGTGTTGTGTGTTTGACTCTCTCCTCCTCTCTCTCTCTCTCTCTCTCTCTCTCTCTCTCGCTCTCTATCTTGATTCTCTGTGTGTGTGTTTCTCTCTCTCTCATGACAAAATTTACAAAACCTCATACATACGGGGACTGGATGTAAAAAAGCACATGAGTGCTTATTCCATTGTCCTCGATATAAAAGAATAAATAAATAAATAAATAAATAAATAAATCTCCCCCACCCCACTGTTTGTGTCTCTGTCTGTCTCTACGTAACATCACAGTTGTTTTGTCAGTGACGTAAACTTAAACGTAGCAACAACAAAAACTCACAAGTATCGATGACTGGCACGAGGCGTTTTCTGAATGGCTTCTAAAGATTTTTACAGCATTAAATTTCGTTCATTGTTCAGTCTGTATGTGTGTGTGGGTGTGGGTGTGTGTGTGATTGATTGTGTTCATGCACCGTCAGTCTGTCTGTCTGTCTGTCTGTCTCTCTCTCTCTCTCTCTCTCTCTCTCTCTCTCTCTCTCTCTCTCGTATATCCACGCGTGACTATGTTTCTCCTCCTCTCTCCCCCCCTCTCTCCCCCCCCCCCCCCCCTGTCTCTCACTCGCTCTCTCTCACTCGCTCTCTCTCACCCTCTCTGTATCTGTGTCTGTCTCTGTCTGTCTGTCTCCTCTCTCTTTCTCTTTCCCTCTCTCTCTCTCTCTTCTCCTCCTCTCTTCTCTCTCTCTCTCTCTCTCTCTCTCTCTCTCTCTCTGGGGACTGGATGTACAACCAAAACAAAACAAAAAAGACAAGAAAAGAAAAAGCACGTAAGTACTTACTCAGTATCCTCAAAATACAAGTTCTCTCTCTCTTCTCATCTCTCTCTCTCTCTCTCTCTCTCTCTCCTCTCTCTCTCTCTCTCTCTGCCTCTCTCTCTCTCTCTCTCTCTCTCTCTCTCTCTCTCTCTCTCTCTCTCTCTCTCTCTCTCTCTCTCTCTCTCTCCTCTCTCTCTCTCTCTCTGCCCTCCTGTCTGTCAGTCTGTCGGCGTCTCTTGCTTTGTCAATGCCTACATTTTTCCCTTTATGCCTATAGTTTTATGTATGTATGTAAGTACGTATGTATGTATGTATGTGCTTGCAGCGTCTTAAAGAACAGCCATTAGGCTGCCACAGAGGTCTGCGAATAGCCTGGTCTGGCGGGCATAGGCTTAGGCAGAGAAAAAGGAAGAAGGATTAAGAAGCAATTCTAGATTTTCTGCTTGAGCACGTCACGTTTAATCAGCAAGGATAAGAAGAAGAAGAAAGAAAAAACAAAACCATGAAGAAAGACGAAGCAGAGCAGAAAGGACAGCAGAAATGCATGGACAGATGGGGTTGTTGTTAAAAGCTTGTAAGCAGGTATTCTACGTCTGAACACATGTGTAGATGCGCTCGCGTGCAGAAACACGCACGCATGCTCGCATGCACGCACACAGTGCACGCACGCGCGCGCGCGCACACACACACACACAACACACACACACACACACACACACACACACCACACACACACACACACACACCGCAACTCACTTTATCGATTCACTCAGAAAACTTTCTGGACAGTGGTGGACTCAGAACCTATGGCTTTTTTTTTATTTTTTATAATCTTCTTCTCTTTTTGTTGTTGTTGTTCTTCTTCTTCGGCTAGTGCTCTGAGGGTTCACCAACGGTGAGAATTTTTTTAACGTATGCGACCGTTTTTAAACCACCATTAAGGTAACGGCATTCCGACTTCGGGGATGATATTTAAACACGGTGCAGATGTGCGTTTTGGAATATAGTTTTGGTCATCCGTTCCTACTGGCTCGCAACGGCCTACTTTTCCGAAAGGCGGAACGAGTTTTAGCGTGTGTGCAAGATGTTCTGTGTGTCTTCGCACGCGGGACATGGATTTGCAGTCTTATCGGAAGGACTTTTGTGGGAGAGGAGTCAGTACTGGTGTTAACTCCGGTGGGAAAAATCTCCCTGTCTCTGTGGTGGATCGAACCCGTGCCGTCAGACCACGAGCTCAACGCTCTAACCACTAAGCTATCCCGCCCCTTTTACTTTACTTTTACTTTCTTTACTTTATGAATTCACCAGAAAGATTTCCAGGGAGTGAGAATCTATGTTGGCTCCCAAAGAAAAAAAATCTCGGCTATCTCAGATACAGGTTCGAACTGTGCCCTCTGTAACTGTCATATTACGAGCATGATGGCTCTAAGCATTTGACCCATCTTCTCCCCTCTTCCTTGTTGATGTTGTGGTTGTATTTCCGATTTTGACACTGTATAGGATGCATGCTTGGTATGTTCTTGTTTCCGTCACCCACCGATTGCTGACTTGAATGATGGGATTTTGAACGTGTGTATTTCATCTCTCAGGGGACGGGATAGCTCAGTGGACAGAGCACTCGCTTTCCCCCAAGTCAATGTTAAGCAGCATCCAGCGTGGTTACCAAGCGGATGGGTGACCGTTTTGCGCGCCTTGGCTTCAGTACAGTCCCCCAGTTCACCCAGCTGTAAATGGGTTCCTGTCCTCGTGAGGGTCAGGGAAGGTAAAGCAGTGAGGGAGAGGAGATGGGCGCCGCCCTCAATATGCTGGCCCCTAGCGAAGCTGAGGTCTCTGACGCCTCGCTCCACTACGACCTCATAGGTTATGGGACACCTTTACTGTTTGATCTCTTGGATGGGTATATACATGAAGAGAATAAAGGCAATCGTAGGTATGCCACTTTGAGTTGACCAAGGAGATTTTTTATATTTAAAAAAAAAAAAATCCTTACCTTTAATTTACCAGACGCTGCATGATGCCAAGATGCAAACCTACGATTTACTGGACCCAAGAGATTAACATTTTTTTTTATTTTTAGAATTTTATTCTTTTATTTTATTCTTTTATATCGAGGATAATGGAATAAGCAATTATGTGCTTTTTTGCATCCAGTCCCCGTGTGTATGCGGTTTTGTAAATTCTGTCATCTGTTCCCACCGGCACACAATGGCCTACTCTTTCGAAAAGCGGAACTGGATTTTAACGTGCGCGCAAGATGTTCTGCGTGCGTTCGCACACGGGGCCTCGGTTTAAAGTCTCATCCGAAGGACTTTTGGGGAGAGTGGAGTCTGCACTGATGTTAACTCCAGGGGAAAATATTCCCCTTGAACGAGAATCGAACCCGGGTCGTCAGATTGCGAGCGCAATGTTCTAACCACTAGGCTATCCCGCCCCTTGAAGTTATACGGGTTTAACCATTTGGCTGCAGCGATCTAAACGAACTGAAGAAGGAAGTGACGGACCTTGTTGTTGTTGTGCTTATATTTACGTCACAGCAGCAGCAACAACAGCAGCAGCAACAACAACAACAACAACAACAACATCCGTCTCTTCGTTCTTCAGTCGGTTTAGATCTATGTAACGTCATTATAAAGCACAGGAGGTGAATTGTTTGCCTCAGTCATGATTGACGGAACTCTGTGAGTCTGTCGGTCTGTCTGTCTGTGTCTCTGTCTGTGTCTGTCTGTCTGTCTGTCTGTCTGTCTGTCTGTCTGTCTCTCTCTCTCTCTCTCTCTCTCTCTCTCTCTCTCTCTCTCTCTCTCTCTCTCTCTCTCTCTCTCTGTTTCGCTCTTTCTGTCCCTGTCTGTCTGTATGTGTCTGTCCTCTCTCTCTCCTCTCTCTCTCTCTCTCTCTCTCTCTCTCTCTCTCTCTCTCTCTCTCTCTCTCTCTCTCTCTCTCTCTGTCCTGTGTGTGTGTGTGTGTGTGTGTGTGTGTGTGTGTCTCTGTCTGTCCTCTCTGTCTGTCCTCTCTCTGTTTCGCTCTGTCTGTATGTATGTGTCTGTCCTCTCTCTCTCTCTGTTTCACTCTGTCTGTATGTATGTGTCTGTCCTCTCTCTCTCTGTGTTTCACTCTGTCTGTATGTATGTGTCTGTCTGCCCCCCCCCCCCCCCCCCCACCTTTCTCTCTCTGTTTTGTTCTCTCTGTCTGTATGTGTCTGTCTGTCCCCCCCCCCCTCTCTCTCTCTCCCTCTCCCTCTCTCTCTCTCTCTTTCGCTGTCTCTGTCCCAGTCTGTCTGTATGTGTCTGTCCTCTTTCTCTGTCTGTCTGTCAGTTTTTCTCTCTCTCTCTTTCGCTCGCTCGCTCTCTCTCTCCTCTCTCTCTCTCTCTCTCTCTCTCTCTCTTTCGCTCTCTCTCTCTCTCTCACTCTCTCTCTCTCTGTCACCCCCCACCCCTCTCTCTCTCTCTCTCCCGCTGTCTCTGTGATTATAAGGTAGATCGAAGGGGAAAGGGGTCTGGATTTGCCGTGAGGCTGTTTTTGGTGGTCTATAATTAAGGACATAATACCATAGGGTGGGTCTGTAATTGGTGGTGGCTGCGTTCCTCGTGTCCTGTAGAGACAGGGGGAGGGGGGGGGGGGGGGGGGGGGGGAAAAGAGAGAGAGAGAGAGAGCAGACGAGCAGACAGGCAGAGAAAGCGATTGAGAGAGATGGAGGAGACTAACAA
Organism: Rapana venosa; assembly: GCA_028751875.1. Lineage (NCBI taxonomy): Eukaryota > Metazoa > Mollusca > Gastropoda > Neogastropoda > Muricidae > Rapana > Rapana venosa. Next base: position 13,330,891 of record CM054156.1, on the reverse strand, counting down.
GGAGAGAAAGAGAGGAAATACAAATATATATATATATTTGTATTTCCTCTCTTTCTCTCTCTCTTTTTAATTAGTCACCTCAGGGAAAAATTAGAATACCAGGTTGTAGATACAGGAGAGTTTTTATCTAAAGTTTTAGTGATTAATGAGAAATTCACTCCTTTACCAGATGACACAGTCTTAGCTGTATGTGATGTGATATCTTTATTCCCTAATGTAGATAACACCATGGGAATTCCTGCAGTGAAGCAACCTCCTTGAAAATACCCTTCCCCTCTTACTACTTCTAAAGACTGTATAATAGAAGCATTAAAATTGTGTTTAAATAAAAATTCTTAAATACACAGATGGAACTAAATAATACAGTTTATGCCTCCCTAACCATGGTACAGCTAGGGGACCTGCCCTTTCCTGCGACTATGTAGATGTATTCATGGGGGAGTTAGTAAAAAGCAAATTTTTAAATACACCAGTACCTTTAACTCCAGCCTTATGCCTAAGGAAGAAGAAAAGATTATAACTTTTTAAATTGGAGCCGTTTTAGAGATGAGGTATTACTATCATACCACATGTGAAAAATATTACTAACTTTAAAAAAACACTTAAGAGCACTCAATCCACCTAAAATAAAATGGACAGTTAATTACGGGAAAGAAATAAATTATCTAGACATTACCTTGAAAATTAAAGGGAGGGGGAAATTGTGACAGATGTGAATTCCAAACATAATCATTATATTTACCACCAAATAGTGCCCCCCCATCAGTATTTAAAGGATTAATTTTTAACTTTGGTCAGACTAGCATGTTTGTAGTGAAAATACAGACCTGAAAAAGGGGATTGAAGAATATACCAGATATTTTGTAATGTCAGGTTGGGATTATGACCTGGCGAAAAAAGAACTGGAGAACGGGGCAAACAGGGATAGAAAGACTATAATTAACAAACCAAAACTAAAACCCTCAGAAAAAATCATGGGTAACTAAGTACGACCCAGATACCCACCCAAATCAGAAATCTTTAAGGAAAAAATCTCACGCAAATCAACCCTAAAATAGAACTATTTTCCCTAAGAAACAAATAACAGCAGCCCCAACGTAAAAAATTTTGGAGAAAATATACCCCACATTCCCAACCAGATTTTACCAACAAGGCCTAAGAAACAACAGGATTTTTTTTTAAATGTAATGCTAAAGATCCCGATACCTGCCAACATAGGAATGTACCACATTCTTTTATAAATTGGATAATAGGAAATGGTCATTAAACAAAACATCACCTCAAACCCAATGTAATTCAAAATAAATGTGAACATCCTGATCGATGGTATGTAGCTCCACACCAAATCTAAACCTGAGGTGGCCCACCAAAGTCAGATGCCCAAATACACAAAAACAAATAAATGAAATGTGCAAACAGTATGCTCGACCTCACCTGATTCTGGGGTTGGGATTTCCCTGCAAATCATCCCAAATAGAGAGTGGGGATAAACAAATGTTGAAAGAGAGATTATACGGGATTGTAATTGGGAACCATCTTTCAAGGTTAAATTACAAGACAGGACCTTAGAAATGTTAAAAAAAGGGAAATCAACTATTGAGGTTATATGGGGTTTTTTTTCCCAAATTACCCTCACTCCCCCTAATGTTATATGATTTTGGTCTTTGGTTTGCAATTTAGCAATGCAATTGTTGACTTGAATGGCTAGAAAGATTGATTCTAACTGGCGAACTGGATAACATACAGGGCCTTTTATTACAGATGGTTGCCCCTGGGGGGTGTGGTGTGCGGGTGTGTGTGTGTGGGGGGGGGGGGGGGGGGGTGGCAATTTTTCATAAGGAAGGGTCATGGGTGTGGGGGGAGGGTTGGGTTTTTTTTTTTTTTTTTTTTTTTTTTGTAATCATCATTTTACCTGCTCGATGAATTTTTCAGTAGAAAGTAGTATTCTGAAAATTTGTAATTTTTCCACTATTTTACTGGAAACCATTCGGGTCACCTGTATTTTAGTTGATTTAAACCTAATCATGTTTTTTCTTAAATTACTAGACATTTTATCAGAAGAATGTTTAATTCTTTTCTGGAAACTTGGTTCTAAGTTAACCTGTTCATTTAGTCGATTTGATCCTAACATGTTATTTACTTAAACTCTACTAAGAAAAAATTTTTTTCAGAAGAATGTTTTACTTATTTTACTGGAGTTGGTCTTAGTTAGATTTGGTTTTTTAAAGTTAAATAACCGTATTTTTTAATCAACTAGGGGAATTTTATCAGAAGTATAGGGGTATATATATGATGTAAGTGAGGTAGTGTGTTGTATAAATTTTTTATGATTTTGTTAAGGGTGTATTGCTTTTGGAATTATTTGTTTTGGGGGAATTGTGGGGGGGAGATGGGGAGGATGTTGGGGGGGTAAGAGTGAAGTAGTCAGGGAACATGCATACCAGAGTGGTTTTTTTAGGGGTATGAGATTTTGACACTACCAGTACCCTGTTTAAAGGGTTATACATTAATTCCCAATTCCCATGAGGAAGTTCAGAGGAGGATTTGCTGAAAAAATAAAAGGTGAAATGAAAGCTGAACGCAGTTTGTTTTTATTTTTTTCTATTTTCCTCATGTGTGCTTAAGGGAGGGTGCCCGAGTTGGGTTTTTCAAGACATTATCTTCACCTTGGTGCACCCATGGGCCCCCCTTCCAATTCAACTGAAGAAAATCCTATACCACCAACTACAACCAAACATATCCAACTGGTGAACTAAAGTCAAAGAGAAACTTCCTGAGACGTTGTTTTAATTGAAAGAAAGTATTAATACCTATGGTAATCCATTAAATTTAATCTGCTTTTATAAAAGATGAACTTTAACCTAACGACATAACAGAGCTTTTAAATAAAACCAGCTCCAGATTTTTAGACCTTCTTTTAACAATGTTTACTCAGAAATGAAAAGTGTCAAGAGGACTTGTTTTTTACCAAGAATAGAATAGCTGCAGAAATTGGTAACCAAAAAACAAATGAATTCTTGGGACAAATACAACGTTTACACCAGTGATTGCAGTGGAGAGACAGGAACAGACTGGAGAAAAAGTTAGAGAAACTGGAGAAAGTCAAAAAAAACAGTGCTGCGATATCTTTAAAGAAAAACATGGGGTCTGTCAACTCAAAGCACGACAGTATGTACACCCAACCAAACAAGACGCATTTTCAAGGCAGATCAGACCTCACAGGAAAAACAGAGGAAGAGGTTCAAAAACAAACCCAGACAAGAAAACATGTTCCCCAACTACGTGCCAACTGAAGAAGAACTGTCTAAGCTTGATCCGATAGTAATGGCGGGACAATGTCAAACTGACCCCAGCACAAATTTCAGTGTGCAGACCCGCCAGATTGTTTTGCGCCCACTCCAAGGAACCAATAGATGTCAGTGACCAATGACAGGGACATATGGCCTGGGCGGTAGCATCTAAGATGGCACCACCATTTCAAGACGCATGAGGAGGACCCAACAGTGAAAAAGAGAACTTTATAAACCACCATGGTACAACCATACTAAGAAGAGTGCCCCTAGGAAAAGACCCCGCACTGGAGGCTTTTATTTGAATCATGCACAAGGGATTTTTTATCTTAAATAACCGAAGGAAATTAAGGACAACTTGACCAGAGAACAAAGGAAAGCACTGGGAGAACTTCGTAAGCTGCCTGTCACAACAATGCAGCATGTAGATACGCGGATAAAAGCGGAACCACGGTTATTACTAGTTTAGACAAAGATGATTTAATATGTTAGAGGATTAAATAACAAGAGCTTTTATAATATATTGGAAAAGACCCCACAGATAATATTAACAAGGAATAAAAGCCCGGTCAACTAAATGGTTACAAAAGGAGATATCAATGAAGAAATAGCAAACTATGTTACAGATTTTAAGAACAAAAAAACCAGGAAATTGTAAACCCCCAGTAAAAACACACAAAAGCAAACCATACCCACCCGACTCCCATTAAAAAGGTTGTGGAACCTCCACAGAAAATTTTATCTAAATTTGTGCAGTGTGCAATTAGTCACCTCAGGAAAAATTTGAATACCAGGTTGTAGATACAGGGGAGTTTTATCTAAAGTTTTAGTGATTAATGAGAAATTCAAATCCTTTACCAATGACACAGTCTTAGCTGTATGTGATGTGATATCTTTTATTCCTAATGTAGATAACACCATGGGAATTCCGCAGTGAAGCAACTCCTTGAAAAATACCCTTCCCCTCTTACTTACTTTCTAAAGACTGTATAATAGAAGCATTAAAATTGTGTTTAAATAGAAATGTCTGTAAATACACAGATGGAACTAATAATACAGTGTATGCCTCCCCTAACCATGGTACAGCTATGGGACCTGCCCATTCCTGCGACTATGTAGATGTATTCATGGGGGAGTTAGATAAAAAGCTAGTTTTAAATACCCCAGTACCTTTAATCTCCAGCCTTATGCCTAAGGGAAAAAGAAAATGATTATAACTTTTTAAATTTGGGGCCGTTTTAGAGATGATGGTATTACATCATACCACATTGGAAAAATATTACTAACTTTGAAAACACTTAAGAGCACTCAATCCACCAAAATAAAATGGACAGTTAATTACGGGGAAAAAAATAAATTATCTAGAACATTACCTTGAAAATTAAGGATGGGGAAATTGTGACAGATTTTGAATTCCAAACATAATCATTCATACTTACCACCAAATAGTGCCACCCTCCATCAGATTTAAAGGATTAATTTTTTTAACGTTGGTGGCAGCTACCGCATGGGTTTTGTAGTGAAAAAACAGACCTGAAAAAGAGGATTGAAGAATATACCAGATATTTTGTAATGTCAGGTTGGGATTTTGACCTGGCGAAAAAAGAACTGGAGAACGGGCAAACAGGGGTAGAAAGGGCTATAATTAACAAACCAAAACTAAAACCTCAGAAAAAAATAGCATGGGTAACTAAGTACGACCCCAGAACCCACCCAAATCAGAAATCATAAAAAGGAAAAATCTTCACTTGCTTTATTCTAAAACCCCCAAAATAGAACTATTTTTCCCCAAGAAACAGATCATAGCAGCAGACAGACGTAGGAAAATTTGGGAGAAAAATTTTAAGGCCCACAGTTCCAAAAGATTTAAACCAACAAGGGGCCAAGAAACAACAGGGATTTTTTAAATGTAAGGCTAAAGATGCGATACCTGCCAACAAGCGAATGTACCACATTCTTTATATCCCTTGGGATAATAGGAAATGGTACATTAAACAAAAATCACCTGCAAAACCCCAAAAGTTAATATACATCATAAAAAGTAAGAAACATCCTGTTTGATGGTATGTAGGCTCCACTACAAACTAAACTGAGGTGGGCCAACCACAAGTCAGATGTCAAATTACACAAAACAAATAAATGCAATGTAGCCCAAAAACGTATGCTCGTCACCTCACCCTGATTTGGGGATTTGGGTTTCCTGCAAAACATCCCCATAGAGAGAGTAAGGGA
>CM054156.1:13307869-13320369 GCA_028751875.1 Rapana venosa | reverse complement strand
GTCTGCCTATCTGTCTGTATGCCAGACAGCCTGCCGTTCCGAATGAACGAATGAAAGCAAGTATACCACAGTGTACGTACGTACGTGCGTGCGTGCGTGCATGCACCGTATCCCAAGGGCAAAGGATTTAGGCCTAATCCACTATCTCCACTAATCTAGCCGGCCTTAGGGCCTACGAATTTAGATGTCAAGGGTTCTTCACCGAGAAGGGAAGAGGGGGGGGGGGACGACAATAGAAGTCAAAAGTTGCTTTCCCCCTGTTACTTTGCTGCAAAAAAAAAGAAAGAAACATTGCGCGTTTAGTCTTTAACCGGGCACACAAACGCCTTGCCTACAACGGGTGCAGTGTTTGAAACTTAGTGATTGATTGTTTTAAGAATTTTTTACACGTGATACGCGTTAGCGCCTTGCTTTCATCTCGAAATCCAAGGGGTTTGTTGTGGTGTGGTTTGTGTGGGTTTTTTGTGTTTCCTGTCTCCTGTCTCTATGTCTTCTGCTGGCACTGTCTATCTTTTCTTCTTTGTCTGTCTGTCCCCCTGTCTGTCTGTCTCTCCTCTCTCTCTCTCTCCTCTCCTCTCTCTCTGCCCCCCCCCCCCCCCCCCCCCCCCTGCCCCAGCTACCTGTATTTCATTACAATTTTGTACCGACGTTGTACCACACCACACCTGGCACTCACCACCACACACACAACACCGAAACACACACCAACCACACACACCACCCCACACCTAACACAACACAACCACAACACAACACAACACACACCAACACACACACACCCCACCACACACACACACACCACACACCCACACACACACACCCCAACACACACACACACCACATAAACAACACAACTACCAAAAAAACCCAAACAGAATTTCACAACAGAAAAAAACAACCGTTCCTTGTCAAATACATCACCCTTAACAATTGCCAAACCTCTTGAGGTTTTCAAAGAAGAAATTCAACCTATTAAAATGCCCAAGTCAGTCAATTTCCCCGGTTCAGCGTGATCGAAAAGGGGCCAATTTTGAAGCTTAAGCGAACCAACCACACCAAAACACAAAATCGAAAAGAAAACATTTATCACTCGCTCTTTTCTAACTCTACATTATCTAAAAACCTGAAGGCGAGTCAACATGTTGTAAGGCGCTTGTAGACTAAAGTAACCCGGGTAGATTTAAAAGCTGGAATTTTTACAGTTTTATAACCCATTTGAAAGCCAAAAGTCTCATAACTGAATGTTTGAAGCTAAGAAAAGTAAAGTTTGCACGGTTATCTGGCGTTTAAAAATGCCAAAGCGGGGGGGGGGGGGGGGGGGGGGGGGGGGGGGGTGGGGGGGGTTTAACTGGGGGGGGGGGATAAGGGGGGAGAGATTCTCAAAATCAAGATTTTTTTAATACTTGAGAGGTAGTTTTAAAGTCTGTCACGTGACAAAACTTTTCCACTTAATTTTATTTTTTTTTAAGGGGGAGACGTTTTATTTTTTTCTTCTGGAACCATTATGCAACTCGTTTGAAGCACCAAATTTTGAAACTCCCGCCCTCTAACATAGACATCGGTTGTTCGCCCTTCCTGGCCCTGCCTTAAAAGAGCCCCACAGAATGTGTGAAAGTGCTTCAATTTTTTTCCAATTTCTTCTTTTGTTCTTTCTGCCCTCTCTTTTGCTCTCTTCTTCTTCTTCAAATTCTTCAAATTCTTTTCCTCCAAATTCTTTCCCCCCTTTATCTTTCTTTTTTTCTTCCTTTTTATCTGTCGTCCCATCCTTTCTTCTCTCTTTCTTTCTTCTTTCCTCTTATTTTCATTCATTCATCATTCATTCATCTTCTTCATCTTCTTTATTTTTTTTTTCTTCTTCTTCCCTTATTCCATTTCTCTTTTTTTTCTTTTTTTTTTCCGCCTTTCTTCTTCTTCTTCTTCTTCTTCTTCTTCTTCTTCTTCCTTCTTCTTTTTCTTCTTCTTCTTTCCCCCCATCATCGTCACCCACACCACCCCCACCACCACACCACCAATGTCATCATCATCATCATCTTCTTCTTCTTCTTCTCTCTCTCTCTCTCTCTCCTCTCTTCTCTCTCTCTCTCTCTCTCTCCCCTCCTCTCCTCTTCTCTCTCTCTCTCCTCCCCCCTCCCCCTCTCCTATCGCCCATGTGGGATTACACGAAAGAAGGCGAGAACTCCGACCCAAGGGTGATAATGAAGACAAAGAGAGGGATCAGTTTGGGGTGAACAAGTTCTTTGTCCGTCTTTGTCTGTGGGGGAAGGGGGGGGGGGGGGGGGGGGGGGGCGAAGGTTAATTAGGGTGAAGGTTGTTTTCCCTTGTCTGTCCCCTTTCCCTATCAATGCATGGAGGGTCAAGGGGAAAGGGAAGGGGAGGAGGAGGGGGGGAGGGGGAGGATTTTGGGGGTGGGGGGTGGAAAGGGTATAATACAATGATCGATGGGGATTGAGAAATGACTTCGTTAGGTAGGTTGGTTGGTGGAGAGGTTGAGGGGAAGGGTGGGGGAGTTTGGGGTGGTGACGGTGGTGGGGGTGAAGGGGGGGGGGGCGGGGGAGGGGGTTGAGTGTGGAGGTATTTATTTTGTTTGGTTGATTGCTATTCCTTCCTTTCCTTCGTTCCTTCCTTTTCCCTTTGTTCCTTTCCCTTTTTTCTTTCTTTCTTTCCTTCCTTCCTTCTTTCTGTCTTCTTTTCTCACTTTCTTCCTTCCTACCTCCCCTTTCTTTCTTTGTAACTTTTTTTCTTAAATCTCCGTCTCATCGTTTCCTACATACAGTTCAATTTCTTCTTTCTTCACTTGATGAGGGGAGATAATCCAACTCTTACTGTGTCTTCTGTGTCATCTTAACTCATACTTTTCTTTCCTCCCAGTCCCTGTCTTATTCTTTTTGTGACTGTCAGTCTGTGTGTGTGTGGGTGTGTGTGTGCACGCGCGCGTGTGTATCTTTTCCTATCTGCCTGCCTCTGTCTCTGTCTCTCTCTGTCTCTCCCCCTCCCCCCTCTCTGTCTTCCTCTGTGTCTGCGTCATTCTCTGCCTCCGTCTGCTCTGTCTCTGTGCGTTTGTCTGACTGTCAGTCTCTCTCTGTCTTTTGTCTGTCTGTTTCTGTCTGTCTGTCTTCTCTCTCTTTTCTCTCTCTCTCTCTCCTCTCTCTCTCTCTCTCTTCTCTCTCTCTCTGGCTCTCGCTCGCTCTCTCCATTTCGTACGTAAAACCGAGTCGAGCGTCATCAAGGTTAAGCAATGTCTTGTCCACTGACATTGAGAACAAAACAACTACATAGATCCTGCCTACTTTCATCAGCATAGATAAATCCTTGTGAAAGGTACGAAGATGACAACCTGTGTTACGCACGCCCTTGGTGATTTAAGGAGTGTGACGTTCACCTATCACTCACTTGCCGTGATCGTTATGTCTATTCAAATCTGAAGGGCATCCACAAAGGATCTCCGGATGTCCCCTGCATGTTCTTGAAACACACAGCCCCGATTTTGTGGGTACCCCTTAGGGGTGCTTCCGGACCTTGAGTTCTCCTTCAACAGGTTGTCATTGGAAAAAAAGGGGGGGGGGGATGTTAGTGTGTGTTTGTGTGTGTGTGTGTGTGTGTGGTGTGTTTCTCTCTCATTCATCTTCCGTCTAGTTGCAAAGAGCCAATTGGAAAAAGGTGTCAGACTTTCAATGGTGATTGAGTCATTGCTCGCGAGTTTGAATCCTGCAGATGTTATGACATTGGAGATTTTTTTTAAAACAATTTTTCAATAGAGATTTTATAATATTTGAATAGAGGAGATTTTGATAGATTTTCCATAGAGATTTTACCATAATTGAATGGTTATTTTACGACATTTGAGTAGAGATTTTAACGACATTTGAGTGGAGATTTTACGACTTTGGATTGAGATTTTATGACATTTAAATGGAGCTTTTACGACAGTTGAATACATATTTTTACAATACTTTAATGGAGACTGTAATGTGTAATTTATTCACGGTAGATTTTACAGCATCCCTATGGAGAATTTGACGGGGACGGGATAGCTCAGTGGTTGGAGCACTTGCTTTCCCCCAGCCAAGTTAAAGCAGCGTCGAGCGTGGTTACCAGTTGGATGGGTGACCGTTTGCGCGCGCCTTGGCTTCAGTACAGTTCCCCCAGTTCACCCAGCTGTAAATGGGTACCTGCCCTCTTTAGGGTCAGGGAAGGTAAAGCAGCGAGGGAGAGGAGATGGGCGCCGCCCTCAATATGCTGGCCCTAGAGAAGTGAGGTCTCTGACGCCTCGCTCCCCTACGACCTTATAGGTTATGGGACTCCTTTGCCTTTCCTTTACTATGGAGAATTTACGACATTGGAGATGGAGATTTTTTACATTTTGATAAAGACTTACGACATTTGTATTCAGGCAGGAAAATTTGCATCTACACAAATAACATCATATAGGTATCTCATATGCTATCTAAACCCTCGCTCTCAGATTACATACTTTTTTTAAAAATAGATATAAACGGACCATTATATTATAATGAGTAATCATGTTTCATAAATATGATATTAAGAAAGATATGTGGCATTTCTTTTGTATATAAGCAAACTCGGTATATCACTGAAACTATGCACACCCCAGTATCATCATCATCCTCACACACACACACACTTTCACCCCCCCCCCCCCCTCTCTCTCTCTCTCTCTCTCTCTCTCCCTCCCCTCCAAAAGTGGAACATAACCAAAATAACACGTCACAGTTGTTACTGCAAACGTCATCACTCCTTGTCTTTGACAATGAACACTGCAGACCACCTATGTATTTATCTCCACCTTATGCTTCACGCTCCACACCCCCTGCCCCCCCCCCCCCCCCCCCCCCCTCCTTCAAAACTTACCCCTCGGAGAGAGAGGTGTGTGTGTGGGGGGGGGGGGGGGGTGTCTCTGTTTTTGTCAGGCAAACTATTTTTGACATGGCCAATCTGTTGTATCATTCAGTTGTCCCACAAACGTTGTCTGTTAGGGTCGTGAAGGGGGCTGTCTGTGTGCAGGCACAAAACAAGTCGGGCAGAGGGAATGATAATGGTGGTGATAACCAGAGAGCAGGCCGGATGTTTTAATCATAATGACGATGTATGGAAGAGAGAGTAGAGAGGAGAGAGAAGAGAGAGGAGAGAGAGAGAGAGAGAGAGAGAGAGATGAGAGGAGAGTGGGGGGGGTTGGGGGGGGGGGGGGGGCACAGCGAGAGGAGAGAGAGGAGGGGGGGGGGGGGCACACACAGACAGAGAGAGAGGGGACGGATACAGAGAAACAGGGAGGGAGGGGGGAGAGAGAGAGATGAAGAGTGGTGAATATAATGAAAGAGAGACAGGGAAGAAGATTTATTTATTTATTTATTTATTCTTTTATATCGAGGATAATGGAATAAGCACTCATGTGTTTTTTTACATCCAGTCCCCGTGTGTATGCGGTTTTGCAAATTTTGTCATCTGTTCCCACCCGCACACAATGGCCTACTCTTTCGAAAAGCGGAACAGGATTTAACGTGTGCGCAAGATGTTCTGCGTGCGTTCGCAACAGGGCCTCAGTTTATAGTTCATCCGAAGGATAGGACAGAGAGAAAGAGAGAGAGAGAGAGCGAGAGAGGGGGGAGGGGGGGGGGGGGGGGGGGGGGGGGGGGGGAGGGAGAGGGGGGGGGGGGGTAGGGGAGAAACAGGGGGGGTGGGGGGAGAGGGTTGTGAATATATAATGAAAGAGAGACAGGGAAGAAGAGAGAGAGAGTGATGAGTGTGTGTTTGTGTGTGGGGGGTCTGCACAGTTTGTTGTCAATACCCAATTGGGCCTTTTGACAAGAGAGAGAGACAGAGATAGACAGAAGAAGGGGGAGAGACACCTCCTCCCTCTTCTCTTCATATCTAATTCTTTTTCCTTCCTACTCTCTCTCTCTCTCTCTCCCCTCCATCCCCCCCTTCTCTCTCTCTCGCTTTCCCGTCACCCCTCCCCCCGTCAGTCTCTCTGACAGAGATAAGGCAAGACGGTGGCTGTATCATTGCTAAGGGTCGTTGACAACAGTCGTCTGCAAGCTCAGAAGCTTTTTTCCCTTATCCGCAAGCAGATTGTATTGCCACAGAATAATACAGCCCCTTGCTTGTGCCAACACAAAAAAAACTGCTTTCTTTTCAAACTAATTAAACGCTGTGTTGAATTAAGCCTGCCCGCTGAACACGGCTAGTCTTTTCTCTTTTCCTTCTGCTGCCCCCTCTCCCCTCTTGTTTATTTATTTGGAAGTAATGTAATGTACGTGCCCCCCCCCCCCCCCCCCCCCCCATCCTCCCCTCCGATGTCGGAATGCGGTTACCTTAATAGTGGGTTGAAAAAAAAGAAAAAAAAAAAGGTCGCATCCGCAAAATCTCACCAGTGGTGATCTTCGGAACTGTAGCCGAGTAAAAAAAAAAACAACAACAACAAAAAACAACAAAAACCAAAAAAACAAAAGGGAAAAAAAAGAAAAATTCTAGATAAAGTAGAAATCAAATGACAAATCATTCATTGGTAGAACTTACCCTGAAAAGCTCCAAGCATATTATATCACCCCCCTCCCCCACCCCCCCCAAACCCACCCCCCCCCCCCCCCCCCCAACATTACTAATTTTTAGAGAAGGAGGGAAAACAAAAATCCTCTGAAGGCGGAGTATGGCTGCCTAATAAGGCGAGGCGATTAATTTGAGTAAAAAAGCCCTTGCACAGCACGCGAATCTTCTCACCTTCCCACCATAGCGTGTATTCTTTTATTACAGCGATTCCTGAGTGTGCCTACAGAGCGCGCGCGCGCACGCACGCACGCACGCACACACACACACACACACTATTTCAATGTTAAACCCCTAAGGCTGCGCAAAACTTGGGAGACCACCTCAGTGACATACAACAACAATTTCTCCTCCTTGGTTTTAAAACATGATTTATTCAATATGCATACAACACAGGGCACGCGACGGGGGTAGCTCAGTGGTCAGATCACTCGCTTTCCCCAAGCTTAAGTTAAGCAGCATCGAGCGTGGTTACCAAGTGGATGGGTGACCATTTGCGCGCCTTGGCTTTAGTACAGTCTTCACCCAGGTACCTACCCTCTTTAGGGTCAGGGAAGGTAAAGCAGAGAGGGAGAGGAAGATGGTTGAAGCTGTCAGTACCTGGCCCCTTAGAGAAGCTGAGGTCTCTGACGCCTCGCTGCCCTACTACGACCACACAGGTTGTGGGGACCCCTTTACAATTACAACAGCATAAAGCAAACATCAATCGAAACAGCAGGGATATAGGTATTAAGCTACTACAACTTGGTCCTTCCTTCTTGAAGCTACACAATGTCTGTAGTAAACTGGTGCCTTGTTTGGACGTCCGCGTTGATTCCTGTTCTGTTAATTAATTAATTAATTAATTTATATATATATATATATATAGTTGGGTTTTTTTTGGGGGGGGTCTTTTCTATGGTGGTGAGTCAATTTTGAAAATTGTTCCAAGTTTGGGTGGTTGGAAAAGGGTGGTGGGTTGGGGGGGGGGGGGGGGGTGAGGGGTCAGGGTGGGGGATGGAGGAGGGGTGGGTGGGTTGGGAAAGGGGGGGGTGGGAGTGGTTGTGTTGGGAGTGGCAGTTTTGGATTATTGTTTTTCCTGAAACCTGTGGTGTGTGGTGTGGGGGGGGGGGGGGGGGGGGGGGGGTGTTATAAGGCGGGCGGTGTGGGTTTTGAAAAGGAGGGGGGGGAAAAAAATGTCACCATTTTTGTTTTGCCTTTGTTGTTGCTGTTTCATTGCGTTTTTTTTCCCTTATCATTTTTTGTTAGATTATGACTATGATGATATTTTATTTTATTGTCATTTTTGGGTCGTCACTGTTTCATCATCGGTTTTGTAGCAGCGTAGTTGTTGTATCATGAGAAAAATTGGAGAGAGAGAGGAGAGAGAGGGGGAGGAGAGAAGAGAGGAGGAGAGGGGGGGAAAGGGAAAAACACAGACAGAAGAAGACAACAAAGACAGAAAGGACACAGAGAAACCGGAACCACCGAAACAAAAAGAGACGTCCTTAAAACACTTAGAACATTCCCGAAATTAAAAAAAAATATTAAAAACGGTACCCCCTTTTTCTCTCTCTCTCTTCCTCTTTCTCTCTCCTCTCTCTCTCTCTCTCTCTCTCCTCTCTCTCTCTGCTTTTCCCCAACCCCTTCCTATCTACCACCCTCTTATCCCCCCCCCCCCCCTCACATAAACCCCCCCACCACCACCACCTTCTCCCTCCCTATCCCCCCACCCCTCAAAAAACTCCCTCTGTTTCTTAAAGACCTTTGATTTCATTTGGACAAAAAGGGATCCCCCCCCCCCCCTTCCAAAAACGAAAAAACACACACACTACCAAAACACACACACACAACCCACACAACCCCACCCAAAACCACCACAAAGAAAAAAGGAAAAAAGGGGGGTTTGCCCCCTTAGCGCTTTTTGATCAAGGGCATGGGGTTTGTGGTTTTGGTTTTGGGGGGGGGGTGGTGTGGGTGGTTTGGGGGTGGTTTTGGGGTCGCCCTGTGGGGTGGGGTTTTGGTTTTGGGGGTGGGTGTGGGGGTGTTGTGCGTGGCCTGCAAGGGGTTGGGCCCAACCGGCCCACCCCCCGGTTTGTTTTGGGGAAAAGTTTTCTTTGTTAAAAAAAATTTCCAAAAAAGGGGTTTAAATAATGATCCTCCAACCCCCTGCCCCCCCACCCCCCCCCCTTAATTCTTCAAAACAAGGGACTCTTATCCCCACTCAAAAAACAAAAAAACCCCTCCCCTCCCCAACTTCTCTCTCCCAACCCCCCCTCCCCCCCCCTCCCTCCCCCCCAAACCCCCCCTACTCTCCCCCCCCAACCCCCCTCCGCCCCGACCCCTTTTCCCCCCCCCCCCCCCGCCGACCGCTCCCCTATCTCCCTCTCTCCGCCACACACAAACCCCACCCCCCAACAAAAACTCCCCTCTCTCTCTCTTTTTCTCTCCCTCTCTCTCTCTTTCCCCCTCCCATTTTCAAAACAAAAACCACACACCCCTCTCTCTCTCTCTCCACACACTTTATCTCTCTCTCCCCTCTCTCTCTCTCTCTCTCTTTGCCCCCAAACCCCACCCCTCATCACTCACTCACACTCCCCTCTCCTCTCTCTTCCCCTCTCTCTCTCTCTCTCCCCTCTCTCTCTCACCCCACACACAACCCCCACACACACAAAACCCCACACACACACACACAAACCACACACTCAAAATCATTTAATCGAACCTGGCCCCTTTTTTTCGAACTTTTTTGGTTCATTGGTTTTGCCCGGTGCGTTTCTTTGTCAGTCGAATCCTGAAAGTTGTTGTGGGGGGTTTTGGGGTTTTTATCTCTTATGCGGTGCATTGGCGCATATTGGTTGGGTTTTGGGGGGGGGGGGGGGGGGGGGTGGTGGTGTTTTGGGGGGGGGTGGGGGTGGGGGGTGTCCCTTTACTGGTTTTGTTGCCCCCTTTTTCCCACCCCTGTCTCTGTTTTGCCCCCTTTTTTTCCGTTGCTGTTTTCTTTTTTTCTTCTGTCTGTCTGTCTGTCTCTCTCTCTCTATTTCATGGGGGAAATTTTGGGAAGTAAAAAAATGTTTTTCGACAACTTGAGGAGGTTTTTTTAACGTTTCTCTTTAAGTTAAATTTTGCTTTTGAACTACTTCCTTAGAAAATAGTAGCTACAAAAAAGGGGAACTTTTTTTCCCTTTTTGTTTACATTTTTCTCTTTAATTAAAAGGGGTATTTATGTATAAGTTTTTGAAAAAACTAGCCCCTCATTATCTTTGTCAGCGGTTCCCTATTAAAACTGTTCGTACAAAAGCAGTGTTGTTACTCCTCATCCAAGAACCGATCTGTTTATGTCATCCCTTGTTTATTCTGGTAGCAAGTTATGGAACGAAATCCCAACCTTTATAAAAGAGAAAAGTAGCATATCATCTTTCAAAAAGCGTACCACACACACTTGTTTAATTTTCTGTAATATGCATTGGGTGAGCGTGCTTGTTGAACTCTGTGTGTGTGAGTGTGTATGCGTGCAAGGCGCGCGCAAATGTGTGTGAGTTGTGTGTGTGTGTGTGTGTTGTGTGTGTGTGTGCGTGTGCGGTGTGTTTTGATGCTCTGTGGTGGTGGGTTGTTGTTTTTGTTGTTGTTTTTTCTTCCAAATAATGTTCATTGTTTGGTTTTGACCGTGTAATGTGTGGCTATGGTATTTTGATGATTACGACATAAGCCTGTTATGATATGTGAGGAGATGTACATGTGTATGGATTTGTATCCTGCACGATTTGTGTGATTTGTGCAAGCTCGCACGTGTAGTTGCGTTTCCGTGCATTTGTTACGTGTAGTGTGTGTGTGTGTTTGTGCGTGGGTGCGCGCGTGCGTGCGGTGTGTGTGAGTGTGTGTGTGTTGATTTTTGGGGAGGGTTATCTGTTTAGGGGAAGGGGTGTCAAGGATGGGAGTTTGTCAGTGTTTAACTGGTTTTGTTTATTTATTCGATTGGTTTACTTCTGTGATCTTTCATTGATTTCATGACTTCAGTCAATAATTGAATGGCAATTTGAATGATTCATTTCTTTGCTTTTTGACATTATCTTGCTTGTTGATCAATTGGTTTATTTATGTTTGTTTCACTTTTTCCCCCATGAGGGCCTGGTGTAAAGAAGCCTCTGGCTTATCCAATTACCCTCATTAAAATATTCGAGTTCGAGTTCGAGTTCGAGTTCTCTCTCTCTCTCTGTCTGTCTGTCTGTCTGTCTGTCTGTCTGTCTGTCTGTCTGTCTGTCTGTCTGTCTGTCTATCTGTCTGTCTGTCTGTCTGTCTGTGTTTCTATCTCTGACTCTCTTTGCCTCTGTGTCTCTCTCTGTGTCTCTGTCAGTCAGTCTCTCTGTCAGTCAGTCTCTCTGTCAGTCTGTCTCTCTGTCTGTCTCTGTTTCTCTCTCAACTTTTGTGCGTGGATGGAAGCACACCGTCTATTGTATGAGAGAAAGCATAAAAGTGATTTTTTTCCCCTTCTACATATGTCTTGTGGCACAAGGTCGGCCAAAGCGCATCAAGCAAGTCCCGAGTCTGTCTGTATATCTGTCTGTCTGTCTGTCTGTCTGTCTGTCTGTCTCTCTCTCTCTCTCTCTCTCTCTCTCTCTCTCTCTCTACTCTCTCTCTCTCTCTCTCTCTCTTTCTCTCTCTCTCTCTCTCTCATTATGACAAATAAAACGAAAGCTATTTCCTCAGTTGCCCAAACACAGAAGATTCTTTTCCTTTCTTCACCGTCGTCGAACGCTGAGACAGCAATTATTGTTCGTCTTATGAGCAAAAATGCGTTGCACTACCCTTAAGCGCCTGTCAAATCGGGCTCAGCGCATCCGACTTCGGCGTGGGAGAGAATAATATTGTTCTATCAAGTCTTTCTGGATAAACAAAAACAAGAAAAAGGGAGGGGGGTGGTGACTAGAATGAACCAAGCAGGCAGAAAATAGACAAGAAGGGGGACTGGAAGAAGAAAAAAGGAACGGGACAGAAATTAAGAGAGGGATAGAAAAGAGGCAATCTTAGCCCAGAAGGGTTGTGGTGGTTTTTTCCCTTCTTCCTTGCTTGAAGTATCCTTACCCAGGAAGACATTCTTATCGCCGTTGATCCTGTCCAGATTAGGACAAAACCCACTTTTACGACACAACAGACGGAGTCTGCACTATCTGGTTCGTTTTCAAGCTGTCAAAATACCATCTTCTTGATGCCAGAGGACCAAAAAAGAAAAGAAAAAAAAACGAACCCCCCACCCCCACCCCCCAAACAAGCACGATAAAAGGGCATCCGGTACCAGATTCTGACATGACAATTTTGCAACTAACTGAATCCAGTGCAGTTCTTTGTCTGCTCACGTAAGCAAAACTTCATATCAGGTGTATATTGGGAGGGGATGGGGGACGGGGGGTGGGGAGGATGTGTCTTGTTTTTCTTTCACATGGAAAACGATAATGCTCGACGGAAAATTTGTGTTTACTTATTATTTGCGTATGATGTGTGTGTGTGTGTTTGTGTGTGTGTGTGTGTGTGTGTGTGTGTGTGTGTGTGTGTGTGTGTGTGTGAGTGAGTGAGTGAGTGTGTGTCTTTCCTATCTCTCTCTCTCTCTCTCTCTCTCTCTCTCTCTCTCTCTCTCTCTCTCTCTCTCTCTCTCTCTCTCTCTCTCTTTCTGTGTCTGTCTTGTTTACTTTTACATGGAAAACGATAATGCTCGACCGAAAATGTTTGTTTACTTATCATTTGCGAATGATTTGTGTGTGTGTGTGTGTGTGTGTTTTGTGTGTGTGTGTGTGTGTGTTTCTAATCTCTCTCTCTCTCTCTCTCTCTCTCTCTCTCTCTCTCTCTCTCTCTCTCTCTCTCTCTCTCTGTATCTGTCTCTCTGTCCCATCTGTCTCTCTCTCTCTCGCTCTCCTTTTCAACCACTTTTTCCCCTCTCTCTCTCTCATTTATTTTTTTTAATATCA
>CM054156.1:13297869-13302869 GCA_028751875.1 Rapana venosa | reverse complement strand
TTCGTTTTTTTTTTCTTTGTGAGGGTGGGGGATGGGGTTCGGGGGGGCTTTTTGAGGGGTGTGGGTGGTGGTTATCATCGTTTCTTTATTCTAAATGTTGGGGTTTTTTGATAGAAGGGTTATTGGTTGGGCAAAAAAAAAAAGAAAGAAAGAAAGAGAGAAAGAAAAACAACTTTTAAAAGGTTTGTCCTTGGCAGAGTTCAAAACCTGAAGCAGTTACTGTTCTGCTGATGTTTGGTGTGTGGGTTGGTGTCTGGTGTGGTTTGATGTGCGTGTGTGGTGTGGTGTGGTTGAAGTAGTGTGTGTGTGTGTGTGGGGTGTGTGTGTGTGTGTGTGTGTGTGTGTGTGTGTGTGTGTGCACACTCTAAATCCAGTTAAAAAATTACATAGAAGAAGAAAACGACGTGAACCCCCCTCCCGGTCCAAAATCGAAAAACACACACACACACACACACACACATACACACACACACACACACACACACATATATTATATATATATATATATATATATATATATAGAGAGAGAGAGAGAGAGAGAGAGAGAGAGAGAGAGAGAGAGAGAGAGAGAAATTAAACAAACAATACTTGAGAAAGAATGCAAATAATGACGTAGAACTACATCTTCGGCATAAAAAACAACAACCTTTTCCAAAGATTTCGAACACAAATTCCTAAAATGATGAAATCTATGAATAATGAACAGCTGGGAGGGTTTTTTTAATTTTTTATCCCCAAGATATCTCTGGCTGAGAGCCATTAATTTTGTTTAACTTTTCTCGAGTTGAGGGTTCTAGACGATTAACTCTTCAGAGGATTAGAAAAAAAATAGGCACCACTACCACCACCACCAACAAAAACAAAAACAACAAGAGCAAAACAAACAACAAGTATGCACCCCCCCAAAAAAAAAAAAACACAAAAAAACCCAACAAAAAACAAAAAATTAACAAGAAAATTGACCTGACTTGAGTTTTGACTCCTGAATGAGCACTTTTTCAGAGGTTCTTAAAAGTAAGCATCTCTGAAGTTGGAATATGGCTGCTTTGGGGGTGGGCGAAACACGGTCGCATTCGCAGAAATATCAAAATTGGTGAACTCCCAGAGATCTAGCCGAGGAACGAAAAAAGTTGTTTTAAAAAAAAAAAAAAAAAAAAGATAACGACCAACCAACCAGCTAGCCAACTAACCAACCGCAACCAACCCAGCCATGCATCCAGCCAACCAACCAACCTGCCCAACCAACCCTACCACCCAACCTCCCCAAGCAACCCAACCCAACCAACCAGCTTCCCCAACCAGCCTACCCAACCAACCCACTCAGCCTACCTACTCAACCAGCCAGCCAACCAAGCAGACAAACAAAAATGACACAAAAATGAATAACAAAGGAATAAAAAAAAAAATTAAAAAAAGAAAGACACAAAACGGAGAGAAGAGATAGTACTGGGAACAAAGCAAACTTCTCGCCTAATCCCTTCCCTCTTCACCTTCGTCCCTGCAAATGCGACCACCTTCACTCATCCCATTAAACTAGAGAGAGGGACAGATTAAAAGAAAATAAAAGATTAGACAGAGAGTGGGGGGTAGTAGGGGAGAGAGGGGGGAGGAGAAGGGAGAGAGGGGGGGGGGGGAAGAAGGTGTATTTATGTATAGGCCAAGGCCCTCTTATTATGAAGGGACGTACGAACATGATACAATAATCCAAAGAGGTGAAAGAAAAACAGATATGCGTGGTAAGGGGAGGAGGAGAGAGAGAGAGAGGAGAGGGGGGGGGGGGAGGGGGGGAGGGGGGGGGGGCGGGGGCGGTGAAAAGAATTCCAGCCTAGTTAGTTTTCTGGCAAATAAATCTGGGTATGTTACAAGCCTCATGACAAGAGAGAGAGAGAGAGAGAGAGAGAGAGAGAGAGAGAGAGAGAATGAGAGAGAGAGAGGAGAGAAGAGAGAGAGAGAGAGAGAGAGAGAGAGAGATGGTCCGTTGCGTTTGCATATTCAGCAAGTTCGTGTCGATTTTGTCCAGTCTGCAATTTTTTTAAAACAACAAAAAAACAAAACAAAAACCACAACAAAAAACAAAAACACCCCCTCCCCCCTCCCCCAAACTTTTTAGACGATTTGTCTTTATCTCTGCCTGTCTCTGTCAGCCTGTCTCTGTCTGCCTGTCTCTCTGTCTCTCTCAGACTCTGTCTCTCAGACTCTGTCTGTCTGTCTCTCCCTCTCTCTCTCTCTCTCTCTCTCTCTCTCTCTCTCTCTCTCTCTCTCTCTCTCTCTCTCTCTCACGTGCTAGCGTACACGCACGCGCGCTCACACGCACGCGCGCTCACACACACACACACACACACTCACTCACACACACACACACTCACTCACTCACACACACACACACACACACACACACACACACACACACACACACACACACACGTGTGTGCGTGCGTGCGTGCGAGCGGGATCGGCACGACACAACACTATGACAAAGATTGTTCATCTAAATAGGAAGTGTAACATGGTATGGATCCATGAACAAAGAAAAACAGGCCAAGAAAGAAAGAGAAAAGAAAGAGAAAGAAACGAGGAAGGAAAAAAAGAAGGAGAGAAAAGAACAGGAAGAGCTCGAAGAAAGAAAGAAAACAAAGAAAAAGGAAATAAAAGACAGAAAGAATAGAAAAAACCCAGAAAGAATAGGGTGAAAAAATATAAAAAGAAAAACTTAAACTTTTTTTTATATTTCCAGGATATTGGATTAAGCACTCAGGTGCTTTTTTACATGCAGTCCCTGTGTGTATGCAGTTAGAACAAGGGAGGAGAACAAGACAAAACATGTAAGCAATCATTCAAAAAAAGTACCAACACAGCAATTGCTCAAAACCTTACTCTTTTGTTTTGCCAATAACTTTTATTTATAAAAAAAAGCACCAAATGAACGCCAAAAAGCAAATAAGTAGCAAACCTTATTCTTACGCTTTGGATTGATACATTGTTAATCAGTTTGTTTGTTCTTTTTTAAAAAGAAAGTAAATAAAGAAAGTAAAAATAGTTTTTAAAAAACAAGAAATGAACAAATTGTATTTTTACGCTTTGCACTGATAACCTTTGTTGATTAACAAAACAGAAAGCATCAAATTAATAAACAAAGAAAAGCTAATAAACAACAAATCTGATCTGTACGCTTTGAGCTGATACATTGTTAATAACTTTTGTTGATAAAACCCCCCAGTAAATTAATAAAGAAAGAAAAGATAAACAACAAACCGTATCTATACCCTTTAAACTGATGCATTGTAAGTCAAAACAAAGTCAGTAAATTAATATTTTTAAAAAAATGAACCTTACTCTTTGTACGGATACATTGCCAATAAGCTTTCTTTTAAAAGAACAAAGCAAATAAACAGAAACAAAAAGTACTTGGTAAGAGAAAACGCCTTTAAAGGTAAAGCTTTTCCCACAACCTTTTCCCATCGATTGGGAGCGATTTGGCCGAAACCTCGGCTTCTCTAGTGGCCAGCATATTGAGGGCGGCGCCCATCTCCTCTCCCTCGCTGCTTTACCTTCCCTGACCCTAAAGAGGGCAGGTACCCATTGACAGCTGGGTGAACTGGGGGACTGTGCTGAAGCCAAGACGCTCAAACGCTCACCCATCCAGTTGGTAACCACGCTCGGTGCTGCTTAACCTTAGCTGGGGGAAGGCGAGTGCTCTAACCACTGAGCTATCCCGTCCCCTTGCTTGATCGAATTGGCGACAAGAAGTCTATTTGAATTAATGACACCACACACATGCACATGTACTTGAGGAAGAAGCATGGAGAAGGAAGCTAAGGTGACATGCAATTCGAAAATTCTAAATAACACCGTGTATACCCTGGTTTGACATGTTATAATTAGAGCATTTTCAGTCAGAGGGTGGGATTTCCGTGAGCTTTCGAAATGTAAACAAAACAGTTTTACTCTGTGTGTGTGTGTGTGTGTGTGTGTGTGTGTGTGTTTTATTTATCTTATTTATTCTTTTATTTCGAGGATACTGGAATAAGCACTCATGAGCTTTTTTGCATCTACGCCCTGTCTCTGTCTTTACATCCTCTCTCATTCTCTGTCTCTACCACACACACACACACACACACACACACACACACACACCTCTTACGTGTATGTGTCTGTGTCTGGTTGTTTATTGTTTGCTCTCTGCTGAGAGGAAAAAAATAACAGTTATCATAGCTGACAATATCTGTGTTTTGTTGCAACTGTTATGTTCAACCGTGATATGGAAACCATGGCACGAGGATTATTTGGACTGTTGTGAATTATTGTTTTCTGCTTTTCGTCTTACTTTAAATATGTATTTTGTGCCCAGTCCCCTTCCCACTGCCCCCTTGTGGATGGGCTTAAAAGCTTACCACAATTAACTATTGTCATTGTCATTCTCTCTCTGTTTCTGTCTGTCTGTCTGTCTGTCTGTCTGTCTCTCTCTCTCTCTCTCTCTCTCTCTCTCTCTCTCTCACACACACACACACACACACACACACACACACACACACACACACACCCCCCAAACCTACCAGCCCTCTTACGTCATTCGTTCCAAAAGGGCGGCAACTCCAGACGGCGCCGGTGGTCGCCGCTAGGGCGGCAGCACAGTTGCACATCAAAGATGGCGTCCTGAATTTGAATGGTGCGGGCTTTGCTGCGCTTGTGAGGATCCTAAATTCAACCCGAAAAGTTAATGGACATGTCTGAAATTCCGTTCTGTTCTGGTCCTGTCCCCCCCCCCCCCCCTCCCCCCCCCTTCCCACCCCAGAAGTTTCTTGTGTGCTGCATTATCAAGTATGCTTAGGAGTCTCCTTCATCTTTTTAAAGGGGATCACTTGCTGCACTTGTTACGCAAGGGTTTTGTGGCGGGAGAAAAAAGAGTGGATACTGTGAATGAAGGATGATGTTTACATTATTTGGATGTTGCGTTCTCCTTCTTGTTGTTGTTGCTGCTGTTGTTTTTGGATGAAAGACTG
>CM054156.1:13280369-13292869 GCA_028751875.1 Rapana venosa | reverse complement strand
ATTATCTAACAGCACATAACCACGAGTATGTCAGGTATTTTCCATGTCTTTGGTTCATGCTACAGACTTGTGTAAAGGTAAAGGAAAGGTAAAGGAGTCCCATAACCTATAAGGTCGTAGGGGTGCGAGGCATCAGAGACCTCACTTCTCTAGGGGCCAGCATATTGAGGTCGGCGCCCATCTCCTCTCCTTCGCTGCTTTACCTTCCCTGACCCTAAAGAGGGCAGGTACCCATTTACAGCTGGGTGAACTGGGGGAACTGTACTGAAGCCAAGGCACGCAAACGGTCACTTATCCAACTGGTAACCACGCTCGACGCTGCTTAACTTGGCTGGGGGAAAGCGAGTGCTCCGACCACTGAGCTATCCCGTCCCCTTGTTATGCAAGCAAAAAGAAAAAAATGTTCTTCATGAAAATGATCTGAAAGATCCTCAGCTGAATGAAGGGACTTGTGTGTAAAAAGTATTTTTGTATGGGAGTAACTGGGTTCGGTCTCTGTTTCTCAAAAGTGCTGTCTGTCTGTGTCTGCCTGTCTGTCTGCCTGCCTGCGTTGTCTTTGTCTCCGTCTCTCTCTTTCTCTGTCTGTTCCGCTTTTCGTAAGAGTAGGCCATTGTGTGCCATTGGGAATAGATGACAAAATTTACAAAACCGCATTCACACGGGGACGGGATGTTTAAAAAGCACATAAGTGCTTATTCCATCGTCCTCGATATAAAAGAATAAAGTGAAAATGAAATGAAATGTCTCTCTCTTCCCCCCTCCCTCCCTCCCTCTCTGACTATCCCTGTCTGTTTCTGTCTCTGTCTCTTTCTCTCTGTCTGTCTGTCTGTCTGTCTGTCTCTCTCTCTCTCTTTCTCTCTCTCTCTCTCTCTCTATCTCTCTATCTTGTTTCTCTCAGTCTCTCTGTATTTGTCTATGTCCATCTGTGTTTCTTTCCTTGTCTCTGTCTTAATCTGTCTGCGCGCGCGCGCGCGCGCGCGTGTGCGTGCGTGCGTGCGCGTGTCCCGTCTGTCTTGTTTAATCTTCGCGTCTCTGTCGGTCTATCTGTCTGTCTTTCTGTTCCTCTCTCTCTCTCTCTCTCTCTCTCTCCTCCTCTCATCTCTCTCTCTCCTCTCTCTCTCTCTCTCTCTCTCTCTCTCTCTCTCTCTCTCTCCTCTCATTCATTCTCTCTCTCTCTCTCATTCATTCTCTCTCTCTCTCCTCTCTCTCTCTCTCTCTCCTCTCTCTCTCTCTCTCTCTCTCTCTCTTCTCTCTCCTCCCCCCCTTCTCCCTCCCTCCTCACCCCACCCCCAGAGCTAAACTTTGTTTCTCAGATGGGCCTGTTTCTTTGAATACTCTGTCGGTAATGAGATAATTGTTTACGCAATTATTTTCAAAAGCTTTGAGGGGGAAATTGAATTTTTAGGACCATGGGTGTATGGTATAGCAATTTGTGTGAGGGTGCAGAATTAGAGGAAGAAAATAGGATGGAGGGAGAGAGACAGGGAGAGAGTGGGCGGGGGAGGGGGGGGGAGAGAGAGAGAGAGAGAGAGAGAGAGAGAGAGAGGAAGAGGTGGTTAAAGTTGCAAGAGAGGGCTTCTTGGTGGTTGGTTGGTTGGTTGGTTGATGCAGTTCTTAAATCGGATAACTTCGTTGGGAATCTACTATAATCAGAGAAAGAAATTGAAAGGGGAGACAGATATAGGCAGAGAAAGAAGAGAGGGGGGGGGGGGGGGAGAAGGAGAGAGAAGAAAGATAAGAAAGAACGAGATGGGGGGTGGGGGTTGCATGGACAGAGATAGGGGATAAGTCATGCAAACATAGAGAGAAAAGTTGAGGCAAAAGACAGACAGACACACAGACAGACAAATACACAGCCCATAGACATACAGACAGACTCAGGGAACGATGACATTTTTTTTTACAAAACTGCATACACACGGGGAGCGGATGTAAAAAAAACACCAAAGCACATGAGTGGATATTCCATTATCCTCAAAATAAAAGAATAAAAATAATAAGAACAAATAAAATAAAATAAAACCTCAGGCAGCAAAACACAGATTTAAAAAAAACAACAACAAAGATGCAAGAGGAGGAAGAAGATAACTCTTTCATCTGGACCAACTTTTCCTTTCTCTTTTCGTCTCTGTCTGTCTATCTATCTGTCTGTCTGTCTGTCTCTCTCTGTCTCTCTCTCTGTGTCTCTCTCAACACAAACACGCTTGCATGCACAAACGCACACACACTCACCTCCTCCTCCTCTTCCAACCCCCCCCCCCCCCCCCCCCCCCCCTCCCTCTTGTTTTTCCTCCTGTTTTATATACACACACTCTCGTCTGTTTCCCATCACCCTTGAAATGACCTCTAGTTGTTTTCAGCACTAAATCAGAGGTCAGTGTATTATAAGTACGTACATCTTTAGTATCGGAGTATAGCTAAAGGGTGGCTGAAATTGTCTTTAACAAGATGGTATTTTGACCCGTGTGTGTGTGTGTGTGAGAGAGAAGAGAGGGGAGGGGGGGGGGGGGGGGGGGGTCATGTGCGTGTTCTCATTCCATTAAGTTGTGTATGGATGTAGACTTGTATGGATATTCATTTCGAGATGATAGGCTATTGACACTGTGCTACTTTTGCTCGAGTTACCTAGTAAATCTCTCTCTCTCTCTCTCTCTCTCTTCTCTCTCTCTCTCTCTCCTCTCTCTCTCTCTCTCTCTCTCTCTCCCTCCCTCCCCCCCGCCCCCCCCCCCCCCCCAACACACACACACTTTTTAACAAGCTATTGGAGAGTTCACAGAAGACATCTTGGTGTCTTCAAATGTTATAGTAACTAACACGCACACACATACACATAGGACGGGATAGCCTAGTGGTTAGAACATTGCGCTCGCAATCTGACGATCCAGGTTCGATTCCCGGAACGGGGAACAAGGGGATATTTTCCCCTGGAGTTAACACCAGTGCAGACTCCACTCTCCCCAAAGTCCTTCGGTTGAGACTATAAACAGAGGCCCCGTGTGCGAACGCACGCATAACGTCTTGCGCACACGTTAAATCCTGTTCCGCTATTCGTAAGAGTAGGCCATTATGTGCCAGTGGGAAGAGATGACAGAATTCACAAAACCGGATACACACGGGAACTGGATGTAAAAAAGCACGTAAGTGCTTATTCCATTATCCTCGATATAAAAAAATAAAATGAATAAACACACTCCACCGCCCCCCCCCCCTCCCTCCCCTCCCCTTCCTTCCCCTCCCTCCCCTCCCCTTCCTTCCCCTCCCTCCCCTCCCCTCCCCTCCCCTTCCTTCCCCTCCCTCCTCTCTCTCTGTGAAAAATTACTACAATGAAAGTTCCTTTCTCTTCTTGAAGGCGATTGTCAATAATTTGCCAGATATTTGATCACTAGCGGTCAGGGTTATTCAACGCATCGTCACCGTTTATTCTGTCATGACGCTATCAAGATATCATTCCTGTATTACATGCAATTATTAACAAAGCGAATGAACAGCCCGTTTCTCACACCGTTATTGATTTATTGTTGTCGTTATTGTTTTGATATTACCCAAACAAGCGAACAATATCATTCCTGTATTACATGCAATTATTATTAACAAAGCAAATGAGCAGCCCATTTCTCACAACGTTATTGATTTATGTTGTCGTTATTGTTTTGATATTACCCAAACAAGCGAACTGAACCTCTCTCAATTCTTGCCTTTTTATGAGTACGAGATTTCTGACGAAGAGCCAAAAAATTGGGGGTGTTCTTTATTAATGCCAACAACTGAAGCAGTTAACTGCTCTTTCTCTGCATGAAAACGATAAAATATTTTTTTAAAACACCAAAAACCCAACAACTCAAAAATCTAAAGAGACAAAGCTCGACTCCTTTGTCATAACATAAAATAGCTCCGATGGGACGTAACTCTTCTAACAAGGGGAAATAATGTTAAAGAGAGCTTCATCTGGGGCAGAGTTTTCGTGCATGATGGCACGTAACTCTCTGCTACAAGGGGAAATTATTAGTGAAAGCGTTTCGTTGTTATAGAAATTATGTCCCATTAGGAGCAGGCAGTCTTTTTAAATTTTTTTTTTTTTAGCCTTTGTGGCAAGTTTTGTGTGATTACGTATGTCTGTAATGGGAAGATTCAGTGAAAAAGCAGTATTCGTTTCTATAGATTTGTGCCATAAATTGATGTTTTTTAAGATTGAACAATTTTTTCTTGAGAAATTGCGATGTAAAGTATTTTCTTGTATAATTCATAAGGAAAAGCAGTATTACTAATTGTGCGTGCGCACATTAATTTAAAAACAATTCATGCACGCGTGTCTAAAGCACATTCACGATTACTCAGGTGCACGCAGTATAGCAGATTGTGCTCGCACGGATCTCCATAAGCTAAAAAATATTCCTGGTTTTTCTTTCCGAAAGTTACTCAGGTGCACGCACGAAAACGTTTTTCTGTCATATTGCTCCTAGCTAATATGTTTGTTCTTCGGTATCTCGCATAACTTTCATGTCTGATTGACTGTCCTAGTCTGTCTGTTGTCCTCTGTCTCTCCTCTCATCTCTCTCTCTCTCTTCTCTCTCTCCTCTCTCTCTCTCTCTCTCTCTCTCTCTCTCTCCCCTCCCTCTTCTCTCCTCCTTTCTTCTTTCTTCATCTTCTTCTTCCTCTTCTCCTCTATTCTTCCCCCATCTTTCTGTCTGTTCTCCTTCTTCTCTCTTTTCTGCCCTCTCTCTCTCTTCCCTTCCTCCCTCTCACCCTCTCTCTTTCTCTCTCCATCCCTCTCTCTCTCTCTCTTTCCCCCTCCCCCTCCCCCACCTCTCTCTCTCTCATCTCTCTCTCATCTCCCCCCCACTCCCTCTCTGCATCTCCCCCTCCCCCCCCCCCCCCCCCCACCCCCCTCTCTCTTTCCTCGCTATTACGCCTTACCACCCAAAAAAAAACGTTGTCTTTGTTCAAAGGGTGTCTGATTGCTTCTCTTAAAAAAACGAGTGCGCCCAAGAACTAGACAGCTGGGTTAGAAGAAGACAGAAGAAAATAAACACAGGCGCGGACGAGAACACAAGTCACACTGCAGAAGGAGAACAAACAAGAGAGATATAGCACCACGGGGGATTCTGGCATCTGTTGGTTGGGGCGTAGCCAACTTACTTACTACTACCTGCCTTCTTGTCCACCGTGGAATATCGGGCTGTGGCGTCATCCCTTTTCTTGTGCGAGGCTGTTTGTTTTACGAGGGGAGTTTCCATATGGCAACATGCACGTATGGGGTTTTTGGTTAGTTTTGGGTTGGGGTTTTTTTGGGGGTTGGGTTTTTTTTTAAGTGGTTTGTTTGTTTGTTTGAGATGGGTTTGTTTTTTGGGGTTGTTGGTTTGGTTTTTTTTGTTCCTTGGCTAGAGCTCCGAGGTTTACCTATGGTGATGTTTTGCCGTTTGTACATTATTGAGGTAGCCGCTTTCCGACTTCGGCTATGGTTTTTTTGGTGTGTGTGTGTTGTTGTTTTTTAAACACGAACACCTGTGCATATGCTTTTATTTCTTTTGTAATGTTATCTGTTCCCGCCGACTGGCGGTGACTACTCTTGAGAAAGGTGGAACGGGTTGGAACGCGTGTGCAAGATGTTGTGCGTGCGATTCGTACTTGTTGTAGCTGTTGTTGTTGTTGTTAGGCGTTCCCTAGCTTAACATTCTGGGGGTCACCCAGAATATGCATTCAGTCTAAATCTTCACATCTGGAAAATATTTTGATACCATAAGTAAAACACTGGATGAAACATTTGAGTGTGTGACTGGGTTTTTCTTTTTAGTTCCACACCATATAGGCAGCCATATTCTAGCTTTAGAGGACTTTTTCTTCTTGTTTAATGGAGAGCATTGGGGTTGTTATGCTAAGAGCTAGTCATGGAAGCAGACAATATCACTATAGAGCATAACAACTGGCACTGTGCTTACGTCAGTTATTGATAACAATTTTTGGGCCCCTGCCAAGGTAATATAATTCTGTGTATAATCTAAATGAGTGTTTATAAAGCGCTTTTAGATATCACAAATTGCAAAGGTGCAGTGAGTGAGGAAGTATCTTTAAGCATCCGTGAAAAAGAAGGCCAAATTACGTCGTGAATAAATACGAATGGTGATAATAGCAATAATAGGGCTACATTACTGGCGAGAAAAAAAAGAGAAACCATCGGTTATCGCAACAGCTCGATCATAAGGCATTTAAATGGGATATACTTCTACAAATAAATGCACGCAAACGCGCATGTACTCACAAACAGAGAGACAGACAGACAGACAGACAGACAGACACACACACACACACACACACACACACACACACACACACACACACACACACACACACACACACACACACACACACACACAACACACACACACACACACACACACTCACTCACTCACTCACTCATCATCACTCACCACACACACACACACACACACACACACACACACACACACACACACACACACACTCACACTCACTCACTCATTAAGAAATTTGTTCTTAGATAGATGGCTTGATGAAAAAAAGCAAATGCATTGCTTATTCAATATACTATCTAGAAATAAAAATTTGACTTGACTTGACTCACTCACACACACGCACACATATATATACAAACACACCCTCCTCACTCACTCACCACCCACCCTCACCCTCATCACACACACACACACACACACACACACAAATTCTCTCTCGCTCTTTCTCTCCCTCTCTCTCTCACGCACCTTCTCTCTCTCACACCCCCCCCCCCTCTCTCTCTCTCTGACCCCCCCCCCCCCCCTCACACCACACACACACACACACACCACACACACACACACAATCTCAAGGCGTAAACACGGTTGGCAGGCGGAAAAGCGATCAGATATCAAGGATTAGCTTAACACATCCTGTACAGCTTTCTGACGTAAGTAAAAGCCTGCCTGTTTTTGTTCCTGGGGAAACTCAATACTGCCCGTACATCCAACGACCAACATCTGCGAAAAGTGGTCCAAATAATGGTCACACACAAACACTCCACCCCCCCCCCCCCCCCCCCACACACACACACATCACAACACATATATATATATATATTAAGAGAGAGAGAGAAGAGAGGAGAAGAAGAGAGAGAGAAGAGAGAGAGAGAGAGAGAGTGTGTACACACCTACACACTTGTTTTTGTTTGCTGAGAAATTCAATACTGCGATGTATTCAAAGACCTGTATCTGGGAAAGCAGCCCAGTTATAATTTTATGTCATGGTCACACACACGCACATACACATACACTGACACACACACAACACACACACACACACACACACACACACACTCACACACACACTCGTTTTTTTCGCTGGGAAATTCTTATACTGCGATGCAGTCAAAGAATTACTTCTGCGAAAGGAACCCATACAAAAACAACTGGGAAGCCAGGATACAAATAATTACTATCCTTTTTCCAGCGTGCGTGCGTGCGTGTGTGTGTGAGAGAGAGGAAAGAAAGAGGGAGAGAGACAGGCAGACCATTTAGCAGGCAGATAGGCAGAGACAGTATAAACAGAAAGTTTTTATTTGTAATTAATGCTTACAAAAAAAACAACAACAACGAAGGATTAACTCCATGGTATGAAACCGAGGGAAGAGAGAGAAGGGGAAGGGGGAGACCGCGGTGAGACAGACAGACAGGAGGAGTAAGATGCCGAGAGAGACAGTCAGACAGACAGAAAACAGAAAAACAGAGAGAAAGACAGACATAGAAACAAAGACTGAGAGAGGGACACAGATAAAAGAGAAGCGCATAACACGGACAGACAAGAAGAAATACAAACACAGAAGTACAGAGGCAGAATCTGGCATTCAATTACTGTCATACACACTCACACAACACACACACACACACCACACACACACACACACACACACACAACACACACACACACACACACACTACACATACACATACACACTACACCTACACCTTAAAGCAAAAATCGAGACAGAAAAAACACAGCCCACACAGAGTAAATGAGACAGCCTGCATTACGAACTGACAGATCCCATTCAGCATACCTCGCTGATTAAGCTGGCAGACTTAAGGCCTATTTGCTTCCCTGTAAACTATCACAGAACAGCTTGGATTAGCATGAAAGTGGATATACTAGCCGGCTGACAGTATGCGATAGCATGTAAAAGCGCCGACACACGGACCTGTTCAAAATGCGCGTCTCAGGAGGACCGTCAAGTTTGGTCGAATGTGTCGACAAAACTTGCTGCAGGAAACGTGTGTTTATGTGAAGGTTGGTGCTAGTTTCGAAGTTTCAATGACATACGCATGGCTCACGAGCGCTCGTATGTAAAATGGTTAAAGGCTTCATATTATGTGTTGATTGGGGTGGTGGTGGGGTATTCTAACTGATGTTGGATAGCTCAGTTATCAGATCGCTTGCTCTCCCCAAAGCTAAGGTTACGCAGCGTTGAGCGTGGTTTACCTCTTGCATGGATAACTCCTTGTGCCCTTGGCTTCAGTACGGTCCTCCGCCCCCCAGTTCACCTAGCTGGTACCTGCTCTCTTTTAAGGACAGGGAAAGAAAAGCAGCGAGAGAGAGGAGATAGGTTCCAACCCCCTAGGACACTGGCCCCTAGAGAATTTGAGGTCATTGACACCTCGCTCCCAAACAGCTGCTGTGGTGGTTGCAACAATCCTTGACCTCTGTCTTTTCTTGCAGACTGTTTAAAAGAGACCAGGGTGTCTGACACATTTATGGCGACAGAGGATCTGTTTTGTGATCTGTTTTACAGCGCGATTTCCCTAGCCATCCGTTTCAGGAGGCTCTTGTGTCATCTCCTATATACATTTTCTTTCTTTCTTTCTTTTTTAACTGCCCATCTAAACTACATGAAGGTAATGCTGCGGATCATTAACACTGAATATGTCTGAATCTCTCTTTTCAAACACACACACACACACACACAAAGTGAAAACGGGGAAGTTGTAGAAATTAACATATAGAGGAGGAACTAGATACATTAACAGATACATAACGAGGTGAATAATTACGGAGGGGCGGGAAAACGAAAGAATGAATTATATATACGCGCGCGCGCGCGCCACGCACACATTACACACACACACACACACACACACACACACACACACACACACACACACATATCTGTATCTCTCTCTCTTTCTCTCTGTCTCTGCCTCTCTCTCTCTGCTCTCTCGCTCGCTCTCTCTCTCTCTTCTCTCTCTCTCTCTCTCTCCTCGCTCGCTCGCTCGCCCTCCCTCCCTCCCATCCTCTCTCTCACACACACACACCACCACCACCACCGCCACCACACTCCCCCTCCCTCCCCCACCCCCTGATTGCCAACCACAGACAGCTTGCAGGGGGGGAAAAAGGTGACAACGACAGAATTTTTTAATAAAATGAATAAGCATAAAAAATAAATAAATAACCCAAGAAGTAAGTGGGGTATTAGTTCCACAAAGTATTCCTTCAGCTTAAACCGATTTTTTTTTATGCATTTAAAACTCTTGCATAATAGCCCAGTACATCACAGGGCCCTAGAGGTGTTCTTCTGTCTTGTTACTGACCCGAAACACAGCCACCAGGGGAGAACGATACCACACGAAAGTTATTACTAAGACTTGAACCTGGGGTCAGTGGGTTACTAGTGTCATGGGCCGAATATCCGAGCGGTTAGAGCGTTGAATTCGTGATCTGACTGGTAATATGAAGGAGTGGAGGTTCGAATTTTCTCTGAGGTTAGCTTTTACGTTGTTGTTGCTGTTGTTGTTGTTTGTTTGTTTGTTTTTCTTGACGACTAGGGTTACGCTGTAAATGGGTACCTGCCCTCTTTAGGGTCAGGGAAGGTAAAGCAGCGAGGGAGAGGAGATGGGTGCAGTCCTCAATATGCTGGCCCCTAGAGAAGTAAGGTCTCTGACGCCTCGGTCCCCTACGACCTTATAGGTTATGGGACACCTTTACATTTTCAGGGTTAATGTACTGTATTGTGCACACGTTAAAAACCTGTTCCGCCTTTCAGAAGAGCTGGCCATAGTATGCCGGTGGGAACGGATGACAAAATTGACTAAACTGCATGCACATGGGGATTGGATGTAAAGAAAAGCACATGAGTGCTTATTCCATTATCTTTGAAAGAAAACAATGTTAAGAAATGCAGTATGTTGTAGTGAAGTGTAGCGTGGCGTAGTGAAGTGTAGTGTAGCAGAGCGTGGTGTAGTATAGTGTAGCGTAGTGTAGTATACTGTAGTGTAGTATAGTTTTTTGTATTGTATTGTTTTTCCATCGCGTTGTATTGAATTCCATACTATTTTCTATCTCGGCAGATTTCTCCTCGTGAAATTCGAACTGCTCTTCCTAGTGAGAGCGCGTCGCCACAAGAGCAGCGCCACTCTTTTCTTAAAAAGATTATCTGATTCTATTATGTATTTCTTTCTCAAAGTGGTTTACCACTTAACCATCAATTCACCAGAGTGTTGCCGCTGAAGAAACTCACTGATCTTTTACAAACACACAAAAAACCACAGACTATCCTCACATAGACACACACACACACACAAGTCAAGGAGACCTAGTTCTTATTGTCTACCTTTGATGTTCCTTCATTAATTTCGATGTCATTGCTCATGCCCAGACAAAAGTTAACGTCGTTTTTTTTCGGTACATTCGTCCATAGGGATTGCCACATGCATTATAAAACGTCAGCTGAAATTTATATCAAACAAAAACCATGCTTCAAGACACTGTAATCGAAGGTTGCTTGCGCCATCTTAACAGGAAGTTCCGGTTGATGTTTCCGGTATGCGCGATGACCTTCTTCCTGTTCATTGTTCCAGCCAATCAGTGATTTTATTTGGGGATATAAAAACAAACCTTCCAGACGTTGTCTTTAAGCTTTCTAGTCGCGGCTATGTGAAACCAATACCGATCAAGGCTGGAAAAGAATGTTGAAATGAAGATACCTTTTCTTCCTGTGAAGATAGGGGAGAAAATAACAAACTACCATTATTAGGTCTGGTATCATCTGTGGAATGACATGAATTCCTTTTTTTCTTTTTAAAATTTTTTTTTCGCTTCCTTGTTCATCTTAGTTGGCAAGTTTTTCGATACTGTTTCTCTAAAAAATGAGGATGGGATGGCTCAGTGGTCGGAGCACTCGCTTTCACCCAGCCAAGTTAAGCAGCGTCGAGCGTGGTTACCAGTTGGATGGGTGACCGTTTGCGCGCCTTGGCTTCAGTACAGTTCACCCAGCTGTAAATGGGTACCTGCCCTCTTTAGGGTCAGGGAAGGTAAAGCAGCGAGGGAGAGGAGATGGGCGCCGCCCTCAATATACTGGCCCTAGAGAAGTGAGGTCTCTAACGCCTCGCTCCCCTACGACCTTATAGGTTATGGGACTCCTTTACCTTTACCTCCTTTACCTTCTCTAAAAATAATAAAATGAAGGGCAAGAACAAAAATTTAAAATTGTAGTTTGAAGACATTGAAACAGTGGAGAGAGAAAGACAGACAGACAGACAGACAGACAGACAGAGATGTATGTGTACGCCTTCTTGCAACTAGTATTATTAGTAGAGTTTATTCTCTCTCTCTCTCTCTCACTCTCTCTCCCTCCGTCTCCCTCCCAACCCACTCCCCTCCCCTCACCCCCCTTCTCTCTCTCTCTCTCTCTCTCTCTCTCCTCCTCCTCCTCTCTCTCTCTCTCTCTCTCTCTCTCTCTCTCTCTCTCTCTCTCTCCTCTCTCTCTCTCTCTCTCTCTCTCTCAGTGAGCTCCTTGTGAAAGATTAAGAAGCAAAGCTGGGCTGGGCTTTCTCAACTCTGTACTACGCAAGGATACAGGAAAAATATTTATGGTCCTTCACCGGTTTTTCGCACTTTGCAATGACCTCACAGGGGAATGGGCAGGCCTCTTTATCGTCATCAGTTCTCAGGTTTCTCTCTGATTTTTTTTGTTTGCTTCCAGCGAGCGTTCATCGTGTAGTCTTACCTTCTCCAATTTCTTGTCTCAGTTTGGCGATCTCTGTGTGTGTGTGGTGTGTGTGTGTTTGTGTGTGTGTGTGTCTGTGAATGCCAAAGTCAACTTTTTATATCAAGATGGTACATTGCTTTATTTTGCTCTGTGTGTGTCTGTGTCTTCTGTGGGTGGGTGTGTTTGCTTCTGTGTGTGTGTGTGTGTGTGTGTGTCTGTGTCTGTGTGTCTGTGAATGCCAAAGTCAACTTTTTATATCAAGATAGTACATTGCTTATTTTTCTCAGTGTCTCTGTGTGTCTGTGTGGTATCTGTGTGTGTGTGTGTCTCATAGATACTCCATTTATCAGGGCAAATTCCTGATTTTTTGGGGTTCCTTCTTGTTATTACATTTCTAGGTTATAGTGGTGGATTGCTGAGAGAGAGAGAGAGAGAGAGAGAGAGAGAGAGAGAGAGAGAGAGAGAGAGAGAGAGAGAGAGAGAGAACTTTCAGTGTAATATCTGAACTTGC
>CM054156.1:13272869-13275369 GCA_028751875.1 Rapana venosa | reverse complement strand
GGGGGGGGGGGGGGGGGGGGGGGGGGGGGGGGGGGGGGGGGGGGGAGGGGGGGGAAATGGGGGAAAAAAGGAAAAAAATTTCACGTATGCACAATGTTTATTTTTTTGTCTGTGTTTGGTTTTATCCGGTGTTGGGGTTAGTGCGGTGTGTGTGTGTGTGTTTTTCTGTCTTCCCGTTTTTTTCTCTAAGTCTCTCTTTCTGTCTTGTCTGTCTGTCTCTCTCTCTCTCCGTCTCTTCCTCTTCCCTCTCTCTCCCTCTTCTCTCTCTCTCTCTCCTCTCTCTCTCTCTCTCCTACTTCATCCCCCTCTCTGTGTACCTCTTTTTTTCTTCACTTCCCTTCCTGTCTTCTCTCTCTCTCTCCCTCTCTCCCCCTCTCCCCCTCTCCCCCCCTCTTCTTCCTTCTCTCTCCTCCCTCCTCCCTCGCCCCCCCCCCCTCTCTCTCCCTCCTCCCCATTTTGTTTTTCCTCTCTGTCTCTATCTCTCTCCATCTCTGCTGTTTTTTCCCCCCCTCTCCCCCCCCTCCCTCTCTCTCCCCTCTTCTCGCCCCCCCCCCCCCCCCCTCTCTCTCCCTGTGTTTCCTCTGCTCATCTCCCCTCCACCTGTCTGTTTCTCTCTCTCCCTCCCTCCATCTCTCTCCTCTCCCTCTCCCCCTTTTCTCTCTCTCTCTCCCCCCCCCCTCTCTCCTTCTCCCTTCCTCCCCTCCTTTCCCCTCTCTCCATCTCTGTTTTCTCTGCTCTTCTCTCTCTCTCCTTTTTCTCTCCCCGCTGTCGTCTTATCCTATACTCTCTCTCTCTCTCTCTCACCCTCCTCTCCTCTCTCTTCTCTCTCCCTTCAAACCCTCTCTCTCCCTCTCTCTCTCTCTCTCTCTCTCTCTCCTCTCTCTCCCCTCCCTTCCTCTCTCCCTTCTCCTCTCTCTTCCTCTCCCCTCTCTTCTCTTTTTCTCTCCTCTCTCTCTGACTCTGACCTCTTTTTGCCCCTTTTTAAAGTGGGGCAAAAGAGCGAGTTTTCAGGGTGAAGAAGGGAAAAGGGGAACATTTCACGCTTGGGTTACTTGATATCCCGAACCTTAGTGAAATTAGTGTAGAGACCCCTGTATCCCTCTCTCTTTTTCTCTGTCTCTGCTGTCTGTCTCTCTCTCTGTCTCCTCTTCTCGCTGTCGTCTGTCTCTCTCTCTCTCTTCTCTCCTCTCTCTCTCTCTCCCTCTCTCTCCCCTCCTCCTCTCCTCCATCTCCTCTCCTCTGACTCTCTCTCCTCTCTCCTTCCCCTTCTCTCTCTCTCCTCCCCCCCCCTCTCTTTCTTTCTTTCTTTCTCTCATATGATTTCACCATCTTTACCTCATTATCTGTGTCTCTCTTTTTTCCCTCTTTTTTCTTCTTCTTCTTCTTCCAGCCTTTCTCTCCTAACTGTCAAGAGAGAGCATCACAGATTAGGATAACGACAAGAGGAAGAGGCAGTGCAGTATTTTATAGCCCCTATGCATTAGCACACGTTAAAGACGATAGCTAGGTAGGTATGCTAGCAGTATGTAGCAGAAGATATAGCTTGGGTTTTTCGTGTGTTATGTGTGTTTTGTTGTTGTTGTGTTGGTGTGTGGTGTGTGTGTGTGTGTGGTGTGTGTGGTGTGTGTGTGTGTTTGTGTGTTTTGATTGTGGGTTTTTTTGTGTTGATCGGTGGTCAAAAGGGTTAACGTGCCTGTATAGAAAGCGAAAAGTCCAATTCGGAAGTGTGCGGTGGTTCGTATCCCGTTTGGACCCGAAACTTTTCCCCCATTCACTAGACCATGAGTGGTGGTCTGGATACTAGTCTTTCGGATGAGACGATAAACCGAGGTCCCGTGTTTTACACTTAATTATTTAGCGCACATAAAAGAACCCACGGCAACAGGAGAGTTGTCCCTGGCAAAATTCGGTAGAAAAATAGCTACTCTGATAGGGAAACAAATACAGTTGCAGACAGGAAAAAGGGGAAAATAATGGGTGGCGCTGCTCTTGTGGCGACGCGCTCTCCCCGGGGAGAGCAGACCGAATTTCACGCAGAGAAATCTGCCGTGACTTAAAGTGGTAAAAAAAATTCAAGTGTGTGTGTTTTGTGGTGTGTGTGTGTGGTGGGGTGTGTGTTTGTTTGAAAGTCAAATCAAAGTCAGAACTTTATTTCCAGAAGCAGCACACCTCTCCCTCTACTCTCCTCTCTCTCACTCTCTCTCTCTCTCTCTCTCCTCTCTCATCCTCTCTCCTCCTCACTCTCTCTCTCTCTCTCTCTCTCTCTCTCTCTTCCTCCCCCATCTCTCTCTCTCTCTCTCTCATCTCTCTCTCTCTCCTCTCTCCTCTCCTCTCTCTCTCTCCCCTCTCTCATCTCCCCTCCTCTCTCTGCGCGCGCATGCGTTTGTAGGTTTTTTTTCCAGATCCAAAACAGCTGATACCCTTTTCATATCCCGCAACAACAAAATAAAAAAGCAATGCTTTCACACTGTGAGAAAACTTTTGCCCCAAAATGTTCCAC
>CM054156.1:13257869-13262869 GCA_028751875.1 Rapana venosa | reverse complement strand
GCTTAAAGATGCCCTCCTATCTCTTGGAACAAAAAGAACATCCGTTGGTATTGATGCTATTTCAAGTGAATTGTTAAAACAGCTGCCAGAAAATTGGATAATGTTATTACTTGAATTATTTCAAAGTTGCTGGTCTCAGGGGGTCATTCCAAGCATATGGAAACATTCCATTTTAGTGCCAGTCCCAAAGCAGGGTAAGCCTAAAAATGATAAAAACAGTTACAGACCTATCGCGTTAACCTCTCACACAGGAAAACTTATGGAAAAAATAATTTTAAACCGACTAATGCATTATTGCGATAAAAACAAAATAATCCCCATTAGCCAGGCAGGCTTTCGAAAAGGTAGATGCACAGCAGATCATCTGATTAAACTTAGTACGCATATTAAACACCAATTTGCTAGTAGGAAAAATGTGCTTGCCACCTTTTTTGATATAAAAAAAGCATATGATCAGGTCTGGCATAAACGATTACTATATAAACTAAAAACTATTGGCTTATCTGGTAATATGTATCATTATATTAAAGCATTTCTCTCAGAAAGATGTATGCAGGCCAAAGTTGGAAATTCCTATTCTACTTTACGGTTTCCAACAATGGGTATTCCACAGGGATCAGTTATCGCTCCACATCTTTTCAATATTCTTCTTTATGATCTTCCTCAGTGCCTCTCCAGTAATGCCATCCACGTCCAGTATGCTGATGACATTTGTATGTGGATGAATGTTACGATGAAAAAGAAAACACCAAAGAGGCATCTAAACTATATAAAAAATATGTATCAGCTTGAGCTAAACAAACTTAATGGCTACATTTTTGAGAATGGTCTTTCATTGTCTCCTGAAAAGACTAATCTCGTACTTTTCAATAATGGCACTAACCCCCCAGCTCTACCTGTTTTCCAAATAGATGGGAAAGTGTTGGAATATAAAACTTTGGTGAAGTTTTTAGGAGTATATTTTATGTCTACACTAAGTTGGAATTATCACATTGATTATTTAAATACTAAGGCTCGGAAAAGTCTTAATCTTTTGAAAGTTATTAGTAAACAAGTGTGGGCTTATGATGTAGCTGTTTAAAACATTTGGCATTATCTTTAGTGCGTTCCAGACTCATTTATGGCCAGGAAGCATTTTTCAGTGCTCCAAAATATTTATTACAGAAAATGACAAGACTAGACTGTAAGGCTTTTCGATTAGCTCTGGGGTTTCCTTTTCATGCATCGTCCATGGGTACCTATAAGGAGATAGGAATTTTGCCATTAGACGAATATCGACAACTGGCTGTGGCTAAATATCTCTTACGTTGTTCAACACAAGAAACCAATGTGGACAATGAAATTAGTATAAGATCTGATGTCAACTTTCCAAAAGAGCACATTCTATTCGCTCTGTAACCACAGCTAGAACCTATACTTCTCAATTATTTGATCAAGCAGATATAAATCCACAAAAATAGCTAAATCGAAGATTCACTCCTCGCCTTGTCCCCCATGGGAACTTAAGAGAGCTAATTTTGACGTAGATTATTTCTCTTTAACAAAAAAAGGTAATGAAAATATTCTTAGCGCATCAGTGAAAGAGTACATACAAACTACATATCCAGATCATTTAAAAATTTACACAGATGGTTCCCTTTTGAACATAATGAGGCGGGTGCAGCGTTTGTCATACCATCTTTGAAAATAGAGAGATCATTTTATGTAGGAAAAAATCGATCTATTTTTACAGCTGAATTGTCTGCTATTTTGATGGCTTTGTATTATCTTTTAGAATTTCCTAAAGACATATTTCAAATACTTTTCTGTGTTGATTCCAGGTCAGTCTTACTTGCCCTGAGAAACTTCAGTTCAAAAGTGAGACAAGATTTCATAATTGAGATTAGTCATCTAATTCATTTTCTGATGATACGAGGCACTGGTGTTACCTTTTGCTGGATACCCTCGCACTGTGGTATTTACTTTAATGAAAAAGTTGACAGAAAAGCAAAATGTGGAGCTGAGCATATCGATGGGTCTTGCAGCATAAGTGTTCCTCTGTCCATCCATGAGGGCTATAGCATGTTACAAAATGCATGTTGGAAACACTTTAAAAAGAAACTACAAAGTACTGGTTATTCCTGGAGTGATGATGTAGCCCATATATTATCTTTCGATAAGATCAAATATCGTAATTTACATGAATATAGAAATATTGTATCTCTTATATACAGGTTTAAGCTCAATGCTTTTAGAACAAAATTTTTAAAAAAAGCAACATGTATCTGTGGTGAAAATCTTACCAATGATCACATTCTTTTACGATGCAGAGATCTGAAAAACATCTTACCTGCCTTCCCAGTCCGTAGCTTGCAGCAAATTCTTAACGACATTCCATTAATGAAAGAAATTGTATTGTCATTAAGCCATACTCCTATTTTCAGACTCCTCTGATATAAGGATAGCTTCAAGTTATATGAATTGGATTTTGCTGTTTTATGTTTGTGGGGTTGGTTTTTGTTGTTGTTGTTGTTGTTGGTTTTTTCTTTGTTTTTTGTTTTTGTTTTTCCAGAATTCTTGATTATTCTTTTTTCATAATAGTTGTTTATTACGATTGATTAGTTATATGCATACCCCTCCCCCCTACACACACACACACACACACAAGCACGTGCGCGTGCGCACGCACACACACGCACACGCGCACACACACACACATACACACACTTTCCTGTCTGATATCACTATTTAGTGGAAGGACGTTAAACTGAAGAACTACTACTACTACACACACACACACACACACACACACACACACACACACACACCACACACACACACACCCTCCCTCGCGCGAGCACACACACACACTTACAAATACACACCCCCTCAAACACACAAACACTTACACACACTCACTCATACACACACTCACCCCCCCCCCCCCTCCACACACACACACACTTACACAACACACACACACACACACACACACACACACACACACACACACACACACATACACACACACACTTACACACACACACTTACACACACACACACTTACCACACACACACACACACACACACACGCACGCACGCACGCACGCACGCACACACACACACTCACACACACACACACACACACACACACACACTGAGCATTATGCACAGTACAAGACGACATCACAGATCCTCGCGTCGTAACAATGGGTTTGTTCTTTGTCAAAACATGAATAGAACTGACAGCCAAGGAGGTGTTGGAATGATTTGTTCCAGAGGGGGGGAAATAATAACCCAAGAACCCAAATAGATAACAGTAACAGCGCTAG
Organism: Rapana venosa; assembly: GCA_028751875.1. Classification (NCBI taxonomy): domain Eukaryota; kingdom Metazoa; phylum Mollusca; class Gastropoda; order Neogastropoda; family Muricidae; genus Rapana; species Rapana venosa. The sequence continues at coordinate 13,259,558 of CM054156.1, read as the reverse complement.
CGATCTCTCGCAATAGAAGTAGATGTTGAAGTAGAAGAAGAAGAAGTAGCAGCAGCAGCAGTAGCAGTTGCAGCAGCAACAGTAGAAGTAGTAATAGTAGCAATAGCAGCAGCAGGAGTAGTAGTGAGCAACAGTACTAACAGTAGTAGCAGTAGTAGCAGAGATAGTAATAGTATATAGTAGCAGCAGCAGTGGTAGTAGTAGCAGGAGCAATAGACGTGGTGGTAGTAGCAGCAGTACTAGCAGTAGTAGTATCAGTAGTAGTAACAGTAGTAAAGTAGTACTAGCAGTAGAACTAGCATTAGAAGTAGCAGAAGTAACAGTAGCAGCAGCAGTAGAACTAGCATTACAAGCAGCAGAAGTAACAGTAGCAGCAGCAGTAGAACTAGTATTACAAGCAGTAGAAGTAACAGGATCAGCAGCAGTAGAACTAGCATTACAAGCAGCAGAAGTAACAGTAGCAGCAGCAGTAGAACTAGCATTACAAGCAGCAGAAGTAACAGTAGAAGTAGCATTAGAAGTAGCAGAAGTAACAGTAGCAGTAGAACTAGCATTAGAGGTAGCAGAAGCAACAGTAGCAGCAGCAGTAGAACTAGCATTAGAAGCAACAGTAGCAGCAGCAATAACGGCAGCAGTGGCCTTAGGAGTAATCATTGTCATCACCATTACACTGATGATGATGATGATGATGAAGATAATGACGACGACGACGACGACGATGATGATGATGATAACACAACCACCACCTCCAACACTCCCACTAACTTCCATCACCGACCACCAACCATCACCAACCAACCAACCACCCTCACCAACCAACCACCCTCACCAACCAACCTCTACAGTCATCACACCACACACCCAACCTCACCTCACCTCTCACCCCCCCCCCCCCCATCACCCCCCCACTCCAACCCCACCCTCACCCCCAACCCTTTCCATCACGTCTCCGCTACATGGCTGCAGGGGTGAGCAAATGGGCGGCGAACTTTCCTGGACAGTGTGACGGGCAGCAGCAGTCGCCCATCGACCTCCAGCAGACCAAGGTGTACTATGACGAGGGCCTGGGAGCCTTCTCCTTCAAAGGCTTCGGGGACACCAACGGAGTCACCTGGACCCTCCTCAATAACGGCCATGCTGGTATGTGGGGGTGTGAGGAGGGTGAGGAGTGTGTGTGTGTGTGTGTGGTGGCGTTGGTAGGAGCAGAGTGATGGGGGGGGGGGGGGGGGGGGGGGGGGGGGCGCTTTTAGAGTTGGGGTTGGGTTGGAACTTGTGTGGTATGGTGGGGGTGTGTGGGAGGGTGAGGGTGTGTGTGTGTGTGATGTGTGTGTGTGAGAGAGAGTAGAGAGAGGAGAGAGAGAGGAGAGAGAGGGGGGGGTGGGGGGTGTGTGTGTGTGTGTGCAAATCAACGCTGGTAGTGGGAATTTTATGGTCTTCTATGGATCTTTTTGTATATCATCATAGTCTTTGTCTTTCTTTGCCTAAAAATAGATAATATATTTTATATATTATTATATATATATATATATATTTATATATATGTGTGTGTTCTGTGTGTGTTTACAAGATTTTATTCCCCGACATTTTCTTCAACCCACGTCCAGTTATAATTTTTGTGGGCTAATGAAATGCAAATCTCGAAAAGTTCTCCTGTCCCTCTCAAAATTCATAAGATTTGCAGGTATTTCT
>CM054156.1:13247869-13252869 GCA_028751875.1 Rapana venosa | reverse complement strand
ACACACACACATACTTACAATTCTACACAACACCACCACACCACACACCACACACACGACGCTTCAATTCAAGACCACACACACACACTCACTCTCTCTCTCCCCCCCACACACACCACACCACACCACAACACACACATACACACACACACACACACACACACACACACACACACACACACACACACACACACACACACACACATACACGACGCTTCAATTTAAAAGACTGGAACTGGATCGAACCTTTGAAAAAGCTTTACCCAATGAAGCTGTAGGGAAACCAGGGCGCTGAAATCATGGCTGTTAGGCGTTTCCCACCCTAGCCACCCGGAGAATGCGTGTATAGGGACGGGATAGCTCAGTGGTCAGAGTACTCGCTTTCCCCAAAGCTAAGTTAAGCAGCATCGAGCGTGGTTACCTCTTGGATGGGTGACCGTTTGCGCGCCTTGGCTTCAGTACAGTTTACCCAATTCACCCAGCTGTAAATGGCTACCTGCCCTCTTTAGGGTCAGGGAAGGTAAAGCAGCGAGGGAGAGGAGATGGGCGCCGCCCTCAATATGCTGGCCCCTGGAGAAGTGAGGTCTCTGTTTTCTCACTCACCATAGATTATGGAAACACCTTTACCTTTTTTACTCCGACTTCAAGGGATTTCTTTCTTGCCTTGTAAAGGAGAGCTGTTGCTGAGATGTTTTTTGTTTGTTTTTACGCGGATAAAGACAAATCTCAACATAATTCAAATCATAACATTTTTTTATGTATGAGGCTAAGGAAAATGTTGATATAACATTCTAAAGCACCCTTCCTTCACCTTCACCTTCACCTACCCCATAGTCCTGCAGACCGTGGGGAACACCACTGAAGATTTTGCAACCAGCTTCCTCCATTTCCCGCGGCTTTCCGCTTTCCTTAGCAATTCGTTCCACTCAAGGCCAGTCCTCCAATCTCTGATGATGTCTCTTCCCATCGTTTCCTCTGTCTGCCTCTTCGCGTCTCTCCCTCCTTGTACTGTTGTTCCCTGTAGTAGGACAAGTCTTGGCCATTCCAGATGTATGTGTGACGTGCCCATACCATTTGAGTTTGCGTGTTTTTGTTGGGGTTTTTTTTTTTTTCACTGAAGTCAGCAGCTCTTCATTATGCGTTTTTAATGCTGGTTTTTTTTAGTCCTTCGGATGAGACTATAAACCGAGGCCCCGTGTGCGAACGCATGCAGAACATCTTGCGCACACGTTAAATCCTGTTCCGCTGTTCGAAAGAGTAGGCCATTGTGTGCCGGTGGGAACAGATGACAATTTAAAAAAACCGCATACACACGCATAAAAAAGTGTCATCTGAGCGCTTTGATTTGTTGCTTTACAAGATTCAGCGCTATATAAATTCCAGACATTATTATTATTATTATTATTATTATTTCGCTTCCAAATGAGTGATGTGGTCTCTGTATGAGATACCAAGGAGTTTCGAGGCAAACCAACATTTTGATCACGAAGGCCTTGGCACTACTGCTTTGCTTTGTAGCACAAGTTTCCAATGATGGACTAGAATGTTGGGTGAGGAGGGGGGGGGGGGGGGGGGGGAGGAGTGGGATGGGGGGGGGAGGGAGGAGTGGGATTGGGGGGGGGGGGGGGGGGGGGGAGGAAACAGGTGCTAGTCTGCAAGATGGGGTACGCCTGCGTGAAAAGAAAACGAAGAGACTAAACACACACACACACGTGCACATGTGAAAAAACTTGCATGTACACGCAAACACACAGAAGAAATACATACGCGCGCGCGCGCACGCACGCACGCACGCACGCACGCACGCACACACACACACACACACACACACACACACACACACAGAGGGTGGTTGAGTATGACCCAACACCCACGAGCGTGCTTGCGTTCACGCACACAAGAGAAATCATACTATCTTGGTAAACATCATTCAGTATTTACAGCTGAACTTATTGCAATTCTTATGGCTCTTAACTATATTCTTGATTTTGCATTTCCCATCATTCCTCTCTTACTTTGTGTAGATTCTAAGTCTGCTATCAAATGCTATCAAATCCCCAAATTCCAGGAAAGTATCAGAATCATTTTTGAAATTAAATATGTCATACACCTTTTAAATTTAAGAAGTATTCCTGTCTCCTTTTGTTGGGTACCTTCGCACGTTTGAGTTTTTTCAAATGAGTGGGCTGACAGAGCTGCAAAAAGGGGGCAAGACATCATTTTGAATCAATAGAACTGCATGTTCCATTATCTCTACAGGAGGGATACCGTTTATTAGAACAGACGTCGTGGAGTAAGTGGAGAGAATCAGATCAATTCAAGGAACGATCTTTAAACAATTGCCTGACTAATGGCCTTATTTCATGTTACATGACTCCTTCTCAAACACATTTAAGTATCGCAACCACAAGAAGAGTTAATGCACTATATTTTAGAATAAAATTAAATGCATTTATAACAAATTTTTGTAAACATGTGAGGTGCCTCTGTGGGGAACATATTTCCAACACTCACATCATATTTGAGTGTTCAATTGTAAAACCTTTTTTACCCACATTTTGTGAGCAGTCTGTGGAAACTGTTTTTAAAAATCCAAAATTAGCCTTTGCCATTGTTAAATGTCTATTGCACAGCCCATTAGAGTATTTGTTGTAGTTGTTTTATAGTTGTTTCATGTTAACAATTTGTTGAATTTAAATGTTTACTCATGTTTAAGATTCCCCCCACCCTTTTAATTGCATGAAAATACCAACACAAATGTTACCTAATCAGTCTTTTCTCTGTACATTCCCCTCTCTGTTTTAACTTCCACTACATTTTCCACATCCCTTGTCTAATATCACTAAGAGTGAACAGACGTTCAATTGAAGACAACAACAACAACAACAGACAAACATAAACATACACGTGCGCACGCACTCACAAACGCACCCCAACCTCTCTCTCTCTCTCTCTCTCTCTCTCTCTCTCTCTCTCTCTCTCTCTCTCTCTCTCTCTCTCTCTCTCTCTCTCTCTCTCTCTCTCTCTCTCTCTCTCTCCTCTAACACACAAACACACACACGCACGACGCACGCACGCACAGCACGCACGCACACACACACACACACACACACACACACATTCCATTATCCTCGTTATAAAAGAATAAAATTGAAAAAAAAAACACACACACACACACAGAGGATGACTTCATCGTTTGTGTGGGATTTATTTTCCAGATCTCAAACAACCAGAACCCAACTATGGAGAAACTGGTTAGCCTTCTGCCAATGGTGAAGTATGCTGGTAAGTGTGTGTGTGTGTGTGTGTGTGTGTGTGTGTGTGTGTGTGTGTGTGTGTGTGTGTGTGTTTGTGCGCGAGCGCGGCATGCGTGCGCATCCCGCGTGTAGGCCTACATGCGTGTGTGTGTGTGTGTGTGTGTGTGTCGTGGTGGTGTGTGTGTGTGTGTGTGTGTGTGTGCGTGCGTGTGTGCGTGCGTACGTGCGTGAATGATATAGAAACACAGAGGGAAACAGAAAAGTACAGAATTAACATCTAAAAGAAGCACATCCCAAAACTGAAAGAAAGATTATCTAAACAGAAGAGAAAAAAAAAGTTGTAAACGCCACAAAAGAAAGCCTTTTCTGTTTGTTATAATCCAAATACCATCTGCTTTTCCGTTTCTATCGTTTTGTTATTTCATCATCTATGTACTCTAGTTTGTATGCATAACAACTTTTTCTGCAGGCGCCTGTGACACGTGGAAACATCATCAAACCAATCATCACACCGTAGAGATATACGAGAATGTTGAAGAGAGTTTCAGACACAGGCGCTTGTGTGCACTTATCTTTAGTTCTTGTTCTTTCTTTATTTTTTTTCTTTAAAGATCATATGTTTAAAGATATTTCTTGTCAAAGACGTAATAAGTTTTTGACCAGCACTCAGTTAATGAGACAGATAGACAAACACGCAGGCAAACAGATAAATTATATGGTAATGAGATGTTACTGGATTGTAATTTATTTTGAGTGTAGATTATCAGGGGAGATAGCTCGGTGGTCAGAGCACTCGCTTTCCCCCCAGCCAAGGTAAGGCAGCATCGAGCGTGGTTACCAGTTGGATGGGTGACCGTTTGCGCGCCTTGGCTTCAGTACAGTTCCCCCCATTCACCCAGGCGTGTAAATGGGTCCGTGCCTCTTTATGGCGGCTCTGGAGTAGGCTAATATGGTCATGCGATGTGTCGAGGATTTGGGGCGTCTCCCCTCCTTCTGCCACCTTCGAGGTTCGCAGTCTTTTGGGCAGTGTTTCTCTCCTAACAGCACTTTCTTTTAGATTAAGTGGGATCACCTTTTACATTTGTTGAGATTTAGGATCAGATTCGGTAAAGGATCAAGCGTTTTTATTTGGTTCTTACATTCAAAAAAGGTGTTATTATTTTACTCAGTAACAGCTCCCGAGCTTCAGCAGTGGTGAAAATAATTGTGTGTGTGCGACCGTTGTGCCCACCATTTAGGTTGCCGCATTCCGACTTCAGGGAATCATTCATTATGCTTTAATTCTAGGGTGGTCACTGCAGAGGGGAAGAACTGCACGAACTACACTGAAAATTGAGATGAAACCAATACCCAAAGACCTAACTAGTAATTGTGACATAAAAAAAAGATAAGACATTAAATTCATTATCAGGCAGAAAATGCCTGATTCTAACGGGAATTTTATTTTAAAAACCCATTTGTCCAGCGGAACATAGCAGAACAGGGTCTTGAAGGAATCTGCACTGAAATACGTATGTCTGTCTATAGTTCTGGACATCTCGACAGTTGAGTAGCACATGTTTGTTATTCGCACATCACAAGTCTCGCATACCAAGAAGTTTTCCAATCTTTGCCAAAACGAAAGTCCGACATGTTGGCTTCTGTTATCCGGAGATCTAAGTTGTCAAAAGGGGTGGGGGTTGGAAAATTTTCTAGTGTACGTGGAAGTAAAGTGAAGATAAAGGTACTCCCATATCCTATGCT
>CM054156.1:13227869-13242869 GCA_028751875.1 Rapana venosa | reverse complement strand
GGGTTTTTTTTCTTAAGGAATTATCTTTCACTTAAGCGGTGTTGGTGTTATTTCCAAGATAAGTTCTTTTGGCCGCTGTTCTGAAACCGTTGGGTACTAATTTGAGGTACAGGTTTTTGGGGTTGGTTTTTTTTTTAACTGCCTGTAAATGATTTTGCCGTTCTGGTGATGTTTTCTTATCTTTAATGCTCATTTTTGTAAAAGGTTTAGTTCGTTCTGGCCTAGTAATGTACAGCATGACAACGTGTGAGTCTACTGCTCTCCTGAATGCTGAAGCGACTCTAAAGGTGTCTGGTTGTGCCGTGTTAGGCTATCACTGGTCGTGTTCCGTGGCCCATCTGTCAGTCTCGCTAGCCTTCCGTTGCTGTCTTTCATTAGGAAAGTTCACTGCCGATTTCCATCGTTCTTGTAGCGTTCATGCAACAGTTTCATGTCTTCGTCTTTACCACATGGTCATGTTCAGGTTTAAAGTTGCTACCTCCATTCATCTCTGTCTCTCTCTCTCTCTCTCTCTCTTTTGGAGAACTCAATTTGGGTTGAACTGGTTTTGAGTAGACACATTGTCCATATTTGGTTTGGCTAGTCTCGAACAAAGACCTCAAAAACTGTGCAGCAAATGGGACCATCCACCACAAAATGAATCGCTTTTCCACTTTGCTGTTTTCACACAGTGACTTTTCGATGTGCATGCTGTCGAATTTTTGGGTTTCTTCAATTTCTGTTCAGCAGTAATTTACTAATAAAATTCCTTTATATGAGGAGAAAAAAAAAGAAAGAAGAAAAAATCTTGATTTTCTGGTGAACTTGGGCCCTTTAAACGGGTTGAAGATTAACTGTTAAGACACTGTTTGCGGTCTGTTTACAAACCACTTTTTTTTTTAAAATTCGTTACAAGGGTGCCTCTTTCAAAAGACTCACTGGTAGAACAGTTGGCTGGGATTTGAAATTCTCATTGCAAGGGTACCGCTTTCAACAGAATTTTCTATCTTAAAATAAATATTGATCTAAATGTGTGGGGGGTGTTCCAGTTTGAAGTAATATTAAAAGCATTTTTAAACGTATCATCAGGAATTGAAGATAACTAGATGATATTAGGAACTCATGGTATGGTAAATATTAAAAAATTGAAGTTAACTACATGGGACTCATTTTGTGGTAGATGGTCCTGCTACTGTTATAGATCTGTCAAAGATAGCAGTTACTATTGTGATTTTTGTGGTTTTTTTGAAAAACGAAGATATTTTTGCCTAAACTGTGGTTGTGCTTTTATGTGTAAATATATTCCGGTAAGTTTGTTGTTGACATTATTCATGTTATCTGCACTCATTAAGTCATCATATTGTATCATCAACCATACCCAGACAGATCTGATGGTATTTTGTAGCCTTGCACTGTTGTAGATAAGCTATAAGCAAATAACATAGAATCTATGCAAAGTAGACCGTGTATCAAATCCCATCTCCGTATTTAAAGGTTCCCGTTGGATGGTACTTACTTACCACCGTATAATTATATATATGTGATATTATTGCCGTAACAAACAAAACAATCTGAAAATGTGTGATTCACTAATACAGCCTAATAATTTTGTTGTTTGTTGTATCTTTTCCTATCTGATCAGTGAAATTCCTTTATATTTGTCTGAAGAAATACTATATAAAAATCGAAGGGAGAAAAATACATGATCAATATTGTCGACCAAAACAGTGAAAAAAGCGCAGTATTGAAAGAGGATGATTCAGTCTTGAAATGAATATTGTTTCATTTGCGTAACGACTGTTCCCTTTAAAGTCTTGAGATCGTTCTTACCAGCTTTCGTTTCCAACACAGCGAGAATTGGTGGGGGGTTTTCAATTTGGTAGAACCAGGAAATAAAACAAAAAGAATTCTTCAAGATTAGAGTTTGTTTCCATAATTGTTTGTTTATATCCTTTTTGAATATATTTCTTTTTTTACCAGAACCTCTAACCAGATGTGATGCAACGTATATGCAATTACCTACTCGCGGAGATCACCTTAAAAAAAAAAAGAAAAGTGGGTCTTATAATTTGTTGGTTCTTTTTTCTTTATTTAGACCCTTATTTTGGGATTGTTTTTATGTTATTTTGTTGTTGTTGTTGTTACTTTCTTCGAAAAGTTGCTGTACAATCAAAATAGTTTTATTGTATTGAATTTTCTTTCGGTCTGATTTTGTTGTGTTTTGGGTAAGCCACGTTATTCTTTTTTTGTGGATATTCTTCCGATTTGTTTCCTCCAGTCTATCTGCATGTGTTGGTAACTCTTTACCACAGTTCTATGCATGGTTAATATAGAAACAGGACCATCTCAGGTTTTTCCCCCAAAACTGATCACGAAACTTGTAGTAAGATCAATTTTGTTTGATTTGATTTCATAGCCCCAGATTTACCTATGATTTATCCACGACTTTGAAATACCATCCCCTCCCCCTCATAATTATCGTGTTTTCGCCAGTGTGTTTAAAATATTAATGGACAGTATTGTTCTTCAACTGTCTGTAAAGTGTCTGTTGTTTAAACTTGTGAAAAAGTGTGTCCGTTTGTTCAAAAGTTGTTAATGACTGTTCACAGATTTCGTCTGTTGTATGTGATAACTGAGTCCATTGTCTCAAAATTGTTGCTAAATTGCTCACGGTTGTACGCTTGCCAAAATGTTGCGTGTGTCTATATTGTTTTAAAATGACCATAAAAAATGCTATAAATTTAGTCAGTCAAGAGTGTTGTACAGACGTGCACGTGATCCCAAATTATCACCAATTTTTTATGTAGTTTTAGCCTGCCATCATGCGTTAAGAAATCTCCATTGTCAAAATATCGTCCAAAAACTACCCCCCATTTTTAGCCTGTCATGTTTGGTACAAATTTGTTGTAACCAGATTTCTTTTGTTTTGAAATCTGTCGAAACATCGACCTTTTCTGTCACATTGGAAATACAATTAGCCTCGCTAATAATGTTCCAGTAAACTGTGCGCAGTCGTAACGTTTATCAATATCAAACAAATGTCTTTCTCATAGTTAGTTGTGTTTAGTTCTTTTTAGTTAGTTTTCTGGTATTTCAGTATAAAATGTACGGGCGTGTGTAGTTCTACGTTCGTCCATGAATGTCTGTATCTGTCATTTGTAGGTTCCAATTGTCTGATCATCCCCTAGTGTATGTGTTAGGTCTTGATTTGTCTCTCCAAATCATACAACCTATGTTTGTAGCGTGTTTGTAGCCCCCATCTTTGTGATATGTCCACCTTTGTATAGATTGTAGCGTATTCGTGCTTTCATATTCGTCTTCTGTTCACGTCTGTAGCCAATGTTTGTACAGCGTTATGTGGTCCAAAGTTAAGTGTATTCCCAGCTGGTGTACCCTAAGGATACTGCCTTCGTCGTCGTACATTTGAAACACGTGCAGCTTTAGCAGTCAAGTGTTCCCGCTATATCTGTGGTCTACTTTATGAGTATATTTCCAGTCCAGTGATAAGTATATCACCAAGTCACTTGTTACACCTTTGCGTTTTGTACCTGGGTTGCTTTTTAAGAGTAAAATTTGCAGCCCCTGATTTCTTCTCCACGAAGATTTCCCCAGATTTAGAGAAATTGATGTTTCAGACTTTTTTTTTACGCATAATTACAGCGAATTTGGTCCTTAGTTTGGCCGCATGTTTAATGCGAATTTTGTTTCAATTCTGCCACATGTTTTTAGTGAAGTGAGTCCCGAATTTACCACATACTTATAGCGAAATGTGTCCCAAATCTACCCCAAACTTAACAGCGAATTCTGTCCCAAATCGACCAGCGTTTATACCATGGATAATTACGTCCCAGAGTTGTTACGTGTTACAAGCTAATTATCTCCCGGATTTGTTATGTAATAATTGTGTTTGTAGCCGATTTTTGACAGAGGTCTTTGTAGTAGACCATGTTTTAGCCAGTTAACTGTTCGTGGTGACTACAGCATCAAGTAAAAAAAAATGTGTGTTCTGTTCGTTCTCTCTGGTTTTGTGAAGAAGTTGGTTTGTGTGGGGGGAGATGTGAGTGCGTTTGATCTGCCTGTAGACGGTCAATATCATGTTTTTAACACTGGACGGGAGAGAACATGTGGACTCCAATAAATTGAAATCCAATCACCAGTGTATTGCTGTGGTGTGGTGTGGTGTGGTGTGTGGTGAGGTGTGATTTGTGTGCGGTGTGTGTGTGTGTGTGTGTGAACAAGAGACAGACAGAGAGAGGAGTGTGTGTGTGTGTACTAACAGAGAGAGCGAGTGTGTGTGTGTTGTGTGTGTGTGTGTGGTGTGGTGTGTGAACAAAGAGCGAGAGAGGCAGAGAGAGAGAGAGGGGTGTGGTGTGGTGTTGTGTGTGTGTGTAAAACGAATACAAAAGGTTATATAAAAACATCTTTATCATGTACGCTTCAGTGGTAGTGGCGTATACCCCAGTTGTTTTGTTAAGGAAGAAATCCAACACTGTGGTAAAATTTCAATGTTCTTTTCATTATTTTCTTCGCACATTTTTTTCCAACATGTCCGCCTCTGTGAATGCCGTTCTTCTACCTTCCTTTCTTTCTTTCTTCCATTCTGTCTGGAAATATACCATCGGTCTTGGAGAGAGAGATAGAAAGAAAGAAAGAAAGAAGGAAAACTACCATGCGTTCTCGAATGAACCACATAACCCGTCAATTTGTCTTTAAGGAGCTTTTTTTAAAAAAATTATTTATTTAATCTAAACATTTTGATGGGAAGACCTAGCAAAACCTGGGCTGCTGTATTGCAGATGATCTTAGATAAAGGGGCATAAATAAGGCGGCAGCTCAAAACAGAGAGAGATGGAGAAGGCTCATCAATGTCAAACCTCCCCTGGGAGAAACATGACAAAAAAGGAAGAAGAAGAAGAAGAATCTAAATATTTGGTTAGAAGAAAGTCTGGATGAGACTATATAAACCCGAAGTCCCCTGTACACAAACACACACGCAGAACATCTTATCTTGCACACACGTTACACAACTCGTTCCGCCTTTTGGAAGAGTAGGCCCATTATCGAGCCGGTAGGAACGGATGACAACACTGTAACAACGCGTAACGCGGGTGTGGTGTTTATAATTATATCATCATTCTGAGACATCAGACATGACCCAGCCCCTGTAAGAACTCCAGGAAAAAACCCTCTGAGGACCGGGCAGGGTCACTACGACAGACTTCACCATTGAAAAGCTAGCGTGGCCAGGAAAAGCAGAGGAAGACATCAATTATCTCCCGGATTTGTCATGTAATAATCAGCGCTTTGATTTGTTTCTTTTACAAGATTCAGCGCTATATAAATTCCATATATTATTATTATTATCATCAATCTCCCGAAGGTGGAATGCGGCTACCTGAAAGGTGGGCAAAAATCGTGACATACGCCAAAATATTAACTTTTGGAGCTTTTAAGCTGAGAAAGGAAAAGGAGAGAGGGGGTGAGAATGGAAATCGTGAAACAAAGGTTTTAGTCACTGCCTGAATCATGAGTTGAGCGTGATAGTCGAGATCGAGTTGCACGAGCGCGATGGTGAGTGAAGGCTCACACCTGAAGGAGGCATAAATAGGACTGGCCCTGCCCCCAGCTCAGGAGACAGCAATCTGAGGCAGCTGAAAGCAGGAGCTGGGGGTCTGTTCTGTTAGGGTTTGGTTTTTGTTAGGCCAAGACGAGGTGGGAGGGTGTGACAGGGGGAAATCTTTCCCCACCTCCGTTATATAAAAAGTTTGAATTTGTAACTTGTGGCAATTTGAGTTGCCTTTTTTTTCTTTGTCGATACCATCTGCAAAAACTGTGAATAGTAGAGGGTAAGTATTTCGATTAGGGAAAGGGGAGGAGAACGCAGGAGAGAGAGAGAGCGACAAAGGAAAGTTTTTTTCCAACTGTAGACAATCAAAGGTAAGCTAACTAATGATTTTTGTTTTTTGCTTCTTTTTTTTTTTAACAGGGACCATACTAGAATCTGTGAGTAGTTGTGACAAAACCTTAAAAATCTTAAAGCTGCATTCATTATCGAGTTATTACTTATTTTAAAAAAGTAGGACTTTGATATCGCATTGGTGAGGAAGGCAATGGATCGTGGGCGCTGCTTTTTTACCCAATGCTTCGGATGAAATTTCTCTCTCTCTCTCTTTCTCTCTCTTCTCTCACATTTTCCCCTGTGTCTGTGGTGACTGTGAATCTCGTGCGGATAGAATGAATAATGCGTGGACCCTGACCCTGACCAGAAGTTTAAAAACAAAACAAAAAAGTAACATGTGGCCAGACATTTTTTTTTTATAGCTTTTTTGGTGGTTGTCATTTTATCAAACGTGTGTGTGTGTGTGTTTTTCTTAACGTTTTGGTCCCATTGTCCGTCCACACCTGAATTCCCTTTGCAATGAGCTAAAATGTTTGCGCGCAGTAAATCGTGTGAAATTGATATATTATTAATCTCTCTCTCTCTCTCTCTCTCTCTCTCTCTCTCTTCCTCTCTCTCTCTCTCTCTCTCTCTCTCTCTCACACACACAATTCACGAGAGAGAGAGAGAGAGAGAGACGGACTCTGTGGTGTGTGTGTGCGAGAGAGAGAGAGAGAGAGAGATGAGGGGAGACGGACTCTGTGTGGAGTGTGTGAAGAAGAGAGAAGGGGGGCGGAGTGTGTGTGCGAGGGGTAGGTTGGTGTGCGCGCCCGCGTGTGAGGGAGTGTTGGTGAGTGTCGGTGCGTGTGTGATATGTAATGGGATAGAGAGGTTGTGTGTGCGCTGTGTTCGAGTGGTTTGAAAGGTAAGTGGCGTCAGGTTGGGAGGGATGGATGGGTGTTGCGCAGTGTGTGTGTGTGTGTGTGTATTCTTGTATTGTATTGTATTAGCAAGTATTGTCTTTGCGATCTCAGACTTGAAAAAAATTATATGAAAAATGAGGGTGGGGTTTCAATATATATATTTAATTTTATAACCATTTAAAATAATTGTATTTTAGTGATAGGAACGTAGGGTAGCGTAGAGACATCTGTTATGATCATATAATAAGAAAGTGGTGCATGGTGCTGTGCTGGTGTGGCGCGAGGGAGAGAGAGTAAGCGCGCGCGGTATGTGTGATGACGTATGCATTACGTGCGTTAATCAGCGCTTTTTAAGTTTTTGTTTCACAATAAGTAAGAAAGCCGCAGCTAAGATGCACGTAAAGCCATAATTGAATAGGGTGGTAGATTGGACACCCGGGACAACCAGACTTGAAGTCCGAATTGCCTGTGAGGCCACGGGCAGACACTCAAGTACAAGCACAGGAGAAGACCTGCACAAACTCACTAGTAAGGGAATAACACAGAAAGAGATGATTCAGGTGGGTCGGGGAGACGGAGGAACATAAAATGCCAATCACCCTAACTGAAATGATCAGTCTGTAATCTGTGAAAGTTATATGGAGGGAGACGGACAGACGAGTGAAAGGGCCAGAGAAGACCAGCACTACACACCTCCCTAAGTTAAGAATGAACAAGAACGAAATGACCCAGGGGTGTGTGTGGCTGGGTGCCTAAAATCGAAGATAGCCTGCATAAACAAGATATGTAACGTGATAAACTGTGTGCGTGGGGAGGGAGAGAGAGGAGAGGAGGAGGGAGGAGAGAGAGGAGGAGAGGAGGAGGGAGAGATGACGTGTGCAAGGACAGTTGGGAAAATTTTTGCATCCACGCACGTAAGAGGGGGGGGGGGGGGGGGGGGGGGACGCGTATTGAGAGGTGGGGGGGAGAGAGAGAGATAAACCAACAGACACAAAGAGAAAACTTTTTTTTTTTAAAGGCATGTTTTTAATAGAAAAAAAAATCCGCTGGTACAAAAATCGATTAGAAATAGAAACGGGAATCGTGGACAAAAAAACGCCCACAAAAACCATGTTGAAGCCCTAAACTAATCATCCAACCAACACATTTTTAACAAAAATAAAATTAAAAAACGCGCTAGGAGCATTATCGGAATGAAATTAAAAACAACGCAACAAAACAAAACGAGACAAATGCGCTGATTCAATGCGCTGAAGCACTTTTCACAAACATGCTTTTGCACATATTTTTTTCTTGCTTGACGTTTCCAACAACAAATTAATCCTAAAAATTAAAATATCGCTCCTACGGCACAAATGTCGACATCGACAACGCAATCAAGCCACACACAAAAAAAAACCCAACAAAACCCCCACCTCCAACAATATTAGACATTTTCTTGAGGTAAAAAATGACGTGTATCCGAGGCACCAAAATGTGTAAAACGGCATATTAAAAAAATAATGCCGAAACGTCCATTCAAAGATGTTTGTATTATGTTATCATTAAGCTATATTGCAGTATGCAGTATTTTCAGAGTGAACTGATATATACTTTAAAACTTTGGATTATATTATAAGAAGCTGTAAAGGATGACACTAAAAAATTCAATCTATTCAAAACTTCCCCCCCTTTCCTCCCCGTGGGGATGCCCTGGGGGTCTGTCAGTATAAATAGCATCCCCACCTTCTGGAAATTTCCTCTTTTCTATCCCTCCTTTTTTTTCTTTTGTTTGTTCCTTTTCTTCTTCCTGTCACTCCTTGCCTTATTTTCTACCTCCTTTGCCCATCTCCCCCCCCCCCCCCCCCCCCCCCTCCTTTTTTTAAAAAATGAAAAAAAATTTATAGAAAGACTTTAAAATATAAGGGTTCTCTCCCGTGCCGAAGTCAGATGCTCTAGGACTGACTTTGTCAAGCGCTTAACAGCAACGCGACTCGTTTTAAAAAAAAAATAAATAAATAAAAATACAAAATTCGCTCACGGAATATTGCTGGACAACAATAGTTTGCTGTCTTAAGCGTTAACCAAACGAAGAATTATCTCCCACTTCACTTTCTTTCTCCACCCTCCCCCCCCCCCCCCCCCCCCCCCCCCCCCACCCCCCCCCCCCCCCCCCCCCTCCCTCCCTCCCCACCCCCCACCCCCCCCCCCAACTCCCACCCCACCACCCCAACTAACCCAACCTGGCTCATCTCATCTCTCCTCACATCCAAGGCCCCCACACGCCTCCATGTTTGGCGGGGTTGGAGTTGGGGTCGGGCTTGGGAAAGCGGGCGGGCACGGCCGTGGCCTGGTAGTGCTTGAGGCGCTCCAGCATCATCTTCACCACCTCGGGCTGGGAGGCCGCGAGATCGTGGCGCTCCTGGGGGTCGGCGGTGATGTTGAACAGCCACACGTTCTTTGCGGAGGGATCCCAACGATCGGCAGCACCAGCATCGTCGTCGTCGTCGTCGTGGTTGAAGTCGCCCGGGTGACTCTTTTCCTCCGGGTGGAAGAACAGAGTGGGATCTTGAGCTTGGGAGGTGGTTTTGTCTGAGAGGGGAAGGTTTTGTAGGAGTTCTGGGGGTGGAATCCATGCGCCGTTGCCTAGAAAAGGTGGGGGAAAGAGAAAAAAGGAATTGTGTTAAAACCGAGACGTTATTAGATGATTTGGACTGAATTATTCACTTTACAAGGGGGGACGGGATATCTCAGTGGTCGGAGCACTCGCTTTCCCCAGCCAAGGTTAAAGCAGCGTCGAGCGTGGCTTCAGTACAGTCCCCCCCCCCCCCCCCCCCCCTCCCCAGTTCACCCAGCTGTAAATGGATACCTGCCCTCTTTAGGGTCAGGGAAGGTAAAGCAGCGAGGGAGAGGAGATGGGCGCCGCCCTCAATATGCTGGCCCCTAGAGAAATGAGGTCTCTGACGCCTCGTTCCCCTACAACACCTTTACCTTTTTGTCTTGTACTGGCTTTACACTAGACTCTTACAGGAGTCATCGGGGCGCTGCACTGAATTTTTCAAAAGTTTGTCACGGATGAGTTAGTAGCCTATCTCTTTAGGATGCATGCTGGGTATGTTTGTACCCTACATCCCACCGGTCACAGGTGGCCTACTCTTTGGCGAGAAGATGGATGGAGTGTGAAACGCGTGCACAAGATGTTCTGCATACGTTCGCCCAACGTTGGTGGTACCTTGGTTGAGAGACAGGGGAGTAGAGTCGGTACCAATGTCAACAACAGGAGGAAAATTTCCTTAAACTGATATACTTCCTGAAATACGATCGCTTGCTTCTAAACTGACAGCCGCAGAAAATGCTGCAAGATAATGGAAAATTAACCTACGAATGTCTTTGTCATTTACATTATGATGAAATCGACGTAGAAAATACAATAACTATTTCGATAAAGGATAAGCAAAACGCAGTGAAATGAAATCTCGCATCAAAAATAAATAAATCGTATGTCATAAGGTAAAATTGAAGTAATGCAGATTACCTACAAACGGTATACAAAGCAAACACAAGGGACCAAAAACAACCTAACTGAATCGTACAATAACAAAGCCAAACACACACACACACACACACACACACACACACACACACACACACACACACACACACACACACAACATTGCGCTCGCAATCTGACGACCCGGGTTCGATTCCTGTTCAAGGGGATATTTTCCTCAGGAGTTAACATCAGTGCAGACGCCACTCTCCCCCAAAGTCCTTCGGATGAGACTATAAACCGAGGTCCCGTGTGCGAACGCACGCAGAACATCTTGCGCACACGTTAAATCCTGTTCCGCTTTTCTTTAAGAGTAGGCCATTGTGTGCCGGTGGGAACAGAAGACAGATTTCATAAATCCGCATACACCGGGGACTGGATTAAAAAAGCACATAAGTGCTTATTCCATTATCCTCGATATAAAAGAATAAAATAAAAAATAAACACACACACACACACACACACACGCACACACACACACATTATATATATATATATAATATATATATATATATATATATATATATATAAACAATGGATATACCAAGATCCCTAGTACTCAGCTTGTCTCAATTTTTTTAAACGTTAAGTGAAGTAAGGCAATAACCCACAAACACTATAAAAGCTAACGGTTCATAAAACACGAATCAAAATCGTAATACTACCACAAAATCCAGTTTTTAAAAAAAAACCCGACAAACAACAATGGGTATACCGGGGTTCCCTGTGATCAGCTTGTAGTCTCCAACCCGGATTGCGGCTCTGACGCTGGAGTCAAAGGTGTCGGGGTAGATGGGGGAACCACTGGGCTGGTAGAGGGGGTCAATGTTGTGCAGAAGCTCTTTGCGCGGACTGGGGGCATTTTCACTGCCCAAAGAAAAGATTAGACATGGGTATGGTTCAAAGTTTGAATCAAATGCGTCAAAGAAGTCAAGAAAGAGAGAGCTGGGTTTGTTTCTGATTTTAACATCTTTTGTTGAAGTGTTGCTCTCTTAGTCTAGTCTTGTCATGTCTCTCCTGTCTTGTCTGTTCAATTCAGTTAAGTTTGTCTATGTCTGTCTGTCTCTGTCTCTCTCTGTCTGTCTCTCTGTCTCGTGTGTGCAAGTGCTGGATTAAGACAAGTATGCTTGTAACCCTTGGAAACAACTTATCGTCGTCGTCATCGTCATCACCCTTGCCCCATCGTCACCATCATCTCCATCACCACCATAGTTTTTAAATTCCGAGGAAAATCGGGCTCCTTTTGGGGGACGGGATAGCTCAGTGGTCGGAGCACTCGCTTTCCCCCAGCCAAGTTAAGCAGCATCGAGCGTGGTTACCAGTTGGATGGGTGACCGTTTGCGCGCCTTGGCTTCAGTACAGTTCCCCCAGTTCACCCAGCTGTAAATGGGTACCTGCCCTCTTTAGGGTCAGGGAAGGTAAAGCAGCGAGGGAGAGGAGATGGGCGCCGCCCTCAATATGCTGGCCCTAGAGAAGTGAGGTCTCTGACGCCTCGCTCCCCTACGACCTTATAGGTTATGGGACTCCTTTACCTTTACCTGATATGTATGTCATGTTATCATCGTTTAGATGGAATGCTTTTGTGGCTTAGGACTTACACCCCCCTCCCCCCTCTTCTCTCTCTCTCTCTCTCTCTCTCTCTCTCTCTCTCTCTCTCTCTCTCACTCTCACTCTCTCTCTCTCTTGCGGGCGCGCGGGGTGGAGGGGGGCATAGGGGTGGTATTGGGAGTCTCTCGATTATGTAGCGACTGCCTTTGAGTAGCCATTCTGGTTTCATTTTTTCGTCTAAACCGAAACAAACGTTTTCCTTCACACACACACACAATCATGCACTCAATGCAGGCGCCCGCGCGCGCACACAACCACACACGCACGCTCGCACACACACATTCTGAATCTGAATCGCGCGCGCGCACGCACACATACACACACACCACCACCACCACTACCACACAACACCACACCACCCAACACCACCCAACACCACACACCCATCACCACACTACCCAACATCACACTACCCAACACCACACTACCCAAAACCACACCACACCGTACACACACACAACACACCACACCACCCACCACCACACTACCCAACACCACCCAACACCACACACACACCACACACCTCCTTCTCCTCCTGCACCCACCTGATAGTGCCCACTGATCAAAACCGTCCAGGGGCAAAGTTCCGTTGAGGGAGGCGTTCGCGAGGCGGGCCAGAGTGGGGAACCAATCGGTGACGTGGATGAGCTCTTTGCTGACAGAGCCGGATTGCGCAGGAGTTGGCTGTGCACAAAGCCTACCCCATGAAGACCTCCCTCCCAGAGGGAACCTTTCCACCCGCGCAAGGGGAAGTTGTTGCCTCCCTCGAAAACTTGTCCTCCGTTATCTGTTTTTGGCAGGGGAGGGGTTTAAAAAAAAAAGACACATGGCAATTTTAATTTGTAATTAAAAAATTGGGGGGGGGGGGGAGGCTTTTTATTTCAAGAATAATCGAATAAGAACTCTTGTGCTTTTTTTTTCCAACCAGTCCCTGTGTGTATGCAGTTTTGTCAATGTTATCCGTTCCCACCGGCACGCAATGACCTACTCTTCCAAAAAGCCGAACGTGTGCGCAAGATGTTCTGTGTACGAAAAAAATTCTCTCTCTCTCTCTGGGGCTTGTCGGCTGTACTTGAATTTTAATGAATGCCCTATTTTACCCTTTTACAATGTGCAGATGTTTATTTTTATGACTTTATAAGTTTGGTGGGGTTTTTTCCCCTTTCTTTTTGTTTTGTTTGTTTGTTTTTCTCTTTTTCATCTCCCCCCCCCCCCTCTCCCTGTTGATTTTTTTTTATTTGTGGGGGGGGGGGGGGGGGTCTTTTTGTTTTTGTTTTGGGGTGTTTTTTGGGGGGAGGGGTTGTGTGTTGTTTGTTTTGTTTTTTGAAAGGGTTATTTCCCTTTGTTTCTACTGCGTGAGAGTATGAGTATTTGGTTATTATTTAAGATGTATCCCTACGGACAGGGACTGGATGTAAAAAAGCACATGAGCGCTTCGATTATTGCTCTACAAATTTCAGCGCTATAAAAATTCCATACATTATTATTATTATTATTATTATTATTATTCATTATCCTCGAAATAAAAGAATTTGTCATTGTCTCTCTGGGAGATAAAAGGAGCGTAACAAAGTATCTACTATATATTCTATTTTTCCTATATAAAAAAAAATTAAAATTCCGCACCACTGGCCAGAAACACGAGTGAGCGCTTAAGGCGAATCCCAAATCGCCCATGAACGGCCTAAGAGAAATAACCCAGGCTCTGACTTTCTCACGTCGACAGTTAAGAAGAGTTAGTTCCCATACATTGACAGCCCTAAAGGCGGATTCTACACACACCCCCTTTTTGTGGTGTAGTATACTCGTGCTGTACGCGGCACGTTCAGTCATGACAAGAATTCTCTGCGTAAAGTGAGGGTTCTCTCTCTCTCTCTCTCTCTCTCTCTCTCTCTCTCTCTCTCTCTCTTTTAAAAAACTTTTTGTTTAAAAATTTTTTTTCTCATGTGTGTGTTTGTTGTTGTTTTTTCTTGTTTTTTGTTTGTTTGTGTTTGGGAGGGTGTTTTTTGTCTGGGTTTCTTGTTGTTTGTTATTTTTGTTTGTTTGGGTGTGGGGTTTTTTTTTGGTGGGGGGGGTGTTTCTGGGGTTTATTTTGTCTTTTGCTCATCGGAGGTTGTTTGTTTGTTTGTTTTTTTCTTTTTCTCTCTTTTTCTTTAAAAATTTTTTTTTCCCTCTGCTTCTACTGTTTGAAAATGAGTACTGAGTGCATTTTCAAATGTGACCCCACGGGCGGGGACTGGATGTAAAAAAGCACATGAATACTTATTCATTATCCTGAAAAAAAAAGAATTTGTTTCTATTACTTACAATGTGTAGATGTTCTTTTTATGACTTTATTGGCTTTCCCCCCCTCTTTATTATGTGAGTGTATGGGTATTGCACTTATTTTATTATCATGACATTCAATTTGTATGAGTATAATTAAAAAGTGTTTGTGTTGATCGTGTGCTATGTGAGTTTTACATATTTAGTATTATCCCCCCCCCCCCCCCCCCCACCCCCACACACACTCGCACACACACACACTAAACACACACACACACAACACACACTCACTCACTCACTCACTCACTCATATTCTCTCCCTCAATGACTGTATAGGTTTAGATTTCTTCTTTGTTTTGTTTCTTGTTTTTATTGTGTGGATGTATGGGTATTAAATTTATTTCATTATCATGACATATAATTTGAATCGAATACAATCTAAAATGAGTGTTGATGGCATCGCATACTGTTTTGGGAATTATATATTGGATATTATCTCTGAAATACACACACACACTCTCTGTCTCTCTGTCTCTGTCTCTGTTTCACCTTTTATTGTCTTGCTTATAGTTATAGTGTATCCTGATGAAGGATTCATATTTTATAATTTTCAATACTTTATTGGACTTGCCTCTGTACTTAAGTTTTAATGAGTGCCCCATTTCAATATCTTATAGTTATGTGTAACAAGTATGTGTACCATTTGACAATGTGTAGATGTTTATCTTTATGACTTATTAAGTTTGGTTGTGTTATTTTTCTTGGCTCTGTTGTTGTTCTTGTTGTTGTTGTTTGTCTGTTTTTCTCTTTTTTATCTT
>CM054156.1:13220369-13222869 GCA_028751875.1 Rapana venosa | reverse complement strand
AGAGAGAAACATCTCTTCGTCGTCGTCGACCGCTCAGACAGCAACTAATTGTCCATTATATGAGCGAAAATGCGTCGCGCAGCCGTTAAGCGCCTGACAAGTCAGGCCCAGCGCATCCGACTTTGGCAAAAAGAGAACTGTTATCTTTTAAGTTTTTCTTGGGGAAGAAAAGGGCAGAAGAATGGACCAAGAAGGCATGAAACAAGACAAGAAGGAGGTGACAGGAAGAAAAGGAACAAGGCAGAAACAGAGTGATAGAAAAGAGGAAATTTCTAGCACATACTTTTCAGAATGTGGGGAGGCTTTTTATACTGATAGCTCCCCCCCCCCCCCCCCCCCCCCCCCCCCGGCATCCCCACGGGCGAAATTAAGTATATAGTATGTATGTATGTATGTATGTATGTATGTATGTATGTATGTATATAATCACACAGTAATGTAGAATATAATATAGAATGTATATATTAATAAAGACAACAGTGTTACAGAATGTTCTAGAGAGAAAAAAAACCTCCCCCCTTCCCCCCACCCCCCCTTCCCCCTCGCTAGATGACACTGGCCCCTGTAGCAGACGAGAGAATGCAGAAACCAAACCTTCTGAGGATCGTGAGCGTTGATGACGTCGGAGGCTTTCTGGGTGAAAAGGTGAGCAGAGTAGTGTCCCGTTTCGTTGAAAACCGGTTTCAGGTTGTCGTGCAAATCTATGAAGCCTGAGCGCTTGTGTGTGAAGTAGTTTTCGGAACCCGTCAAGTACCCTGAGGAAAAAGACATTTTTGACAGTCTGTTTAGATCTCATTGTCGAGAAGAAACCTGTACATTCTCCTAATGAGAATTTTGAGAATTTCAATAAGTTTCTGTGTTAATAATATCGTAAGAATATATATATATATATATATATTCATTCACAAGAATTGTATGCAGAAGTTGCTTAGAATGTACACAGCTCCAAAGAAGTGAGGAAATTGCTCTGAACAGAATAATACGATCTTGCCAGAAAGGTACCACAACTGTCAAGTTCAATGGTCAAGTAAAGAAGAAGTATAAGTGTGTGTGTGTGTGTTATTCTTTTAGATCGAGGATAATGGAATAAGAACGTATGTGCTTTTTTACATCCAGCCCCCGTGTGTATGCGGTTTTGTAAATTTTGTCATCCGTTCCCACCAGCACACTCTTATGACCTACTCTTACGAAAAGCAAGAGTGTTTGTGTGTGTACGCGCGCGCGCGCGTGTGTGTGTGTGTTTTGTTAGGCTGGAGAAGAAAGCACAGTTCCTTCACACACACACACACACACACACACACACATACACACATACACACACACACACACACACACACACACACACACATTCAAAATCAAGGCCAAAACCTTAACACTTAACACAATACCATATCAACCCCCCACCAACTTACCATAGTAGGAATCGAACCCTCGATTGGTGGGCAAGTAGGCTGATTTATAGAAGCCCAGGTGCCACTTTCCCACCATGTGTGTGGAGTACCCCGCATTTTTCAGTACCCGGGCCAGAGTAGAGCTGTTCAGAGGCAAACCGTTTGGCTGTTTCGGTCGAATTATGCCGTGTTGCAGCCCTGTATGAATCTGTCATGAGCAAAATGAAATAATTAAATATTTTGTTTAAAGAAGCAAACAAATCAGAAATGAAAGAATCACATCGATCGACAAGAAAGGATTTCTTTTATTTCATCTTAAAAAATTCTGTTATTTCGAGGATAATAAGCTGTCGTGTGGTATTTTACATCCAGTTCTCGTGAGCATGCGGTTTGGTAACTTTGGCGCGCACATGAGGAACACGCACACACACACAAACACACACTCTCTCTCTCTCTCTCTCTCTCTCTCTCTCTCTCTCTCCTCTCTCTCTCTCTCTCTCTCTCTCCTCTCTCTCTCTCTCTCTCATACACACACACACATACATACATACATACATACATACACACATACAGAGTCCATCCCCCCCCATACACACACAGAGAGTTCCCCCCCTCCCCTATCCTCTATCTCTTCTTCCCCTCCCTCCCTCCCTTCCTCCCCTCTCTCTCTCTCTACCCCTCTCTCTCCTCCCTTTCTCTCCTCCCCTTCTCTCTCTCCCCTCCTCTCCCCCTCTCCCTCACCCTCTCCTCCTCTCTCCTCCCTCTCTCCCCTCTCCCTCCCCCCTCCCCTCCCCCTCCCTCCCTCTCCTCCCCCTCCCCCCTCCCTTCCCCCCCCCCTCCCTCTCCCCCTTTCCCCCTCCCCTCCCTTCCCCCTCTCCCCCCCCTCCTCCCTCTCTCCCCCCCTTCTCCCCTCTCCCACCCCTCCCTCCCTCTCCCCCCCTCCCCCCTCCTCCCCACTCCCTCCCCCCCCTCTCCCCCCTCCCCCCTCCCTCTCCCCCTCCTCCCCCTCCCTCCCCCCCTCCCCCACCCTCCTCTCCATCCCCCTACCTCTCCCTCCTCCCACCTCCCCTCGCACGATTGCCGCACCCTACCTCCCCGCTCCCTCCCCC
>CM054156.1:13167869-13207869 GCA_028751875.1 Rapana venosa | reverse complement strand
GTTTTGTTTTGTTTTGTTCTCCTGCCATAAACTATATTTATAGTGTTATTGTACAAAATTTTGCCTGGGACAACTTTTTTTGTTGGTTATTTTTCTGCACCTTGACATCATTTGGAAAACCTTGCACCATGCTTGCTTGCGATCCACAGCGCACAAATCCAGCATAACTCAGTCTAGGGTCTAAGGGCCAGTGCTAGCATTAGCAAATTACCCTTTCTTTTACCAAATCCAAGTGCAGTCAGTTACTGCTATAATCAGCACCAGCTGGGCTGGGATGGGATGAAACATAAAATGGATAGTACTCAATAGTAGCTCACTAGTTGAGAGTAGCTGAAACTGAAAGTGGGGGAAAGACAGCTGAGGATCTAGTGGATGGGAGAAAAGTTGAGGATCCCGAACAATAATGATAATGATTTAATTAATAACGATGGTGATTTACTGATTATAATGAAGATAAGGATAAGAACAACAATAATACTAACAATATTAATATCAGTAATAATGACCAAAAGAATTATATTTTTTTCACTGTCTTTTTCAGTCACGGCCACATGGACCATGTGGGAGGGGTGGCAAACCACATATCCAAGCGAGGGTTGTTCAGCATGAAAAAAGCCCGTTACTATGTGCCCCCGATCCTGGTGGACAATCTACGCGCAGTGACAGACGCCAGTTACAACATGGCTGTCACCGCGGAAGCCTTGCAAGATGTTCATATTCTGCCCCTGGGCGAAGGTGACACTGCCAAGGTGAGTAGTCAGTCCATGTTGCTTTAAAAACAACCACCACCACCCCACAACCAAAAAACCACAACCTCGCCCCTCATTGGTATCACACTCAAGTTTACACTGTAGGTATTCTTTCATTTGCTGTTTTGGACATTTGGCAAAAAGTTTTGGCAAATATGATAGATATTTATCATTTCAAAAGTTTGATACATTTTTGATATTCACAGACGGACATAAAAAGAGAAGGAAAAAAAGGGGGGGCGCTGCCCTTGTGGCGACTTGGTCTCCCCAGGGAGAGCAGCCTGAATTTCACACAAAGAAATCTCGTGACTTAAAGTGGTATGGTATAAATAAATTATAAATAAATAAATAATTTTTTTCCATTGGTGTATCTGTTTATCATCTTATTCAAGTGTGTTTTGTTTGAATTAAACCACTGAATGCTTAAAAAAAACAACAACAACAATGAATGAAAACAAATCCCCGACAGTTTTGAAATGCTTTCATGCTTATCCTAACAAGGTGTAAATAGCGAATCTAACCAAAAATAAAAAATAAAAATTTACCGATTTTATACTGCTGATAAAGCTTCTTCAACTTTAGGAATCTGTTTGTGAGTAAACACAAATTTTAAAAAGTTTCCATATTAATAGAAAAACAAATCAATAAACTTCTTTTGTGCCAACATTCTTTGGGAGAAAGTCTTGAAAGATCCAGAAACTTTTAACTCAAAACGTTGTTACTGTCAGTCATTACTGATCATGCGTATCTAAGGCTAGACAAGGCAGTCATAATCGGGATGGGTTTTTTTTTAAAGATGCGAACTTGTTTTTGACATTTTCTCTAAAACGGGTGTCTCCATGGTGTTCAGTCCCTGGCTGTCAGATCACGAGCGCAACAGTCTCACTATAACCACTGCCCACCCCCCCCCCCCCTCTTTGTGAATATTGTTAACTTTGTAGTAATGCATTTGGGGTTAGTATTGCATGAACAGTTCTTTGTGTTCGTGCAGCTCATATTTTATTTAGATTGGGTGTGTTTCTGCTTCAAATGGTAAAAATTGTCTCCTTCTTCTTCCTTTTTTGTCATGTTTCTCCCAGGGGAGGTTTGACGTTGACGAGCCTTCTCCATCTCTCTCTGTTTTGAGCTTCCTCCTTATTTATGCCACTTTCTCCAAGATCACCTGCAATACAGGTAGCCCAGGTTTTGCTAGGTCTTCCCTTTGGTCTCTTTCCATCCAAAAAGTTGATTGCTCTTTTTATGATGTGGTGGTCTGCTTTCCGTTGAATGTGCCCAAACCAGCGCAGTCTATTGCTACTAGTTACAGACTTCAGATCATCAACTGTGCACATTCTCCATAGTTCTTTATTCTTCAGTGTCTTTTGTCTTCAATGAGTATAAAAAAATAAAAAATAAAAATGAAAATACATAAATAAATAGACGTGAGTGCATTTAACTGAAGTGAGTGCATTTAACTGAAGTATCAGATACCATTACAAAAATAAAACCAAACAAACAAAAGAGAAAAAAGAAATCTCCTACAGAGTTACTGGTCAGCTTCATTGTGGATGTTCCTCCCCCCCCTCCCCCCAACCTGCCCCTCTCTCCATAGGAATGACCCTAGAACTGTAGGAGTAATCTTTTTCAGGCCATTTTTTTTCCTGAGAGTTATATTACAAATACATCATTCCCCAAAGTGGGAATGCAGTCACCTTAATGGTGGGTAACAATGGTCAAATATACGAAAATCCGAGGAACCCCCCCAAAAAAAATCGCACCATAGATTTTTGTAGCTATGTTTTCCTTGTTTTTATTTCATATACTGTCAAGTCGCAGTGTTATTCAAAAAGATATTTGGAAAAGTCAGTTAAAAAAAAATTTCAGTGATCATGCGAGTGCAGTCAGAATATTGTGGCGTAGACTAAAAACAGTTGGGCATTCCTCAGCTTGAACACTTTAGGGGTCACCCAGAATATGCAAAGTATGACACCTGGGAAGAAGAAGTCTGAGGCTGTAAGCGCACACTGCCCAAGAAGCTTGTGTGTAGATGTATGGCTGTTTTTGTCTTCCCTCTTCTCTGTGTTCCCTTATAGGGTGGGATGTGTAGTGCCTGGTCTTCTGTGAGGATCTGGCCTCTGCCCACACATTCCGACTTCAGAGCAGCTTATTTTTTGTGTATAGGATGCATGCCAGGTACATTGATGTTCCTTTAACCACAAAACACCCAGCATAAATTATGGGATCTTATCTGTGCATATGTGTATGTATAGACAAAGGGAATCAAGGCACTGGCGGGTCTGCACTAGTATAAGTTGACATGGGAGGTAATAAAAATCCCCACCTTTGATTTACCAGACGACTGCTGAGACTTGAACCCACAACTTCATGAATCCACGGGATTGTAGTCAAAACGGGATTATTCACTGTTGTAGCATCTGTATGTATGGCTGATTTTTAAGTTCTTTGCTGTGTAGGCAGCCATAATCTGTCTTCAGAAGATGTTCCTTGTATGTGGGGTTGTTTTTTTTTAATCTCCAGCTGCCTGGCAACTATTTCATGCGAGCGTTTCCCACGGTGCACCGCATTCCCAGCCAAGGCTACATCCTGTACAAGACGGTGAAGAAACTGAAGGCAGAGTATGTGGGACAGCCGTCGGCCACCATCGCGGAACTGCACCGCAACAACGCAGACATCCACGACTACATCACCACTCCGGAAATCGCGTATATGGGTGAGTGCTCATGGCTTTTCGTGGGGATTTTTTGGGAGTTTTTTTTTTACAGGAGGGGGGTTGGATAGGGAAGGGTGAAGCTGCAAAATCATTCCATATGCTCTCTCTCATTCTTGCAGTTTTCTGGTGACACAGCTGATGAAAATAGTAGTGATGATTTTGATTTGTTTGAGCAAGTTACTATAGAAGAGAGAGAGAGAGAGAGAGAGAGAGAGAGAGAGAGAGAGAGGAGAGGAGAGAGAGAGAGAGAGAGAGAGAGAGAGAGAGAGAGCAAACTTGCCAGCATTGGTATATCAGGACTGTGATAGTGAAGACGATTTATTTAAGAACATATTATCGCTCTTTTTTCAAAGTTGTCTACATCTTTACTGTGTGACATAATTGTGAGAAGTGGGTGTCCCCTTACAGGTTATAAGGGGACGGGATAGCTCAGTGGTCAGAGCACTTGCTTTTTCTAAGCTAAGGTGGGTGACAAAAGACTATATCGACATAACTGGTAGATGTTTGTGTTGGCTTCAGTCTTGGCTTTTGTGATTGTCACAACACACTTTTTTACTCCTGCTGTTTAGAAACGGCTTTAAATTTTGGAAAACTCTTGTGCTTTGATGGGGCTACATGTTGAAAGCAAGGGCACAGACATGTTGTGGGATTGGACAGTTTGTTCAGTATAACAAGACAGCAACATGAAAGGAAGTCCTATCTGTGAATACTAGCCTGTTTTGTCAACTTTAGTTGTACAGTTAGCTGTCTGTGTGCGTGTCTCGTTATTTGTAACGCAATACTATCAACTGCCTTGTCTCCCTACGCGACACCTCAAGTCCATAAAACCGCACTACTGTTACTGCCTCATCATTTCCATTCACAATGGTGTATGGCATTTTATGTTTATTATTCATCAATACAGTGTAAAGAAACAATAACTGGATGCTCTTTTGCATAGTCTCTCTTTCTCAGGAAACAATAGAATAATATGTCTGGAAACTCAGGCTTCAGCAGTAAGAAATACTCTACTGCTAAAGCAACCAGCAGGGATGAAAGAGTTGATAACAATTCTCACCACTTGGCTATCCCGCCCCCCTTCATAAATAACTAAACCTTGTTATGGTGAATAGACATTTACATAATAATAATTAATAATAATAATGTATGGAATTTATATAGCGCTGAATCTTGTAAAGCAACAAATCAAAGTGCTCAGATAACATTAAAAAATTTTTTTTTATATCGAGAATAATGGAATAAGCACTCAGGTGCTTTTTTCCATCCAGTCCCCGTGTGTATGCGGTTTTGTACATTTTGTTATCTGTTCCCCACCAGCACACAATGGCCTACTCTTTTGAAAAGCGGAACAGGATTTAACGTGTCCACAAGATGTTCTGTATGCGTTCGCTCACGGGGCCTCGGTTTATAGTCTCATCCGAAAGGATTTTGACGTTCAGTTTGATATTTTTGTCAAACTGGGAAGAAAGGGCGAGGCTGGGAATCGAACCCACAACCTCACAGTTTACTTGTTGGGCAGGCAAACGTCTTAACCATCCTGCCACCTTCCTTCTTGAAACAATGAAAAGAAGAAGCCTGACAGACGCTGGATATTTGAGCGCTTTGTGATTTGTTGCTTTACAAAATTCAGCGCTATATATAAATTCCATACGTTATTATTATTATTATTATGATTTGGGCAGGCGACACCATGGTGGACGTGTTCCTCGACCCCCCAAACCCCGACCTGCTGCGGGTCAAGCTGCTGATCACGGAGGCGACGTTCGTGGACCGCTCGGACAAGAGGGACAGCGTGGAGAAGGCCAGGCAGCGCGGCCACACCCACCTGCAGGAGATCGCTGACCACGCCGCGCTGTTCCGTGACGTGGGCCACATCCTGCTGATGCACTTCTCCACCAAGTACTCCCTCAGCTACCTCAGCAAGGCCGTGCCCGAAGCGCTGCCTGAAGAACTGAGGCAGAAGGTGCACTGCGCCACCGTGGCTAAAGAGAAGACGTCTTGATCCACGCTTTGTGCTTTTTTTTTTTTTTTTTTGCTTTTTTTTTGGGGGGGGGGGGGGGGGGTGGGGGGGGGGGGGGGGGGGGAGGGGGGGGGGTTTTTGGGTTTTTTCCGTAAAGCTTTTTTTTTTTAATTTCAAAAAAAAAATTGGGGAGGGGTTGGTTTTTGGGCTTTTTTTTTTTTCCATAAATTTTTTTTTTTTTCATTTCAAAAAAATGTATTTTTGTGGTAGCATATTGTGAAGGTAAATATCATTTTGACGTAAAGGATGTGTGTTTAGTGTGTGTATGTGTGTGTTGTTGTTGTTGTTTCGATTTTATGTCGGTTCACTCAAAAGTGATATTAGATGAGTGTGTGTGTGTTCGTGTATGTGTGTATGTATGTCTTGTGTGTGTGAATGTGTAGTACTTGAAAAGGAGAATTTGCTTGTTCTAAGGAGAGTGAGTGTAAGAGCCAGTACGAGAATGACTGCTTTTTTGGACACAAGAACATACACAACTTGTATATATTACGAGACAGACCCTGTAGCCAAGTGGTTGAGACTAATTTGACCTGAATCCCGTGGGTCCATAAAGTCCCAGGTTTGAATATTGGTGGCTACATCTGGTAAATTAAGGGTGGGGATTTTTGCGATCTCCCAAGTGAACCTAGACCAAGGCAGCGGCCAGTGCCTTGATTTCATTTATGTATGTACACATATGCAGGAGATCAGATACACATATTAAAGATCCTGTAACTCGTGTTGGCGTTTGTGGGTTAACGGAACAAGGTGGTGCCGGTGGATTACGGAAACACAAAACGTACCCAGCATGCAACCTGTGCAATGAAATGAGCTGCTCTGAAGTTGGAACATGTCCGCTGAGGCCAGCAGGCAGACTTCCTTCAAAATGACGAGCACAGAGTAAGGGAATGCAAAGAAGAGGGGAGGAGATGGGTAAGGGCAAGTTAGTATAGATGCATAGAGGAGAAATTCAGAAGGCAGAAAATAATAATAATAATAAATGGAATTTATATAGCGCTATATCTTGTAAAAAACGAATCAAAGCACTTAATGGTTGGTTTTTGTTGTTGTTTTTTAAAAATTCTTTTATATCGAGGATAATGGAATAAGCACTCATGTGCTTTTTTACATCCACTCCCCGTGTGTATGCAGTTTTGTAAATTCTGTCATCTGTTCCCACCGGCACACAATGGCCTACTCTTACGAAAAGCGGAACGGGATTTAACGTGTGCGCAAGATGTTCTGATGTGGTTTAAAGAGGTATGTTTATCATTTGAGAGAGATTTGTGGTTTAAAGAGATATGTTTATCATTTGAGAGAGAGAGAGTGTGTGTGTGTTGTTTGTGTGTATGTTTAAGTAACCATGATATTTTTTTTAAAACCCTGTGTGTATGAGAAATGAGTTATGTGAGGTTTAACAAGAGAAATCTATAATGACCTATATCCAGTTGCAACATTCAACCAGATGTGAGTTTTTTTCTTTTTTTTCTCTCTCTCTCTCACTTTAAACTGCGTATCATCTATTCTATTCTAACATTCAGACAATCTCAGCAGAAGTTGATTCAAGGGGATTGAAACTTCTGTGATGGGCTAATTTTTATACTGCTGGAAATTATTATCAATTTTTGAGACCACATTATGTGTACTGTTTGGAATTTCTCAGGATTTTTTGTTTAGTTTTTCTGTTGCCCCTCTTTTCCCTTCATTTTCTTCCTTCCTTGTATTTTAGTATGTGACGTATTGGAGTTCTGTATGTACACAGAAATTAGAATGCAGATGATGGGTTTTGTAGCAGAGTGGTCGAGACTGACGTCAGTCCATGAAGTTGAGGGTTCGGATCTCGGCAAGGACATCTCTGAATCAAGGGCGGGAATTTTTACAACCTCAGCATCTGGTGAATTAAGGAAGGGAATTTTTGTAATCTCCCTGCCAGCATCTCGATTCCCTTTATGTATAAGGAGGAGGTAAATATGCATATGCATAATTATGCAGAAGGTAAAACATGCATGTTGAAGATCCCATAATTCAATTCATTGTCTGGTGGGTTATGGAAACGCATCATGCTGGAAAACCCCAACAAAGCTGCTCTAAAGTCGGAATATGTCAGCTGAGGCCAGCAGGCAGACCTCCTGCAGAGTGACAAGCACAGGAGAAGACCTGACACTACACATCCCTCCCAGTAAGGAATGCAGAGAAGAGAGAAACTACTATAAAGAAGCTAATAACAATACAGACGTTCATTTTGTGTGGAAACCAAGATTTATAAGATCTCTGAATTTGTGTTCATCTCTCTATGCCTTTGACTCGGTGATTCTCTTTTTGCTCCTATATTGGTCTATGTGTCCGTCTGTCCAGTTCTCTATCTTTCGCTTGTGTTTTTTTTTTTATATTAGCAAAGTAAAAATATTAAATTTGTATGAAGGAAATTCCAGTGTATGTGGATTTGCCGGTTTGTTTGTGTGTATGCATACAGTGCGTTTTTTAAATTTCTCAATATGAATGGAGAACTTCCTAAAACTATGGTTCCGTCTTATGAGACGGACTCTGTAGCAGAATCGTCAAGACCGACTTCAATCCCACTGGTTCAAATCTTTTACGATCTCCCAGGTTAACTTAAAGTGCAGATTTGCCAGTGCTTAGATTCTTTTCATTTATAGGATGTAGAATATCGACTATGCATGTTAAAAATCCTGTAATCCATGTCAGTATTCAGTGGGTTGCAGAAACAAGAACATACCCAGCATGCGCCCTGTATGTGGAGAGGGATGGGCTCCACCAGTTCAAATTGCCCAAGACATGCCGCCTGAAAAACTCCAGTGCTGTGACCTGACAACTCCTTAGGAAATTAAGGAAGAAGAGAAAGCGAGTTAATTCTTAGGAGGGAGACTCTTGTGTACGTCACATTCCATTGCTTAAGGTGAGGGAACCCCATGGTGTGTGACTTGTGATGTCCAAATAAGCATCTACTTCGGGACTGTTAACTCGATGAGGTTGTGTCGAATCGTTAGCTTCGGCACTCCTCTCCTTCACTGTGACATGCCGAAGCTCAAGATTCGTTAGAATTACGAATTTTTAAAATACACTAAGCGATGTTCAACTCAAGGGAAAGTACTCTGGCCTGTAGGGCAATCATTTTTCTAAGCACAGTTGCTTAGCTTGCCTAGTTTGTGTCTTTTGGCTAATTTTGTTTGACTTGTCAACAAGTGATATCTTTGGGATTTCGGGCTCTCCAGTGTTATGATTCTTTAAAAAATATATATATTGTGCAAAAGGTGATGTCAGATGAATTCAGCCAACTTCAGGGAACTTTGGTGAAAAATCATCACATTGCTTGAAGGGGATTAGTTGATGAACAGTTCAAGCCATGTAAGATAAACGGCCCTAATTTTGAAAACATTTATTCTTCAGCATTCAGAGGCATTTTTTGAAAATTTGTAAAAAAATAAATACAGTCATCTATTGAAAAACATCTCAAAAGTAGATATTATAAACTTTTCAATGATGTATAATGTGTATGTCATTATTTCTGTTGGGTAAGTCTGCTGAATTTTTCAAATATAGCCAAAATCATGCGTTACCACAAAACGGCGGGATCCATTTCACTGCGACTCCATTGAGTTAAAGTGAGGGAACCCCATGGTGTGTGACTTGTGATATCCAAGTAAGCATCTACTTCTGGACTGTTAAGATGTGCAGGATATCAGGCTCAATAATTTTACTGCAGACTTAAGATCCTGCTTCGCTAAATTCTGCTGGACATTTTTTAACTTTCTGAGAAAATCTGGCATTCTTCGTCTGATTTGCATTAATATGTCATAGCTATTTATTATGAATACTGAGATACTGGTTTTATCCCATTTCATGACTCGTTTATGTGGTCTTCCCACAGCACAGAGATGGTCTTAGGTTGACCCCGGTTGTTGGCTAGGGTGCTAATGAAAAGAACGATGGAGAGCTGGCTTTGTGGTCATAACCTATTTACATCTGAATGTGGTGGCAGTCCTGATGTGGCCTCTGTGGTTGGCGGGGCTGTAAACAACAGGATTGGGCTGGAAGTTGTTTTTGTTTTTCATTGGGTACTCATAGAACCTTGCTTGAATTTATTTGAAGTGAAAGACTTGGTTTTCTGAATTTAAACCAGTATTTCTAATCAATGTGGTAAGAAACAGGTTCATCATTATTCAGACAATCCAGATTGGCATTTTCCCCCCTATTATGGCCTGTGGTCTGGGTGTTAGTCTGTGGATGAGACAAAAAAACAATATTGCATGTGCAGCATGCATTTGGTTGGCATTCATGAAAGTGTCTCCTTAACAACAAGAATTATATTGGCAAAATTCGGTAAACAAATCTTATCTATTAAAGGGGTGTAAAGCATGCTTTGATGGCTTTTTTTTTTTTGGGGGCGGGGGGGGGGAGCTGTCTGAAGTTCGAGCAGAGAATTATGTTGTATCTAGAATTGATACTTTGCATATGTTCTGAACATGAACTTGTATTGGAACACAACAGTCACATTGAATCACTTTGCCTTTTATGAATTGTGATTGATGTAACAGACTCATCATTGATCAGTTCAAACTGACGTTAAAAAAAAAAAAATCACTTTAAGCCTTGTGGTAAAAAGGCAAAAATGGAAATCGGCAAACATAACAACAAAAAACCCAAAACATGTGCAAATGCAGTTGAAAAACAGAGAGCAGATGGCTAAAATATAAAATTTTATTCCACTTTACTGAAGACAGAAACCATAAGCATCATCAAAAGAAAATCGGGTAGTTTCCATCTTATTAAACATATTGTGTTTTGGGTTTAAAAAAAAAATTTGGTTGTTGTTGGTGTGTTCTGTTTTGGTTTGTACAACGTCTATTTGAGGTATTGTTTTTATTTCATTTGAAGAGTCGTTTATGTGGTTCTCTCACAACTCTTGTGATTAATCTGGGTTGACTCTCGTGGTTGGGTGGGGCATTGATACAAGTAACAACAAAAGAATTGGTTTTAACCTGTATAATAGTTGCACAGTTTTGATAAAAGAATTGGTTTTAATCTGTAAAATAGTTGCACTATTTAATCTTGAGATTTAAATTTTAAGGCAACAGCCCAGATATGGCTTATGTGGTCATGGGGTTGTAAACAATATGATTAGAAGCATTGGGGGATTTTTTGTTATTTTTTTAATCATTTTAAGAGTCGATTATGTGGTTATATATCCCTCTGTCTCTGTCAACTACCTTCATGGAATTCTGCTCAAACTTCGACTTCCCAAGATAAGTACTTGTTCTTATGGTTGGCAAGGGTGTTGATACCTGGAGGTTTAAACTTGTTTTAATCTATAGATAGTTTCACAATTTTTAGTAGAGCTTAAACTTTTTTTTGGAAAAAGAATTTGTGAAGAAATGAAAAGTTTGTGATTCTTGTGGCTGGTTTACTACAAACTTTTGGGTGTATGGCAAGTCCTTTAATAATAATAATAAATGGAGTTTATATAGCGCTATATCTTGTAAAAGCAAATCAAAGCGCTTGCAGTCTGTAGAGCATGGGGATGACTTAACCACCATGGTGCATGACTTTTGATTTGTGAATAATCAACGCTAATAACTATCGAGTATTTGCTTCTGGATTGTCCGAGATGTCCAGGATGTAAGCCACAAGCATTTTATGGCAGAATCCTTTTTTTTTCTTTTCTTTCTTTCGGACATTTTTGACTTCCTGAGAGAATTGGGCATTTTCCATCTGATAAGAGTGAAGATGTCATAGTTGGTTACTGAGAACAAGGTTGGTTTTCATGATTCTGGTTTAGGTTTTATCTTATTTTATGTATTACTTATAATGGTTTCTTTCACAACATGGTGACTGTCATGGGTTGACCCTTACCGTTGGCTGGGGTGTGGATACAAGGAACAACATAAAGAGTTGGTTTAAAAACGTGATTTTATCAGGATATAGTTGCACAGTTTTAATCTGAGATTTGTATTGTGTTGTAGTCGCGGCAGATTTAATTTCATGAAATTTGGGCTGCTCTCCCTGGGGAGATTTTTAACAAGGTGACAGTCCTGATATGACCACTGTGGTTGGCGGTATTATAAACATTGGGATTGGATGAGAGTTATCTTGGTTTTCCTACTATGCAGTGAATGCCATGGTTTGACCCTTATACTTGACTAGGGCATTTAAAAGCTGCACAGTCTTAACATGAGCTTTATCTGAAAAAGATTATTCATAATGAAATAAAAAATCGTGATTCTTTCGAACTGGCTTACTGCCCAAAATTTGTCAGGCATGTTGCAAGCTGGTTCTTGATTAGAGCATGGGGTAGACTTACATCCTGAAGTTTTTATCGGTTCACGTGTTCTCATGAGGGGGGATAACCCGTGGTTTTATGTCCAACTTGACTTGGCATGATAAATGAGGACATAGTTCTTTCCCCTTTAGTTATCTTTTCCAGCTTTATTTTTTTTAAAAGCAAGTTTCTTAGATAATGTTACAAGAAGGAGTGACTAACATCTTGTGCACATGTTACGTTGAATTCACATCCGTTTTTCATGGAAGAGTTAGCCAGTTATGACTGGTGGTATGGATGGCATGAATATACTGTTTTGAATCCCATCTTAAGGAAATCCTTGCCGTTTTTAAATGATCATAATCCAAATGCTTAAGAAATACATGAGAATTAATGACAGTTTAACATGTGATTAAATAAAATTGCATAGAAACACAAAATAAAATTGTATCAGCACACTTTATTTACGACTCGGAAGCACATAACACAACTTAAAATTTTTTTTTTTAATCCCAAATCGATTTCATTCAATGTACAGTAATTAACGTCAAAACATTTCCATTTGCATTTCATTCAATCCATATAGAGAGATTCATACAGTTAAGAAATATATTTAATCAGTCAGTATAAAATCTTTTACTCGACAACTAATACAAACTACATGCTATGTAATAGTCTAGACTAAAGCTGCAAGCATTGGGATAATGATAATATTAATGCAATGTCTTGATAGGGAAGAACAAGAAGATGCATGTCTTCTTCCCCTATCGCCTATAGCATCATCATCATCACGAAGACAACAAAAGACACAAACAAGCCCCACACTTCACCACACACTGTCACAGCACTGCCTGTAGGACACTTCAGTCTTGGTGTGTTGGTTGAGGAACTGTCCACAGAAGAGGTAGGGGTTGTTGTACCAGGTTCGGGGGTGGTCCTCATGATGCCTCTCCTCTCGGCCACTGTGGTGAAGTAGTGGGCAGACTCTCTGGCCTGTCGCGGTCGGAAGGGGTCTGTGAAATTAACGAAGAGACCGGAACGGAATGTATAGCCCGAGTTCCATTCAAAGCCGTCCAGAAGGGGTCTGTAGGTGAAGGCAGTTACGTTGACACTGTCTAGACGTATGGCTGTGGACACACAACCCCAGTGCGGTATATTTTGTCTGGAGTATTAGCAGATACAGGTTTATAGTTGTACATAAGGATTGAACACCCCCCCCCCCCCTCCCCGCTTATATCGTGATCCGATCCCTCCACATCCCTCCCCACTGATCATGATCCCTCCATCCCCAAAAATAAAAAAATGAAGTTTTGTGCATTGTTCAATACCCAGGCATTGGGACAAAAGAAAGTATCATTCTACTCTTAGAACTAACAAATGTGGAAAGGTAGTTGTTTAAAGTTTGACTTGGGATTACATATATATATATATATATCTTTATATATATATATATATATAGCAAAACCATTTCAGCATTAAAAGTTGCTATGTGTGGATGTTAAAATTTCTCCGTATATATTAAAGAATATGAAACCTTCCATGAAAACATAATTTTTGTATGCGTTATCACTACATCAGTTACAAATTTCAGTGGCCATTTTGGGCCGTTTCCATGGCAACGGCACATGAAATAAGGTAAGTTGTGGATTTTTATGATTTATAAGTGATGCTCTTAATTTGTGGTGTAACAATAAACATGAACCTGAATCACTATTTGACCAGTTATAACTCCCCCATGTCCCACCTTCCCCGATACATAAGTTATTTGGGCAGCACATTGAAACTGTCAAGAAATGTGCCTTGGGAAAGTTGGAAATAGGCAGAGCCTGTTCTTCATCTGGGAATAGATTTCATGCTAGGAATATTTGTGGGATGGGATAGCCTAGTGGTCAGAGGTGATTTGCGATATGACTGCGAGAGTCCAATGAGGCACCCATGGGATTTTTTCTCCTGGAGCTAACGTCAGTCAGTCCTGACAGTACTCTCATGAAATACTCACCTTTAAGGACTTCATCTAGGTGATATTTCAGGTACTCCACCCGATCTTTGTCTTGGAGACGTGTGGACGACGTGGACCAGCCAGTGGTCACAGTGACGGGTGCCCCATAGCGTAGCTTCAGTGCTCGCAGGAGGGCTCGCAGACCAAGTGTTCGATCCTCCTGCCAGTCACTAAAAATAATCAATGTGTACTAATCAGCTGTGCACTGAAATTATGTATATTATTTACTGGGGAGTATCTAGGGGAGTGTTTGTGTAATTCAATTGATTTGTGCACTGAAATATTGTATATTTACTCGGGAGTATCTAGGGGAGTGTTTGCTTACTTCAATCGATTTTAAAGAGAGAGAAAGAGACGAGTGCATGCATGCATGTGCGTATATAGTGCAACCATTCCCTTTTTTCACAATTTTTCCAAATCCTGCTACAATTCTGCCATAATTTGCAAGAAAAACTTTTTTTGGTTTGTTTTGTATGCAGGAGGGCTCCAATTTCGCATCCTTTTCCAGCCTAAATATTTCGTATATCCTTGTTGAAATTTGTAGTACTAATTTACGGTTACCTAGGGGAGTGTTTCTTATACGATCAATCGTGCACTGCAATATTCACTTTTATTTGCTGAAGGTTTTATGAGCATGTTTCAATGCGTTAGCAATTCAATGATGGCTTTAGATGGGAGGATGAGTTCAAAAGCAAGCACTAAAGGCGTTATATGTTAAACAATGCCATTTTACAATTTTTCAATCTGACAATTGCGGCTATTTGCAAGAAAACTTTTTTTGTTTGTTTGATATGTGTATATTCCATTCATGCGCTCAGGTTTTGCCATGGGCTTTCTCTTGTGTGATGCATTAAATTCGTACGTGGACATTAATTAATCGCTGCGAGTTTTTATACGTCTTACTGTGCAGCAGTTGCAGATTCCAGTGTTGGTAGTGCTAGGTTTTATAGCATTTCAAAGAGTCGAAGGGCTAGGTGCGTGTGGAGGATGACGTCAAACAACACAAGGTTATACTTTAGAAATGCAAGTAGTGACGAATCAGATGGATAAAACAGTGGTAGAGGGAACTGCTGTGTTGTTGCATTAATGTGTTTAGGAAGTTCTTGAGAAGGGAGAGCGAGTATTGTTCAGCAGGGTTTGAATTTGGTGGTGAATCAGTGATTAAAAGCATTAATAGCAGGGCTAATGGTATCATTGTTGTTTGTTTTGGCATTTGGGGGGAGTAGGGTGTGGTGGGAAAGTAGGAGGAGTGTAGTGAAGGGGGTGAGGGAGGGTGGGGGGGCTGGGGGTAGGGCTGGAGGAGGCATAGGTAGAGGATAGAGTTGGCGGGGGGGGGGGGGGGGGGGGGGGGAAGAGGGGAGACAGTAGGGTTTGGAGGGCATAGGTAGGAGTGGGGAGGGGAAGAGAAAGTAGGGTTTGGGTCTGACCTATACCCCCAAGACCATACTCTCTCCTACCTATACCCCCTAAACTCTACTCTTTGCTACCAATGTGCCCAAACACTTCCTGAAGGTGTAAGCTGGGGCATAGGTAGAAGTCAGTAGGATTTGGGGAGGGGACATAATAAGAGGGTGCAGAGTTTGGGGGACATAGGTAGGATTGAGTAGAGGATTTGGGGGGGCATAGGTAGGAGAGAGTTTGAGGTGCATAGGTAGGAGAGTAGAGGGTTTGGGGGGGGCATAGGTAGGAGAGAGGAGAGGGTTTCGGGGGCAAAGGTAGGAAAGGGTTTGGGGGGCATAGGTAGGAGAGTAGAGGGTTTGGGGGCATAGGTAGGAGAGGGTTTGGGGGGCATAGGTAGGAGAGAGGAGAGGGTTTGGGGGGCATAGGTAGGGAGAGGAGAGGGTTTGGGGGCATAGGTAGGAGAGAGTAGAGGGTTTGGGAGGACACAGGTAGGAGAGAGTAGAGGGTTTGGGGGGCATAGGTAGGAGAGAGCCCCCTAAACCCTTTTCTCTCACCTATGCCCCCTTAACCCTACTCTCTCCAACCTACACCCCCAAAATCTACTCTCTCTACCTACACACCCCAAACTCTCATCTCCTACCTACACCTTCAAACTCTCTCTCCTACCTATGAGGGTCAAACTCTCCTCTCTCCTTCCTACACCCTGAACTCCCCTCTCCTACCTACACACCCAAACTCTCCTCTCTCTCTCCTAACTACACCCCCAAACTCTTGACTCTACTATCTACACCCCCAAACTTTACTCTAGGTTTTGGGGGATATAGGTAGGAGAGAGTAGAGAGTTTGGGGAGGACATAGGTAGGAGAGTGTTTGGGGGGGGGGGGGGGATAGGTAAGTGAGAGTAGAGGGTTTGGGGGGCATAGGTAAGAGGGAGTAGAGGGTTTGGGGGGGGGGGGGGGCATAGGTAAGGTTTAGAGGGGTTTAGGGGGATGTAGGTAGGAGAGAGTAGAGGTTTGGGGGGCATAGGTAGGAGAGAGAAGGGTTTGGGGGGCATAGGTAGGAGAGAGCCCCCTAAACCCTTTTATCTCACCTATGCCCCCTTAACCCTACTCTCTCCACCCTACACCCCAAACTATCCTCTCTCCTACCTTCACCCCCAAAATCTCCTACCTACACCCGCAAACTCTCCTCTCTCCTGCCTACACCCCTAAACTCTTGTCTATCCTACCTACACCCCCAAACTCTACTCTAGGGTTTGGGGGACATAGGTAGGAGAGAGAAGAGTGTTTGGGGGGCATAGGTACGAGACAGTAGAGGGTTTGGGGGACATAGGTAGTAGAGGGTTTGAGGGGCATAGGTAGGAGAGAGCCCCCTAAACCCTTCTCTCTCAACTATGTCCCCTTGACCCTCCTCTCTCCTACTTACACCTCAAGTCTCCTCTCTCCTACCTACACCCCAAACTTTTCTCTCCTACCTACACCTCCAAAGTCTCTCTCTCTACTACACCCCAAACTCTCTTCTCTCCTACCTAAACCTCCAAACTCTCCTCTCTACTACCTACACCCCCACCCCCAAACTCTAGGGTTTGGGGGACATAGGTAGGAGAGAGTAGAGGGTTTGGGGGGCATAGGTAGGTGATAGAAGGGTTTGGGGAGCATAGGTAGGAGAGGGTTTGGGGGGCATAGGTAGGAGCGGGTTTGGGGGACATAGGTAGGAGAGAGCCCCATAACCCTTTTCTCTCACCTATGTCCCCTTAACCCTACTCTCTCCAACCTACACCCCAAACTCTCCTCTCTCCTGCCTACACCCCCACCTCCAAACCCTAGAGTAGAGTTTGGGGGACATAGGTAGGAGAGAGTAGAGGGTTTGGGGGACATAGGTAGGAGGGAGAAGGGTTTGAGGGGCGTAGGTAGGAGAGAGAAGGGTTTGGGGGGCATAGGTAAGAGAGAGAGGGTTTGGGGGCATAAGTAAGAGAGTAGAGGGTTCGGGGGACATAGGCAGGAGAGAGAAGGGTTTGTTGGGCATAGGTAGGAGAGAGCCCCCTAAACCCTTCTCTCTGACCTATGCCTTCTCAACCCTCCTCTCTCCACCCTACACCCCAAACCCTCCTCACCCCCTCAAACCTTTACTCTCTACTACCTACACCCCCAAACTCTCCTCTCTCCTACCTACACCTCGAAATCTTGTCTCTCCTACCTACACCCGCAAACTCTCCTCTCTCTCCTACCTATGCCCCCAAACTCTCCTCTCTCCTACCTTCACCCCCAAACTCTCCTCTCTCCTACCTTCACCCCCAAACTCACCTCTCTCCTGCCTCCACCCCCAACCCTGGAGTAGAGTTTGGGGGACATAGGTAGGAGAGAGTAGAGGGTTTGGGGGACATAGGTAGGAGAGAGAAGGGTTTGAGGGGCATAGGTAGGAGAGAGAAGGGTTTGGGGGGCATAAGTAAGAGAAGAGGGTTTGGGGGGCATAGGTAGGAGAGAGAGGGTTTGTTGGGCATAGGTAGGAGAGAGCCCCCTAAACCTTCTTCTCATCTATGCCCCTTAACCCTCCTCTCTCCACCTACACCCAACCCTCCTCTCTCCACCTACCCCAACTTTCTCTCCTACTACACCCCAACTCCTCTCTCTCTCTCCTACCTACACCCCCAAACTCTCCTCTCTCCTACCTTCACCCCAAACTCACTCTCTCCTGCCTCACCCCCAAACTCTCTCTCTCCTACTACACCTCGAAATCTTGTCTCTCTCTACCTACACCCGCAAACTCTCTCTCTCCTACCTATGCCCCCAAACTCTCCTCTCTCTCCTACCTATGCCCCCAAACTCTACTCTCTCCTACCTTCACCCCCAAACTCTCCTCTCTCCTACCTTCACCCCCAAACTCACCTCTCTCCTGCCTCCACCCCCAAACCCTGGAGTAGAGTTTGGGGGACATAGGTAGGAGAGAGTAGAGGGTTTGGGGAGCATAGGTAGGAGAGAGTAGAGGGTTTGGGGGGCATAGGTAGGAGAGAGTAGAGGGTTTGGGGGACATAGGTAGGAGAGAGAAGGGTGTGAGGGGCATAGGTAGGAGAGAGAAGGGTTTGGGGGGCATAAGTAAGAGTAGAGGGTTTGGGGGGCATAGGTAGGAGAGAGAGGGTTTGTTGGGCATAGGTAGAAGAGAGCCCCCTAAACCCTTCTCTCTCATCTATGCCCCCTTAACCCTCCTCTCTCCACCCTACACCCCAAACCCTCCTCTCTCCTACCTACACCCCCAAACTCTCCTCTCCTACTTACACCCCCAAACCCTCCTCTCTCCTACCTACACCCCCAAACTCTCCTCTCCTACCTACACCCCCAAATTCTCCTCTCTTCTACGTACACCCCCACCCACAAACTCTACTCTAGTGTTTGGGAGACATAGGTAGGAGAGGCTTTGGGG
Source organism: Rapana venosa (assembly GCA_028751875.1). Taxonomy (NCBI): domain Eukaryota; kingdom Metazoa; phylum Mollusca; class Gastropoda; order Neogastropoda; family Muricidae; genus Rapana; species Rapana venosa. Next base: position 13,189,317 of record CM054156.1, on the reverse strand, counting down.
GACATAGGTAGGAGAGAGTAGAGGGTTTGGGGGACATAGGTAGGAGAGAGAGCAGAGGGTTTGGGGAGCATAGGTAGGAGAGAGAAGGGTTTGGGAGCATAGGTAGAAGAGAAGGGTTTGGGGGGCATAGGTAGGAGAGAGCCCCCTAAACCCTTTTCTCTCACCTATGTCCCTTAACCCTACTCTCTCCAACCTACACCCCAAACCCTCCTCTCTCCACCCTACACCCCCAAACTCTCCTCTCTCCTACCTTCACCCCCAAAGTCTCCTCTCTCCTGCCTCCACCCCCACCTCCAAACCCTAGAGTAGAGTTTGGGGGACATAGGTAGGAGAGAGTAGAGGGTTTTGGGGGTATAGGTAGGAGAGAGAAGGGTTTGGGAGCATAGGTAGAAGAGAAGGGTTTGGGGGGCATAGGTAGGAGAGAGCCCCCTAAACCTTCTCTCTCAACTATGTCCCCTTAACCCTCCTCTCTCCTACCTACACCCCCATACTCTCCTCTCTCCTACTTACACCCCCAAACTCTCCTCTCTAATACCTACACCCCCAAACTCTCCTGTCTCCTACCTACACCCTCAAACTCTCCTCTCTCCTACATACGCCCTCAAACTCTCTTCTCTCCTACCTACACCCCCAAACTCTCCTCTCCTACCCAAACCTCCAAACTCTCCTCTCTACTACCTATACCCCCACCCCCAAACTCTAGGGTTTGGGGTGGATAGGTAGGAGAGAGTTTGGGGTGGATAGGTAGGAGAGAGTTTGGGGTGGATAGGTAGGAGAGAGTAGAGGGTTTGGGGAGCATAGGTAGGAGAGGGTTTGGGGGGCATAGGTAGGAGCGGGTTTGGGGGACATAGGTAGGAGAGAGCCCCTAAACCCTTTTCTCCCCTTAACCCTACTCTCTCCACCCTACACCCCAAACCCTCCTCACCCCCTCAAACCTTTACTCTCTACTACCTACACCCCCAAACTCTCCTCTCTCCTGCCCCCACCCCCAAACCCTAGAGTAGAGTTTGGGGGACATAGGTAGGAGAGAGTAGAGGGTTTTGGGGGTATAGGTAGGAGAGAGTAGATGGTTTGGGGGACATAGGTAGGAGAGAAAGGGTTTGGGGGGGGCATAGGTAAGAGAGTGTTTGGGGGCATAAGTAAGAGAGTAGAGGGTTTGGGGGGGCATAGGTAGGAGAGAGAGAAGGGTTTGTTGGGCATAGGTAGGAGAGAGAAGGGTTCGAGGGGCATAGGTAGGAGAGAGAAGGGTTTGTAGGGCATAGGTAGGAGAGAGCCCCCTAAACCCTTCTCTCTCACCTATACCCCCTTAACCCTCCTCTCTCCACCCTATACCCCAAACCCTCCTCCTACCTACACCCCCAAACCCTTCTCTCTGCTACCTACATCCCCAAACTCTCCTCTGTCTCCTACCTACACCTCCAAACTCTCTTCTCTCCTACCTACACCCCCAAACTCTCCTCTCCTACCCAAACCTCCAAACTCTCCTCTCTACTACCTATACCCCCACCCCCAAACTCTAGGGTTTGGGGGGATAGGTAGGAGAGAGTAGAGGGTTTGGGGTGGATAGGTAGGAGAGAGTAGAGGGTTTGGGGGGCATAGGTAGGTGATAGAAGGGTTTGGGGAGCATAGGTAGGAGAGGGTTTGGGGGGCATAGGTAGGTGCGGGTTTGGGGGACATAGGTAGGAGAGAGCCCCTAAACCCTTTTCTCTCACCTATGTTCCCTTAACCCTACTCTCTCCAACCTACACCCCAAACCCTCCTCACCCCCTCAAACCTTTACTCTCTACTACCTACACCCCAAACTCTCCTCTCTCCTACCTACACCTCGAAACTCTCCTCTCTCTCCTACCTATGCCCCCAAACTCTCCCCCCCCCCCCCCCAAAACTCTCCTCTCTCCTTCCTTCACCCCCAAACTCTCCTCTCTCTCTACCTATGCCCCAAACTCTCCCCCCCTCAAACTCTCTCTCCTACCTTCACCCCAAACTCTCCTCTCTCCTGCCTACACCCCAAACTCTCCTCTCTCCTGCCTACACCCCCAAACTCTCCTCTCTCCTGCCTACACCTCGAAACTCTTGTCTCTCCTACCTACACCCGCAAACTCTCCTCTCTCTCCTACCTTCGCCCCCAAACTCTCCTCTCTCCTACCTTCACCCCCAAACTCACCTCTCTCCTGCCTCCACCCCCAAACCCTGGAGTAGAGTTTGGGGGACATAGGTAGGAGAGAGTAGAGGGTTTGGGGGGCATAGGTAGGAGAGAGTAGAGGGTTTGGGGGACATAGGTAGGAGAGAGAAGGGTTTGAGGGGCATAGGTAGGAGAGAGAAGGGTTTGGGAGCATAGGTAGAAGAGAAGGGTTTGGGGGGCATAGGTAGGAGAGAGCCCCCTAAACCCTTTTCTCTCACCTATGTCCCCTTAACCCTACTCTCTCCAACCTACACCCCAAACCCTCCTCTCTCCACCCTACACCCCCAAACTCTCCTCTCTCCTACCTTCTCCCCCAAAGTCTCCTCTCTCCTGCCTCCACCCCCACCTCCAAAACCTAGAGTAGAGGGTATGGGGGACATAGGTAGGAGAGAGAAGGGTTTGAGGGGCATAGGTAGGAGAGAGAAGGGTTTGGGGGCCATAGGTAAGAGAGAGAGGGTTTGGGGGCATAAGTAAGAGAGTAGAGGGTTCGGGGGACATAGGCAGGAGAGAGAAGGGTTTGTTGGGCATAGGTAGGAGAGAGCCCCCTAAACCCTTCTCTCTCTCACCTATACCCCCTTAACCCTCCTCTCTCCACCCTATACCCCAAACCCTCCTCCTACCTACACCCTCAAACTCTCCTCTCTCCTACTTACACCCCAAACCCTTCTCTCTCCTACCTACACCCCAAACTCTCCTCTTGCTATCTACATCCCCAAACTCTCCTCTGTCTCCTACCTACACCCCCAAACTCTCTTCTCTCCTACCTACACCCCCAAACTCTCCTCTCCTACCCAAACCTCCAAACTCTCCTCTCTACTACCTATACCCCCACCCCCAAACTCTAGGGTTTGGGGGACATACGTAGGAGAGAGTAGAGGGTTTGGGGGACATAGGTAGGAGAGAGCCCCTAAACCCTATGTTCCCTTAACCTTACTCTCTCCAACCTACACCCCAAACCCTCCTCTCTCCACACTACACCCCAAACCCTCCTCACCCCCTCAAACCTTTACTCTCTACTACCTACACCCCCAAACTCTCCTCTCCTACCTACACCTCGAAACTCTCCTCTCTTTCCTACCTATGCCCCCAAACTTCCCCCCCAAACTCTCCTCTCTCCTACCTTCACCCCCAAACTCTCCTCTGTCTTCTACCTACACCCCCAAACTCTCCTCTCTCCTACCTTCACCCCCAAACTCTCCTCTCTCCTACCTTCACCCCCAAACTCTTATCTCTCCTGCCTACACCCCCAAACCCTAGAGTAGAGTTTGGGGGACATAGGTAGGAGAGAGTAGAGGGTTTGGGGGGCATAGGTAGTAGAGAGTAGAGGGTTTGGGGGACAGGAGAGAGAAGGGTTTGAGGGGCATAGGTAGGAGAGAGAAGAGTTTGGGGGGCAGGGTTTGGGGGGCATAGGTAGGAGAGAGTAGAGGGTTTGGGGGACCTAGGTAGGAGAGAGTAGGGGTTTGGGGGACATAGGTAGGAGAGAGAAGGGTTTGAGGGGCAGTAGGGAGAGAGAGAAGGGTTTGGGGGGCATAAGTAAGAGTAGAGGGTTTGGGGGACATAGGTAGGAGGGGTTTGGGGGACATAGGTAGGAGAGAGAAGGGTTTGAGGGGTATAGGTAGGAGAGAGAAGGGTTTGGGGGGCATAAGTAAGAGTAGAGGGTTTGGGGGGCATAGGTAGGAGAGAGAGGGTTTGTTGGGTATAGGTAGGAGAGCCCCCTAAACCCTTCTCTCTCATCTATGCCCCCTTAACCCTCCTCTCTCCACCCTACACCCCAAACTCTCCTCTCTCCTACTTACACCCCCAAACTCTCCTCTCTCCTACCTACACCCCAAAACTCTACTCTAGGGTATGGGGGATATAGGTAGGAGACAGTGGAGGGTTTTGTGGGACATAGGTAGGAGAGAGTTTGGGAGTTATCAGTAGGAGAGAGTAGAGGCTTTTGGGGACATAGGTTTGAGAGAGTAGAGGGTTTGGGGGACATAGGTAGGAGAGATTAGAGGGTTTGAGGGGCATAGGTAGGAGAGAGAAGGGTTTGTTGGGCATAGGTAGGAGAGAGCCCCCTAAACCCTTCTCTCTCATCTATGCCCCCTTAACCCTCCTCTCTCCACCCTACACCCCAAACCCTCCTCTCTCCTACCTACACCCCCAAACCCTCCTCTCTCCTACCTACACCCCCAAACTCTCCTCTCTTCTACCTACACCCCCACCCCCAAACTCTACTCTAGGGTTTGGGGGACATAGGTAGGAGAGAGTAGAGGGTTTGGGGGACATAGGTAGGAGAGAGTAGAGGGTTTGGGGGACATAGGTAGGAGAGAGCAGAGGGTTTGGGGAGCATAGGTAGAAGAGAGAAGGGTTTGGGGGGCATAGGTAGAAGAGAGAAGGGTTTGGGGGGCATAGGTAGGAGAGAGCTCCTTAAACCCTTTTCTGTCACATATGTCCCCTTAACCCTACTCTCTCCACCCCAAACCCTCCTCTCTCATATCTAAACCCCCAAACTCTACTCTAGGGTATGGGGGATATAGGTAGGAGACAGTGGAGGGTTTGGGAGTTATCAGTAGGAGAGAGTAGAGGCTTTTGGGGACATAGGTTTGAGAGAGTAGAGGGATTGGGGGACATAGGTAGGAGAGATTAGAGGGTTTGAGGGGCAAAGGTAGGAGAGAGAAGGGTTTGGGGTGTGGGCATAGGTAGGAGAGAACCCACTAAGCCCTTCTGTCACCTATGCCCCCTTAACCCTCCACCCTACACCCCAAACCCTCCTCTCTCCTACCTACACCCCAAACTCTCCTCTCTCCTACCTACACCCCCAAACTCTCCTCTCTCCTGCTTACACCCCCAAACTCTTCTCTACTACCTACACCCTCAAACTCTCCTCTGTCTCCTACCTACACCCCCAAATTTTCCTCTCCTACCTACACCCCAAAACTCTCCTTCCTACATCCCCAAACTCTCCACTCTCCTACCTACACCCCAAACTCTCCTCTCTACTACCTACACCCCACCCCTAAACTCTACTTTAGGGTTTGGGGGGCATAGGTAGGAGAGAGTAGAGGGTTTGGGGGGCATAGGTAGGAGAGAGAAGGGTTTGGGAGCATAGGTAGAAGAGAAGGGTTTGGGGGGCATAAGTAAGAGAGTAGAGGGTTCGGGGGGCATAGGTAGGAGAGAGAAGGGTTTGTTGGGCATAGGTAGGAGAGAGCCCCCTAAACCCTTTACTCTCACCTATGCCCCCTTAACCCTACTCTCTCCAACTTACACCCCAAACTCTCCTCTCTCCTACCTACACCCCAAACTCTCCTCTCTCCTACCTACACCCCCAAACTCTCCTCTCTCCTGCCTACACCCCCAAACCCTAGAGTTTGGGGGACATAGGTAGTAGACGGGTTTGGGGGCATAGGTAGGAGAGAGTAGAGGGCGTGTGGGGCATAGGTAGGAGAGAGTAGAGGGTTTAGGTAGGAGAGAAGGGTTTGGGGGGCATAAGTAAGAGAGTAGAGGGTTCGGGGGGCATAGGTAGGAGAGAGAAGGGTTTGTTGGGCATAGGTAGGAGAAAAACCCCTAAACCCTTCTCTCTCACCTATGCCCCCTTAACCCTCCTCTCTCCTACCTACACCCCCAAACTCTTGTCTCTACTACCTACACCCCCATCCCCAAACTCTAGCGTTTGGGGGACATAAGTAGGAGAGAGTTGAGGGTTTGGGGGGGCATAGGTAGGAGAGGGTTTAGGGGACATAGGTAGGAGAGAGTAGAGGGTTTGGGAGTTATCAGTAGGAGAGAGTACAGGGTTTCGGGGACATAGGTTGGAGAGAGTAGAGGGTTTGGGGGACATAGGCTGGAGAGAGTAGAGGGCGTGGGGGGCATAAGTAGGAGAGAGTAGAGGGTTTGGGGGACATAGGTAGGAGAGGTTTGAGGGGCAAAGGTAGGAAAGACTAAGGGTTGGGGACATAGGTAAAGGAGAGTAGAGGGTTTGGGGGGCATAAGTAGTAGAAAGGGTCGGGGGCATAGGTAAAAAGGGTGAGAGAAGGGTTTGTTGGGCATGGTAGGAGAGACCCCCTAACCCTTCTCTCTCACCTATACCCCCTTTAACCTCTCTCTCCACCCTACACCCCAAACCCTCCTCTCTCCTACCTACACCCCCCCACAAAACTCTCCTCTCTCCTAGTACACCCCAAAACTCTCCTCTGTCTCCTACCTACACCCCTTAACTTTTCCTCTTCCTACCTACACCCCCCAAAAATCTCCTCTCTCCTACCCACACCCCCAAACTGTCCTATCTACACCCCAAACTCTCTCACCTACACCCCCAAACTCTCCTCTCCTCCCTACACCCCAAACTCTCCTCTCTGCTACATACATCCCCACACTCTACTCTAGGGTTTGGGGGACATAGGTAGGAGAGAGTAGAGGGTTGGGGGGCATAGGTAGGATAGAGTAGAGGTTTGAGGGGCAAAGGTAGGGAGAGAAGGGGTGGGGGGGGGGGGCATAGGTAGGAAGAGCCCACTAAACCCTTCTGTCACCTATGCCCCCTTCACCCTCCTGTCCACCTACACCCAAACCCTCCTCTCTCCTACACACCCCCAAACCTCCTCTCTCCTACCTAAACACCCCCAAACTCCCTCTCTACCTACACCCCCAAACTCTCTCCTACTACTACCCAAAATACTCTTCCCTACTACAACCCGAAACTACTCTCTACCTACCTACACCCAAACTCTACTCTCTCCTACCTAACCCTAACTTCTCTCCTATACACCCCAACTCTCCTCTCCTACCTAACCCCCAAACTCTCACTCCTCTCCTACACTACACCCCCAAACCTGTCTCCATCTTCACCCCTAAACTCTACTCAGGGTTTGGGACAAGTGAGAATAAGGGTTTGGGACAAGAGGAAGTTGAGGGCATAGGAGGAGAGGGTTTGAGGCATAGTAGGAGAAGTGAGGGTTTGGGGACATAGGAGAGAGGGTTTGGGCAAAGGTGGAGAAGAAGGTTTTGGCATAGTAAGAGAGTAGAGGTTTGGGGGCATAGTAAGAGAGAGTAGTTTGGGGGCGGGGCATAGTAGAAAGAGCCCCCTAAAACCCTTTCCTCTCACCTATGCCTCTAACCCTCCTCTCCACCCTACACCCCCTACTCTCCTCTCTCTCCTACTACCACCGAACTCCTTTCTGCTCCCTACCTCACCCCCAAACTCTGTCTCTCCTCACTTCCCACTCACCCAAACTCTAAGTGGTTTTGGGGACCATTAAAGGGAGGAGACGTAGAGGTTTGGGACTAGGTTGGAGAGTAAGGGTGGGGCATAAGTAGGAGAGGTTTGAGGGCATAGGTAGGAGAGAGTTGGGGCATAGTAGGTTTGGGCAAGGTAGGAGAGAAGGGTTTGGGGGCATAGGTAGGAGAGAGTAAGGGTTTGGGGACAAGGTAATGGAGAGGGTTTGGGGGCATAGGTAGGAGAGGGTTTGGGGGACATAAGGAGAGGTTGAGCAACGTAGGGGAAGTTTGGGGCATAGCACCGAGATAGGGTTTCGGGGCTAGTAGGAGAGAGAAGTTGTGGGCATAGTAGAGAGACCCCCTAAACCTTCTCTCTCACCTAGCCTCTAACCTCCTCTCTCTACCCTACACCCCAAACCCTCCTCTCTCCTACTACAACCAAACCCTCCAATCTCTCCTACTAACCAAACCCTCCTTCTCACCTACCAACCCGCGTCAAACCTTCAGCTCGGCTACCTAACCCAAACTCCCTCCAAACTACACCCCCAAACGTCTTCACAACCTACCTCACCCCAAACTCTTCTCTCCTACCTACCCCCAAACTCCCTCTCTCCTCCTACAACCCCCAAACTCTTGTCTCTCCTACCTTCACCCCCAAACTCTCCTCTCTCCTGCCACACCCCCAAACCCTAGTAGGTTTGGGGACATAGGTAGGAGACAGTAGAGGGTTTGGGGGGCATAGGTAGGATAGAGTAGAGGGTTTAGGGGGATAGGTAGGTGGTAGAAGGGTTTAGGGAGCATAGGTAGGAGAGGGTTTGGGGATGACATAGGTAGGAGAGAGCCCCCTAAACCCTTTACTGTCACGTATGCCCCCTTAACCCTACTCTCTCCAACCTACACCCCAAACCCTCCTCTCTCCTACCTTCACCCCCAAACTCTCCTCTCCTGCCTACACCCCCAAACCCTAGAGTAGAGTTTGGGTGACATAGGTAGTAGAGGGTTTGGGGGCATAGGTAGGAGAGACTAGAGGGCGTTGGGCATAGGTTAGGAGAGATAGAGGTTGAGGAGCATAAGTAGAGAGGGTTTGGGGGCATAGGTAGAGAGAGTTTGGCGTGTGGGCATAGGTAGGAGAGAGTAGAGTTAAGGGCATAGTAGGAGAGGTTTGGGGGCATGGTAGGAGAGAGTAGAGGGTTTGGGGGCATAGGTAGGAGAGAGTAGAGGGTTTGGGGGCATAGTAGGAAGAGTAGAGGGTTTGGGGACATAGGTAGGAGAGAGTAGAGGTTTGGGGCATAGTAGGAGAGAGAAGGGTTTGAGCTAAGGAGAAGGTCCATGATAGGGTTCGCTAGTTGGGATAGGTGGAGAACCCCTAAACCCTTCTCTACCACCTAGCCCCCTTAACCCTCCTCTCTCCACCCACTACCTCCAAACCTCTCCTCTCTCCTACCTACACCCCCAAACTCTCCCTCTCCTACTCACGCCCCCAAACCCTCCTCTCTCCTACCTACACCATCAAACCCTCCACTCTCTGCTACCTACACCCGCAAACTCTCCTCTCTCTCCTACCTCTACCCCCAAACCCTCCTCTCTCGTACCTACATCCCCGAACTTCTCTCTCCTACCTACACCCCCAAACTCTACTCTAGGGTATGGGGGATATAGGTAGGAGACGGTGGAGGGTTTGGGGGGACATAGGTAGGAGAGTGTAGAGGGTTTGGGGGACATAGGTTGGAGAGAGTAAGGGTTTGGGACATAGGTAGGAGAGAGAGGTTTGGGGGACATAGGTAAGAGAGTAGAGGGTTTGAGGGCATAAGGTTGGAATGGTTTGGGGTAGGGGGGGGGCATAGGTAGGAGAGCCCACTAAACCTTCTTCACCTATGCCCCCTTAACCCTCCTCTCTCCACCCTACACCCCAAACCCTCCTCTCTCCTACCTACACCCCAAACTCTCTCTCTACTACCGCACCCCAAACTCTCTGTCTACCTACCTACAACCCCCAAACTCTCCTCTCTCTACCTAAACCCCCAAAACCTCCTCTCTCCTACCTACACCCCCAAACTCTCCTCTGCACTACCTACACCACAAACCTCCTCTACTACTACAACCCAAACTCTCCGTCTACTTCCTACACCACAAACTCTCCTCTCTACTACCTACACTCCCACCCCCAAACTCTACTCTAGGGTTTGTGGGACATAGGGAGGAGAGAGTAGAGGGTCTGGGGGGGATACGTAGGAGAGAGTAGAGGGTTTGGGGGCATGGGTAGGTGGTAGAAGGGTTTAGGGACCATAGGTAGGAGAGGGTGTGGGGGACATAGGTAGGAGAGAGACCCCTAAACCCTTTACTCTCGCCTATGCCCCCTTAATCCTACTCTCTCCAACCTACACCCCAAACCCTCCTCTCTCCTACTACACCCCCAAACTCTCCTCTCTCCTACCTACACCCCGAAACTCTCCTCTCTAGTACCTACCCCCTCAAAACTTTACTACCTACACCCCCAAACTCCTCTCCTACCAACACCCGAAACTCTACTCTCTCCTACCTACACCCCCAAACCCTCCTCTCCACCTACACCCGAAACTACTCTTCCTACCTACACCCCAAACCCTCCTCTCCTACCTACAGCCCCAAACCCTCTCTCTCCTACCTAACCCTCTAACTCTCCTCTCTCCTCCCTACACCCCCGAACCCTCCTCCCTCTCCTACCTACACCCCCAAACTCTTGTCTCTCCCACCTTACATCCCAAACTCTCCTCTCTCTGCCTACACCCCAAACTTTCCTCTCTCCTACCTACACCCCCAAACTTTCCTCTCTCCTACCTACACCCCCAAACTCTCCTACCTACACCCCCAAACTCTCCTCTCTCCTACCTACACGCCAAATTCTCCTCTCTACTACATACACCCCCACCCCCAAACTCTACTCTAGGGTTTGGGGGACATAGGTAGGAGAGAGTAGAGGGTTTGGGGGGCATAGGTAGGATAGCGTAGAGGGTTTAGGGGGGATAGGTAGGTGGTAGGAGGGTTTAGGGAGCATAGGTAGAGAGGGTTTGGGGACATAGTAGGAGAAGCCCCCTAACCTTTTACTCCAACGTATGCCTCCTTAACCCTACTCTCTCCAACCTACACCCAAACCCTCCTCTCCCTACTTCCCCCAAACCTCCTTCTCCTACACCCCAAACCTAGAGTAGAGTTTGGGGGACATAGTAGTAAGGTTTGCGGCATAGTTAGGAGAGGGTTTGGCGGCATAGTTAGGAGAGAGTAGAGGCGTGTGGGGCATAGGAGGAGAGAGTAGAGGGTTTGAGGGGCATAGTAGGAGAGAGTAGAAGGGTTTGGGGGACATAGGTAGGGGAGAGTAGGGGGTTTGGGGGACATAGGTTTGGACAAAGGGTTTGGGGGCAATAGGTAAGAGAAGGGTTAGGGGGCATAAGTAAGAAAATAAGTCTTCGGGCATAGGTAGAGAGAGAGTCTTGCATATAGAAGACCCCCAAACCCTCTCTCTTACCTAACCCCATAACCCTCCTCTCTCCACCCTACACCCCAAACCCTCCTCTCTCCTCCTATCACCCCAAAATCTCACTCTCTACTTACGCCCCCAAACCCTCCTCTTCCTACCTACACCCCAAACCCTCTCTCTCCTCCCACCACCTACACCCCAAACCTCTGTCTCTACTACCTAACAACCCCCACCCCCAAACTCTACTACTACTAGGTTTGGTGGACATAGGTAGGAAGAGAGTAGAGGGTTTGGTGCACAGGTAGGAGAGAGCAGAGGGTTTGGGGAGCTAGGTAGGAGAAGTAGAGGGTTATGGGAGTTATCATAGGAGAGAGTAGAGGGTTTTCGGGGACATAGGTTGGAGAGAGAGAGGTTGGGGACATATTAGGAGAGGGTTTGAGGGCAAAGGTAGGAGAGAGAAGGGTTTGGGGGGGGGGGGGCCATAGGTAGGAGAGAGCCCACTAAACCCTTCTGTCATACTATCCCCCTAACCCTACCTCTCTCCACCCTACACCCAAAACCCTCCTCTCTCCTACCTACACCCCCAAATCTCTCCTCTACCACCCCAAATACTCTCTACTAACCCAAATAACCACCCCCAAACTCCTCTCACTAACACAACTACCTACACCCCCAAACTCTCTCTTCCTACCTACACCCCAAACCCTCCTCTACTACCTACACCCCAAACTTTCATCTCCTTACCTACAGCCCCAAACTCCTCTCTCTCCTACCTACACCCCAAACTCTCTCTCCTACCTAACCCCCAAAACCTCCTCTCTCCTATCCTACACCACCCCCAAACCCTCACTCTCTACTCACCTACCTACACCCCCAAACTACTTTTCTCATCCTATCTCACCCCCAAACCTACTCAGGTTTGGGACATAGTAAAGAGAAGTAAGTTTTGGGACATAGTTGGAGACAGATGAGGCGTGGGACAAGTAGGAGAGTTAAGGGCTGGGACAATAGTAGAGTTTGAGGGGACACAGGAAGAGGGTTTGGGGACTAGGTAAGCAAGGAAGTTTGAGGGGCAAGGTAGGAGCAAGAGTAGAGGTTTAAGGACATAGACCAGTTTGAGGCAACAGCTAGGAGCAGAGAAGGTTTGGGACATAGGTAGAGAGAGAAGGCTTTTGTACTGGGGGGGAGCAATAGGTAGGAAGAGCCACCCTAAACCCTTCTCTCATACACCTAGCACTTCTCAACCCTCACTCTCACACCTACACCCCAAACCCTCCTCTCTACTACCTACACCCCCAAACCCTCCTCTCTCACTACCTACCCCCTAAGAGAGTAGGATTAAGGGGGCATAGGTAGGAGAGAGAAAGGTTTTGAGGGCATAGGTAGGGGAGAGTAGGACTAGGTAGGAGGAAGGTTTATGGGGCATAGGTACCTCCTACCTACCTACCCTACTCTCTTACTACCTACACCCCCAAACTCTACTCACTCCTACCTATGCCCCGGAAAACCTTTCGCTCCTCCTTCCTATGCCCTCTAAACCCAATTCTCTCCTACCTATTCCCATCCACAAATCCTACCGTTTCCTACCTATGTTTCCTAAACCATACACTCTCTTGCCTACGCCCCACAAACCCTACTCTCAACTACATGTACCTATACCCCCTAAACTCTACTCTCAGAGAGGAGATGAAATGGAGAGTGGGGATGGACATGGGGGGGGGGGGGGGGGGGAGGTGATGGAATGGAAGGGGGGGGAGAGAAGATGGAATGTAGAGGGGGGACGGGACATGGTGGGGTGGGGGGGGGAATTGAATGGGAGGGGGAGGGAGAGAGATGAAATGGGTAATAGGGGGGGAGAGAAAGAGGAGGAGAGAGAGTGGGGGGGGAGACAAACACAATCAGTGAGGAAAGAGAGGGCATAAATGGAAAGGAGGAGGATAAATCTACACACAGAGAGACTGACAGGGACAAACACTTGGAAGACAGACAGACACGCATGCACACGCGCGCGCACACACAGAATGAGACAAACAAACAACATACACCAGCGTGCGCGCGCGCAAGTACAAACACACGTGTACACACACACACTTAACACACACACAGGTACATCACACACATGAGACAACGACACAAAACTTACCTGACTTTGTGTATTTCCACCTGTGGAACAGGGCCGTTGTTCGACCATACCCTCCTCACCCTCGATAGTCCACCGTAAGACAGTCCGTAGAAATCAGCCGAACCTGAAATAAAAATTGTGAAATGTTTTAATTCGATTTGTGGCGCTGGACACTGGTGTGTGGTAGTTTCTATCAAAAGCATAGGGTCAGTTTAGCTTATTGCGAACATTTTAATTATTCCAAATCAAGAGGAGTGGGGATGGGAGCTCTTGATCATCTTCTTTGTCAAACGCTCATGCAGCAACTATTGTGCTCTGTTATATGAGCGAAAATGCGTCACGCTGCCGTTAAGCGCCTGACAACTCGGGCCCAGCACATCCGAGCTCTTGATCCGACATCGCCATCACAGACATGTATATTCCAGGGTATTCCCCCCCCCTCACCCCCCACTACCCCTGGAATTAACAACATCGGTGCGGGTCTCCACTCTCCAGAAAAGTCTTTCGGATGGATGAGACTATAACCTGAGACTCCGTGTGCAAACGCACGCAGAACATGTAGCGCACACGTTACAACCTGTTCCGCCTTTCTGAAGTGCAGGAACGGGTGAGAAAATGTACATAACAACATGCACACTGGTGTCGTGTTTAGGCATCATCCCCGAAGTCGTAATGCGGCTACCTTAATGGGAGTAAACGGCCGCATACGCAAAATTTCATCACTGGTGAACCTTGGAGCTAATTCTTTAGGAGGGGGAAAAAACCTCTACCATACGAAAATCAATACATTTGCGAATAGGATTTAAAATGGGTGGTGCTGCTCTTGTGGTGACAATTTTCACACAGAAAAATGACTGACAGTAGTATACAATACAATGCAGTACAATACAGTACAATACAATGCAGTACAATACAATATCCTCCACTCTAGGATGGAAAATCGGTACAATACTAGTTAAAAAAAAAACCAACAACAAACAAACCTTTTAACATTTTCTGTTCCTCAACTGTAAAGTCTGTCAAGTTCTGACCAGCACGCTTCTTGACCATGGCAGAATAATCTCCCCTGAAAACGGGGTCGCCGAACAAGCCAAAGGAAAACTCTTGTTCATCGTCCGTTGAAGTGGCGTCCCCTGGATCGTTCGGATTGGACGGAATGAGCCAATCGGGTTTCAGCTCCACTCCCACTTTTCCTGCAACAAAGAAGCAAAAAGTGTTTTTAGTTTGTATTATATCAAATACATGCACACAGAATGTATAGCCTTATCAATTTACCCGCCAGAAATGTTTACACACACACATTAACACGCAAGAAAATGTTCACACACACACACACACACACACACACACACACACACACATCACTCACTCACTCGACAAAGAAGAAGAAAAAAGTCGAAGAAGATTGAAAAAAAACGAAGAATGGAAGAAGAGGAGGAGGATGATCAGAAGAATGCAGGAAAAGAAGCACCACCACTTCTGTGACAACATCAGCAGTAGCAACATCAATAACCATAGAAATAGCACCATCAAAAACAAAAGTAATAAACACACAACAAACAGCAACAACAAAAATACACAAGTAGATCTTTTTGTTACTGATATTCCCTACTGTCTATGTATAAACCCCCACCTTTTTGAGAGGATTTGAACTCTTGGTCATAGAGGCGGTAAGCCATGGCGTGTGCTTTCAGAAGATTCCCAGCAGCCTGTTCAAACAGAGACGCATACATTATATAAATATGCTCCCATTTTAGTAGGCGCGCGTGCACACAAGCACACACACGCGTGTGGGGATAGGGGGGGGGGGGGCAGAGAGACTACATAGATATGAAATAAAGAAATAGGTAGAGCAATAAACAGATAGATCGATAGACATAATTATGATAAATAGACGGACAAAAAACACGGATGGATGAATGATGGATCGACAGACAGATGTCAACTTTTAACAACAACAGATCCTATTAGTGACCTTGTAGAAATCTCTAGGGCTGTTGGCGACACCCGGAGGGAAGGTACCCCGAAGATACCCGTTTCTGATCATGACGTCAGGTTCACTCAGCGTAATCCATGTCTTGACCTGTTGAGAGTACAAGCTGCAGTCATATCAGGATTGGGGAAGGGGGGTAGGGGGGGGGGGGGGGGGAGGCCGGACAAATGAAAGAGAAATAGAGGAGGGAGAGACGTGGAGAGAGAGAGAGAGAGAGAGAGAGAGACAAGATAGAGAGAGGAGACACACTGGATGGAAAGAGGAAGACAGGATGGAGATAGGCGGCAGAGAGAGAGGACAGAGGAGAAAAGAGACGGGATGGTGTGAGGAGCGAGGGACAGAACTTGAGACAGGAGAACTCGAACTGAATAATTTATTCACAAAAAGGCCATTGGCCCATACATGAAGGAGGTTGTCGAACTCCTTAGTATTTTGGTGGGAGACGGGAGAGACAGAGGGGATGGAGAGACAGACAGGACACAGAGAGAGACATGGGATGGATATAGATTCGGGACGGAGAGAGATGAAAGAGAGGAAGACGGACAGAGACGGAACGAAGAGAGGCAGACAGACGGGACAGAGAGAAAGAGAGAGAGAGAGAAGAGAGAGAGAGAGAGAGAGAGAGAGAGAGAGAGAGAGAGAGAGGATGGACAGTGGAGAGATAAAGAATGGAGAGAAAGAGTTTAAGATGGAGAGAGAAACGAAACGGAGAGAGTTGGGACGGAGAGAAGAGAGAGTTGGGACGGAGAAAGACGAGGTAGAGACACACACATACAACACCAATCACACTTTCCCTCCAACCCCAACCCCCCCTTTCATCATCCCCACCGCCACCCCAAGCACCCTCAACTCACCCTATCTCCAAACGCAGAGAAACACAGACGAGCGAAGTCCACAAAACGGGCCGCGGTGGTTTCGTTGAGCCAACCGCCTCTGTCCTGCAGGGTTTGGGGCAAATCCCAGCGGTGCAGTGTCACCGCCGGCGTGGTGCCTGAGCTCAGCAAAGAATCGATGAGGTTGTTGTAGTAGGCGACTCCTGCCTTGTTCACTTCGTGGGCGTTGCCGTTGGGGAGGATTCGTGCCCAGGACAGGCTGAATGCGTAATGGTCTGCCTGGTTAAGTATAGGAGAAGGAGAGAGAGGAGATGATGAATCCTTATCATTATCGCTCTTACTATCGGGATAGCCTGGTGGTTTGAGTGATGCATTCGTCATCTGCTGACCCCGGGTTCGAATCTCGTTCAAGAGGATTTTTTTCTCTGGAGTTAACATCAGTGCCGACTCCACTGCCCCCCCCCCACCTTCCCCCCACCCCAAAGCGTAAGAGAATGGCACTGAGAAAAACCATCACCGGTTATTAAGAAAAAAAGAAGAGAAAAAACAGATGGAGAACAAACAAAAAACCCCAAACAAATAAGACAGCAAAACTAACTAAAGACAAACTAGTTAAACTGGAGCTGGCAAAAACTGGTCACAAAAATACAAAACAGCAGTGTACCAGAAGCAGCTGGAGCAACAGCAGTAGCAACATTATCAGCAGCAGTAGTAGTAGTAGTAGCAACAGCAGCAGTAGTAGTAGCAACAGCAGCAGTAGTAGTAGCAACAGCAGAAGTAGTAGTAGTAGTAGCAACAGCAGCAGCAATAGCAGTAGCAACATTATCAGCAGTAGTAGTAGTAGCAACAGCAGCAGCAGTAGTAGTAGTAGTAGCAACAGCAGAAGTAGTAGTAGTAGTAGCAACAGCAGCAGCAATAGCAGTAGCAACATTATCAGCAGTAGTAGTAGTAGCAACAGCAGCAGCAGTAGTAGTAGTAGTAGCAACAGCAGCATCAATAGCAGTAGTAGTAGTAGTAGCAACAGCAGCAGCAATAGCAGTAGTAGTAGTAGCAGCAGCAATAGCAGCACCAGTAGTAGTAGCAACAGCAGTAGTAGTAGCAGCAGCAATAGCAGCACCAGTAGTAGTAGCAACAGCAGTAGTAGTAGCAGCAGCAATAGCAGCACCAGTAGTAGTAGCAACAGCAGCAGCAGCAGCCGCAACCACCACCACCACCGGGCTTACCAACAACAACAACAACAACGCAAAACAGAAACTGATAAAACAAAAATCAATATGAAAGGAAAAAAAAATCAAAGTATTCAAGGACAGAATGAAAACTTTACCTTCAGTTTCACAACGGCGGCCACGTCTTTCTGATAGTCATGGTAACTGTTGGCTGCTTGGTCGCCATTGGTGCCATCTGTCACGTGACCTTCTGAGTGCACGAAATCATCCCAGTTGCTCTCTCCTTTTCCTGATAAAAAATTGTACACCCTTCCTACTAAGAATAATCAATATATATATATATATATATATATATATATATATATATATATATATATATATATATATATATATATATAGATAGATAGATAGATAGATAGATAGATAGATAGATAGATAGATAGACAGATAGATAGATCTCTGTGTGTGTGTGTGTGTGTGTGTGTGTTGTGTGTGTGTGTGTGTGTTTGTGTGTTTTAAATTGCGGGTTTCAAAATCAAATGAATTCATCTACTGCTCTACCCTCTACCTGAAAAAAACCCAACCATTTTTTTTAAAAATCAATGCCCAAAACATGTTCCTCTTAAATTGCAGGTTTCAAAATCAAATTCAAGTAACCTTCTGAGTGCACAAATGTAACCCTAGTGCTATGCCTTCTGTAGAAAAAAAGTCCACAAACTTCCTACTGCACAAGATGTTTTTAAAAAAATATATATATATCGATTATTTCAAAAACGGGGGGGGGGGGGGGGGGGGGGGCATGATATCCCCTTTAGCATTATGAGGAATTAAATCCTGGAACTATCAAAACCATAATTTTTGTCTGAATCGCTGAAATTGCTTGAATAAGTCTATTCTGCTATCTTAATACAGAAAATCTGAAATCACAATCCAGTTTTAGTTTAAACAAAACTTAAGGTTACAATTTGGAGGTCACTACCTTTAATCATAGCCCCGAATCTCGCGACCATGATATCGTAATCGTTCTGTAGTTTTCAGTTCTTTACCCATCCCTGTCCACCTGTATAGCTAACTGCATTGACAGACACTGGCTAGCCAACTGCCCGTCTGTCCTTCCCTTCTCCCTTTACTTCTTGAGCAGTCGTCGAGGCAATGCACTAAATCTTTCGGGCCGTGTCTGTTTAACAAGTTGGAACATGGTGGAGCCCATGCCTCTACAAACACAGGATGCATGCTCGGTATGTACGTGTGTTTTCATAACCTACGGAACACTGACTCACATGACGGAATCTTAAACGTGTGTATTCGAACTTCTGCCCGAGTCTATAAAATTAATTAAGAAATATATAAATACATGAATGAATAAACAACCACTAAACAAGTAAAATAAAAACAAGGCAAGAAACGGAACAAGATGCTGAAGCAAACAGGACAAACCTACCATCAGCATTCCAGCCTCCTTCAACCTGGTAAGCAGACGACCCTACCCCCAGCATGAAGCTGTCCGGGAATTCCCCATACAGCACCTCATTTTCTGAGGGAGGAGGGGGGACGGCAGGATCTGTCCGGGGTGATCCCTTCACGAATCCATTCTCCTGAAAGACCCAAGATGGAGTGGATTAGAGGGAGGGGGTATTTTTAATATAAAAAAGTAAAGGCGTCCCATAACCTATAAGGTAGGGGAGCGAGGCATCAAAGACCTCACTTCTCTAGGGGCCAGCATATTGAGGGCGGCGCCTATCTCCTCTCCCTCGCTGCTTTACCTTCCCTGACCCTAAAGAGGGCAGGTATCTATTTACAGCTGGGGGAACTGAACTGAAGCCAAGATGCACAAACGGTCACCCATCCAAGCGGTAACCACGCTCGACGCTGCTTAAACCTTGGCTGGGGGAAAGCGAGTGCTCCGACCACTGAGCTATCCTGTTTTTATATTTACTTCAAGTCAAACCAGATGGGGGAAAAGATGCGAGGTTGTTGCTGTGGTAGTGGCTACATTTACGTGAACAGCGGAAATATCCCACCTGGGGGAATGTGCTGGTTACATGCTGGGCATATACCCAGATTCAAACAAACCATGTGGCGTTTGCTCTTTCCTGTTTCTGGGCCCACCCCGGAATGATTCCTCTTTCACTTCGCCAAAAGCCTCACTTGATACCTTCAAATCCAGCCTCAAAACGCACTTATTTCCTACCTGACACTTTCCCCTCATATCTGTTCCTACTTTTCAACAGCATCCTTCATCTCCCTCATCACCACCTAAAAGAGAGAGAGAGAGAGAGAAGACGAGAGAGAGAGGAGGAGAGAGTGTGTTGTGTGTGTGTTTGTGTGTGTGTGTGGTGTGTGTGTGTGTGTGTGTGTGTGTGTGTGTGTGTGTGTATGTGCGCATAAAATTTAAAATGTTATTTGAGGAAGTTGCTGCGTGTAAATGATTTGAGTGCAAGCGTTTCGATTTGTTTGTTTTACAAGATTCAGCGCTATATAAATTCCACATATTATTATTATTATATACGAGTTTCCATTGCTCATCGAATGCCGACATGAATGAGTTAATCTTTCATATGTATATTTCATCTTGTGCATGTGCATATACATGAAAAGATTTCAGTCACCGACAGGTTTGCATTTAAGATGACCCAGGGGATCGTAAAAATCCCCAACCCTTTATTGACATACGCCGCTGCCGAGATTTGAACCCACAACTTCTTGGGTCTGAGGGACTGAAGGAAAACGAACTACTTGGCTATAGCGTTCATTAGGAGAGAGGATGAGACGCGGCATTTTGGGGGATTCAAATTGATTTAGATGGGTGGGGGAGTGTGGTTTCTGATAGAATCCATTACTTGAGTTTCAAGGACAGAGTTTCGTAGCCTGTGATAAACCCCATGCAAAAGAGTTTACAAATGACAGCACTATGGATATATATCTTCTTTCTTTTTTTTAAAGTGTCACAGGTGCTATTCTAAAGCGTGGGGAAAAAGTCATTTCATATTTTCAGGACTACTATTGCTGAACAATTACTTGAAATTCACGTAAAATAAATAAATATTTTGTAAAAGCTTCATACTTTTCATTCCAACTTTAGATATTGACTCCCCCCCCCCCCCCCCCCCCCCCTCGAAAAACCCAAATCTTGGAATTCAACAAAACCGAAACAAAATACTATGACGTCACTCTCAATGACGTCACACGGGAGGGCTCACCTTGATGACGTCATGATAGAAGCGGGCGGAGGCTTTGGGGGTTCTAGGACGGTTAGGGTCATTCATGTTGACGGCATAAAGTCCAAACTTTTCCGTGTATCCTCTGGCCCACTCGAAATTGTCCATCAGAGACCACGCTGTGTACCCCTTTACCTTCACTCCATCCAGGTTTATGGCTGGAGAGACAGAGGAAAGGATGGATGGATGGATGGATGGATGGATGGATGGATGGATGGATGGATGGATGGATGGATGGATGGTTGGTTGGATGGATGGATGGATGAGTGGATGGATGGTGGTGGATGGATGGATTGGATGGATGGTGGATGGATGAGTGGATGGATGGATGAGTGGATGGTATGGATGGATGGATGGTGAGTGGGTGGGTGGAATGATGGATGGATGGATGGATGGATGGTTGGATGGTTGGATGGATGGATGGATGGATGGATGGATGGATGGATGGATGGATGGATGGAAAAGATGAACGAATAAATAAAGGGAGGAAGGAAGGATGGGATGAAATAATTGGTGGTGGAAGAAGGGTGGAATGTATAAAATAATGGGCATAAGTGAGTTACAGCTGTGTGTGTGTGTGTGTGTGTGTGTGTTGTGTTTGTGTGTGTGATGTGTGTGTTGTGTATGTTTGTGTTGTGTGTGTTGTGTATGTTGTGTTGTGTGTGTTTGTGTTGTGTTTGTGTGTGTGTGCTGTTGTTGTTCTTTCGATTTAACGTCTTTTCACTGTAAGTGATATTACACGATGTTGTGGTGTGTGTTTGTGTTGTGGTGTGTGTGTGTGTGGTGTGGTGTGTGTGTGTGTGTGTGTGTGTGTGGTGTGTGTGTGTGTGTGTGTGTGTGTGTGTGTGTGTGTGTGTGTGTGTGTGTGTGTGCGTGCGTGGAGAGAGAGAGAGAGGGGAGGGAGAGAGAACGTGACCAAGGGAGGAGGGTGGGAGAGACAGGAAGATAGTCATAAACATTTGTGATATGCTCTCTGTCTCTCTCCATGTCTTAGTGTGTCTCTCTCTCTCCGTTTATGACTAAGACATGAAGAGAGACAGAGAAAATATCACAAATATAATTAGCCAAAACACACATAGAACATGGAGAAAAAACTAAAAAGAATTTTTTTTTAAACCCAGTGAACACACACACACACACACACACACACACACACACACACACACACACACACGCACTGCCCCTCCCCCCACCAACACACACAATGCTCCCTTACTCCCCTCTCCGCGCCACCTCCCACTCCACCCATCACCACCACCCCACACACCTTTCAAAAGCTCGTTGACA
>CM054156.1:13155369-13157869 GCA_028751875.1 Rapana venosa | reverse complement strand
CACACCTCCACTCTCTCTCCACTCCCCCACAACCACTCTCTCTCTCTCTCCCCCACACACACACACACACACACTACATCTCTCTCTCTCTCCCCCCCACACACACACACACTCCTCTCTCTCCCCCTCCACACAACACACACACACTACACACACACACCACACCACACACACACACCTCTCCACCTCTCATCTCCTCTCCCTCCTCTCCTCACACACACACACACTCTCTCCTCTCTCCCTCCACACACACACACCTCTCCCTCCCCACACACAACACCCCCCCCCATCCCCCCACACACACACACACCCCACCACACCACACACACCATCCCACCCCACAACACACCCCCACCACAACCCCCCATCCCCCCCAGGAACACACACACTCACTCTCTCTTCTCTCATCCCTCACTCTCTCTCTCTCTCTCTCTCCCTCTCTCTCTCTCTCTCAACCCACCTCAGGAAAAGACCCGTAATAGAAATCCTCGTCAGTTCAGGGGCAGTGCCCCACCCCCCGGGCTGCGTGAAGCCCCTCCTCAGCCCCTTGTCCGCGATGAGGGATTTGAACCACACGGCCGACGCCTTGGGGGTCCGCGGTCGCCCAGGGTCTTCAAAGTCCACGCGGTGCATGCCGAACTTCTCCAGGTAGCCCTGGTTCCACTCGAAGTTGTCCATCAAGGACCAAGCGGTGTAGCCTTTAACGTTGCACCCGTCCAGTTTTATGGCTAGGACAGAAAGAAGGTACCAAATTTAAAACGTGTTGTTGTCTTCAGTGAGAGTGTTGAGGTGGTCGCCACCACGGGTGTGCGACTCGCTCAGTCTGGCTTCACGACTGAGCTAGTACTGTCGTTAGCAGGGGGGATTTAGTACGTGGAGTCCTGCGTTGTGTTAGCTCAGAACAGGCACCGCTGAGCAACACCAAAATGACCCAGCAGTACTGCAGGGCCTCTCTCACTGGTGGCCCCACGGCGGCCTGATAGTGATAGGCTCCGTGTGGACTTCCGGACCCGAGAATGAGACGTAATGAATCTGGGTATGGCTGTTGAGGGGACATTGGAATGAGCGGTGTGGGAACAGCAGGAAGATCTTCACAGAAATGAGCGCAAACGAGTTGAGGGTTTCGAATTGTGAATTTGTTTTTGGCTAGTTTTAAACTACCATTAAAAAGCCCCATTGTTTGATTACATGAAGCTATCAAGGAGACAAACACAGTAAGAATGAGGCAGCAAAACAATTAATATCAATTCATGATTATTACCAATTGGTGAGATTTTATCATTTTTTGAGTCGTTTATTCAATACCATAAGATAGCCATTCCACTTCATTGTATCATCATTGAACATTATCATTAGACACACATCCAGAATATCATTACCATTTATCAATTATGAACATTTTAT
Organism: Rapana venosa; assembly: GCA_028751875.1. Classification (NCBI taxonomy): domain Eukaryota; kingdom Metazoa; phylum Mollusca; class Gastropoda; order Neogastropoda; family Muricidae; genus Rapana; species Rapana venosa. Next base: position 13,156,465 of record CM054156.1, on the reverse strand, counting down.
CATCATCTATTTATTACATATCTTATTATAATATCAGTTTTTGGTAATGCGATTCCACCTACCAGACATCATCAACATCATACACACGATACACCGTTTTTATGCAATTACTATCCCCATTACCTTTCAGCAGTTCGCTGATGTACAGACGATAGTAATGGATTCTGTGGTCGTCGTACAGAGTTCCGTTGCGGTCCGAGATTCCGTTTTCGGTGACGTAGACCGGGATGTTGTTGTAGTTGGTTTTGAACCAGTTCATCATCTTCCGATCCCGAAAGGCGTCACAAACAGCCAGTTGGACCCTGACCTTTCGAACAAGACGTCAGCAGAAACGTTCATCTATTTATTTATTTTATTCATTTCTGTCTAGAATAATGGAATTAAGCGCTTGTCTGCTTTTTTTTACATCCAGTCCTCGTGTGTTTGCAGTTTTTGTAAAATTTGTGTCATCCGTTCCCACTTGCACACAATGGCCTACTCTTCCGAAAAGGGGGAACGGGTTTTTAACGTGTGCGCAAAATGTTCTGTGTGCGTTTGCACACGGGACCTCGGTTTATAGTCTCATCCGAAGGACTTTTGGTGGGGGAGAGTAGAGTCGGCACTGATGTTAACTCCAGAGGAAAAAATCCTCTTGAACGAGATTCGAACCCCATGAGCTTGATAAACACGGTAAGGATATCAGCCGCCATGGCGCAGTGGTCAGCGCCTTGGGATACAGACTAAGGTCGTGGGTTCGAACCCCATAAGAGTCATAGGGATTTTTCGGACTCCGGCCGGCTCCTACCCAGAGTGAGAGTGCTGTGGGCTCATTGGGAAGACTGGGACCACACAGTCGAGCTTCATCAGCTTTACGGGTGTGATTTTGAGGGGGTTGCTCAAATTACCTGACCAACACTGCAGGTGTCTGTATCTCTTGGGCCGGTTGACGCGGTTATTTCATGAAAGTAGAGTACAACCCTGTCAAGTTGTCTCAGAGCACATGTACTTCCATAGCAGCATCATTACATCATCCTCATTGTCCTTGATCATCATGCAAAAAAAAAAAATATTGCCTCTGAATCGGTGACCCCAGTTGCTCTGGACTCGTGGTGACCTC
>CM054156.1:13135369-13137869 GCA_028751875.1 Rapana venosa | reverse complement strand
TTGGAAACTGGGCAGAAATTTGATTATAGTGGAGATGCCTTTCCCACAGCACATCCCCACTCTCTCGGCCAAGTGGGCATAAGGACAGTCAGCGTTGGAGATGTTTTCCAAAGGCCAACCAGCCCCCAGGGCTGCAGCACATAAGGACTGTGCGAGTCAAGCCTCCTAGTCAGAGAGTCATAGTATGATCACTAAAGACTAAGCTGTAAAGTGGAAGGAATTCCATGAGTGGGAAAAAAGCCACTGGTCATACAGCCTCTCACTTTGCTGTTGCCCCCAGCGTCAATGGTTTAATCAAGAACTGTGATAAAGCCCAGCGCTGACGGCATAAATCCATTTATTATTATTATTATTACTATTATTATTACCTTTGATTTCCCGCTTCTCTAAACTGGTGAACTCGGGCAGTCGGGACGAGGTGAGGTTGAGGGCCCGACTCTTGCTCCCGATCTTGTCCTTCATCACCTGCGGGTAGTCGCCGTCGATGAAAACCGGGTGGGCAAACCACCCGATATCGAACTGCAGCTTTCTGTCCTGGGCCGCCACATTTTCCGATGACGGGGTGGCGTTGTAGCTCCAGCGAAGGTTGAGGGTGATTCCAACCTGCCCTGCAACGTTCGCCCCAAAAGAGTTTGAGACCGCTCAGTACGGAGATTGCGTTGTATTGTATTGTATCTTATGCAACTTTCATTCACGGACCTGTGGTGAGTTTTGTATCAAAGCCTTTGGTGGGGTTGGAGGTTCAGGGGGGAACGGTCGTTGGGGGACTGTGGTTGCCACCTCTGGTGGGCAACAGTCTGGCTCCGCGGCTGAGCTACTACTGTTGTTAGTAGGGGGCTTAGTAGGTGGTGTCCTGCATATGTCAGCTTAGAATAGGTACCAATGAACACCGCCAAAATGACCAAAAAGCAGTGCAGAGCCCCTCTGGCTGGTGGCCCCACGGCGGCCTGATATTGATGGGCTCCCTGTGGACTTCCGACCCTGAGGATGAGACATAACAAATCTGGGTATGGCTGTGGCGGGGAGATTGAGACGGGGACGTCACAGAGGATGAGGCAGGAATTTTTTTTTAAAATCATTCATTCACGGCAGATTTCTCTGAGCGACATTTAGGCTGCTCTCCTTCAGCTTATTGTATTTTTAGGAGAACCACTTTCCAAACAGCTTTACACGATACTTCAGCTTATTGTACTTTTAGGAATACTACTTTCCAAACAGCTTTACACGATACTTCAGCTTATTGTTAGGAGAACCACTTTCCAAACGACTTTACACGATACTTCAGCTTGTACTTTTATGAAAACAGCTTTACACGATACTTCAGCTTGTTTCAGCTTATTGTACTTTTAGGAGAACCACTTTCCAAACAGCTTTACACGATACTTCAGCTTGTTGTACTTTTAGGAGAACCACTTTCCAAACAGCTTTACACGATACTTCAGCTTGTTGCACTTTTAGGAGAACCACTTTCCACACAGCTTTACACGATACTTCAGCTTGTTGTACTTTTAGGAGACCCACTTTCCAAACAGTTTTACACGATACTTCAGCTTGTTGTACTTTTAGGAAAACAATGTTGCAAACCATGATGAAACATCCGTGCTTCTGTTGTAATAGATTATACTTGAGCTACTTCAGTAGGACACTGAAGTAGAGATGAAAGGAGGACCCTGTCATAATATCACACTCGCAAACAACAGTTCAGATTAAGAAATCTGATAAGGTTGGTACTCAAAAATACCCAATGAGGTCATACTCTGTAGGTTACAACTCAAAACTACCCAACAAGGTCATAACTCTGTCACTCAGGTGAAAGATACTAACCCCCCCCCCCCCCCCTCTCTCTCTCTCTCTCTCTCTCTCTCTCTCTCTGCTTATCTAATCTCCTCCACGTTTTCAAATCACAAAAACCTTAATCTTTTGGCTCCCCACTCGAAGTACTCATTGGTTACAACAAACTCTCAACCTTCTGTCAATCATGTTGTTCACCGATACTGCCCTCTTTGCTTATCTGATCTTCCCTCCACTCTTTTACAACCTTGCTCTAGTTCTACCTGCATTTTCCATGTACATTTAATAAAACTAAGTACATCTTGGTGTGTGTGTGGGGGGGGGGGGGGAGGGGTAAAAGGTAAAGGTAAAGGAGTCCCATAACCTATAAGGTCGTAGGGGAGCGAGGTGTCAGAGACCTCACTTCTCTAGGGCCAGCATATTGAGGGCGGCGCCCATCTCCTCTCCCTCGCTGCTTTACCTTCCCTGAACCTAAAGAGGGCAGGTACCCATTTACAGCTGGGTGAACTGGGGGAACTGTAGTGAAGCCAAGGCGCGCAAACGGTCACCCATCCAACTGGTAACCCCGCTCGACGCTGCTTAACTTGGCTGGGGGAAAGCGAGTGCTCCGACCACTGAGCTATCCCGTCCCCTTGGGGGGTTAAATCATGTTACAATTTTCGTAAGAGTAGGCCATTGTGTGCCGGTTGGGAACAGATGACAGAATTTT
>CM054156.1:13125369-13130369 GCA_028751875.1 Rapana venosa | reverse complement strand
TCAACCCCGTGTATGTCATTGTATCCTCAGCAAACAAGGAGCCGGCCCTCTTCCATACCTACCCTGTTATATCATCCTCCTCTACAAACTCACTATCTCCCTAGGGGCCCCCGGCCGCCTGAAGGCCCCCTGCCTAAGACGGACGCGGCAACGAGAGAATGTGCAAAGTCAATACTCTCCCGCGCCTTTTGCAAGGATGCCTTCTTCAACCCCCATTCTCTTTGCAACGGTAGTAAAGTCAACGGCTATCACATTCCTCAGGTCGGCTGTATACAACTAGAGAGGAAAGTTGGATAGTGGGGGGAAGGGGAGGGGAGAGGTAGCCTGGAGATTACAGCATGAAATTCATTTCGGTTCCCCCCCCCCCTTTTTTTTTAAATCGACACACAACCACTTAAGTCGGAATGCAGCTACCTTCATGGTGGGTAAAAACGGTTGCATACGCAAAATTTTGCCATTGGTGAACTTCGGAGCTCTAGCCCAGGAACGAAACAAAAAAAATGACGCACTTAAAAAAAGAACTACATCAACCACAAGGCCAAAATAAAAATCAAAACCTACTCATAATTATCTCTTCATATCTATCAAGCATACAGTAGAAAGCTGAAATGAGCCAAGCAATTAGAGTAGACAGCAGTAAAATTCAATCTTCTTCCTCTCCTTCTAATTCTTCTACTTCTTCTCCTCCTTCTCCTCTCTCTTCTCTTCTTCTCCTCTTCCTCTTCTACTTCTTCTCCTCTTCCTCATCTCTCTTCTTCTTCCTCCTCTTCCTCTCTTCTTCTTCTTCTCCTCTTCCTCATCCTCTTCTCCTCTTCATCGTCTTCTTCTCCTCTTCCTCATCTTCTCTTCTCCATCTTCCTCATCTTCTTCTCTCTTCCTCCTCTTCTTCTTCTTCTCCTCTTCCTCATCTTCTTCTTCTACTCTTCTCCTCCTCCTCATCTTCTTCTCCTCCTCTTCCTCATCTTCTTCTCTCACTCCTTCTCCTCTCTTCTTCTCTTCTTCTTCTCCTCCTCCTCCTCCTCTATCTTCTCTCCTCTCCTCCTCCTCATCTTCTCTTCTTCTCTTCTCCTTCCTCCTCCTCTCATCTTCTCTTCTCCTCTCTCCTCTCTCTCCTCCTCCTCTCTCCTCTCTTCTTCTCTCTTCTTCTTTTTCATCTCATAATCTTCTTCTCTTTCTCTCCTCCTCCTCATCATACTTCACATTCTTCTTCTACTAATCTTCTCTTCTTCTCTTCTTCTTCTCCTCCATTATCTCCATCCTCTCTCTCGCTCTCATATATACATCATCATACAGCACAACTTCTCCTTTCTTCCTCCTCCATCTCCTCACGCTTTTTAACACCAATAAAAAAACACAACAACATTGCTTTCAGGGAGGACTTCAAAAGAGGTTAGAAGAACACCACTGTCAACTCTGCGTGTTCTCTCCAGGAGTATGCTTGCCAAGCCACTAGGGCATTTCTGAAGCATAGTGTGCAGGAACAACAACAACAACAACAACCACCAAGAAACCAACAAAACATTGCTTTCGGGGAGGATTTGAAAAGAGGTTAGAAGAACACAACTGTCAAGTCTGCGTGTTCTCTCCAGGGGTATGCTTGCCAAGCCACATGGCATATCTGAAGCATATTGTGCAGGAACAACAACAACAACAAAAGATGTACAGGCCCTAACAAAGACTTTTCAGCAAAATGACCCGACATTTGAGCGCGCATGACACGAATGAATGGATTCATTTCTTATCCACTGTGGTATTTTCCTAAAGAACTACGGCTTATTTGCATGTATGTTATGTGTGCAGGGTTTTCTTCTGCGTCTTCTTGTTCGTGTGCTAGGGGCCTTAACATTTCTGTCCGACCCTCTATCCCCTTCCCTCCCTCCACACACGCACACAGTTTCTTACATTTTATTTAACTAACCTCGTTTGGCGAGGTAGTGCAGAAATTCTAGCGAGGTTTAGGTTGCATACGTGTGTATGCTGTATCCCCAGACCAATGGAGGATTTCTGAGTAGCCTGAGGTTGACTCCGAGATAGATAGATAGATAGATAGATAGATAGATAGACATATAGTAGATAGGTAGGTAGGTAGATAGGTAGGTAAATACAGAGAGACAGAGACATACAGACATATAAAGAAATAGGTAGATAGACACACAGACAAACACACAGACAGAGATAGATGCTTTGTTTACACAACACATGACATATTACAAGCTTTCTGAGGGACGGTCAACTTAGGTCGATGGACTGGAAAGAGAACAAGATACGGGCCGGTTTAATGAAGAGCAATCACAGTTGCTCAACTGCGGTTGGCCGACCTGACCACCGTTGTCCAACAATATCGGGTTCAAAGAGGTACTCCTGCAGTCAACCCGCTCTATGGTTATGCCAGTGATGCCCTTCCTTCCCCCAATACTGCGTTCATGCAACCGTTCTACTGACAACATCATGCGAAATAATGCGAGATAATGAAAAATTGAGGGGACGGGATAGCTCAGTGGTCAAGAGCACTCGCTTTTCCCCAAGCCAAGGTTAAGCAGCATCGAGCGTGGTTACCAAGTGGATGGGTGACCGTTTGCGAGCCTTGGCTTCAGTACAGTCCCCCAGTTGTCAAATGGGTACCTGCCCTCTTTAGGGGTCAGGAAAGGTAAAGCAGCCAGGGAGAGGAGATGGGCACCGCCCTCAATGTGCTGGCCCCTGGAGAAGCTGAGATCTCTGTTGCCTCGCTCCCCTACGACCACTTAGGTTATGGGACACCTTTACCTTTTAATGAATGATTAAGCATAAACAAACTACGTTACCTGTGGTCTTTTGCAGCTAAATCGAATCACGGTACAAAAAGATAGATCCATGCTACTGCGAGGTTAAGATTACCTGCAACATTGTTTTGTAATACAGCGAGAGTATGTTTAGCTTGAACAAGTGTTCGTCGAACAAGACCTAAGACTCGAGGTTGAAACTATATAGACTTTCCAGAAGGCGCAGACGCTGTTAATACTGACAGGCCCCCAGCATCTCCTTGGGGGAGACAACTTTTAACGGGTCTCACATCATGTGTGTGTGTGTTTGTGTGTGTGTGTGTGTGTGTGTGCATGCGTGTGAATATGCGTGCGAGTGTGTGTGAATATGTGTGCGTGCGCGTGTATGTATGTGTGCACGCGCGCATGGCGGGCGTGTGTACGTTATCTGTCAGTAAATGACTTTATGTGTCCTTATCTGTACATAAACTCACATTTAGGCTAGCCAACTATTGTGACAAATTCTTTTTTTTTAAAAATAAATGAACTCTCTCTCTCTCTCTCTCTCTCTCTCTCTCTCTCTCTCTACACCACACAACACAACACACACACCACACACACACCACACACATCACACACACACACACACCACACACACACACACACACACACACCACATAACGAGGATAATGGAATAAGCACTCATGTGCTGTTTTACATCCTGTCCCCGTGTGTATGCGGTTTTGTAAATTTTGTCATCTGTTCCTACCGGCACACAATGGCCTACTCTTTCGAAAAGCGGAACAGGATTTAACGTGTGCGCAAGATGTTCTGCATGCGTTCGCACACGGGGCCTCGGTTTACAGTCTCATCGCAAGGACTTGGACATTCAGATCGATTTTTTTGTCCAACTGGGAAGAAAGGGCGAGGCTGGGAATCGAACCCAGAACCTCACGGTTTACTTGTTGGCAGGCAAACATCTTAACCATCCTGCCTCTCTCTCTCCACACACACACGCGCGCGCGCCACACACACACACACACACACACACACCACACACACACACACACACACAACACAACACACACACACTCACGCACACACACACACACACACACAACACACACACACACACACACTCTCTCTCTCTCTTCCTCTCTCTCCTCTCTCTCTCTTCACCAACACACACCACACAACCACAGACACACACACACAACACCCACACACACACACACACACCACGCACACACCGAGGACAAAGACGTCCACCACTTTACCATCGTCTCTCCACCCTCCTTCCACCTGGTAAGAAGCCGTTGCAGCCGCCCACACGAAGCCGTCAGGAAACCTGCCGAAGTAGAACCCGTCCTCCGCCGGATGCCCTCGACCTTGACCTGTGACCCCCGCAAGGGCCTAGCACCCAGACCAAGACAGTCAGGCGCATGCTTCTCTCCCCTCAGTATGCCCGCAGGTCAGCCGCAATGTCTGAAAGAATGAAAAATTTTAAAAAAGGAAATTAGTAGAGCTACAGTGAATGCACTTGTATTTCTTAAACTAGTGTTAATCCCCGTCGAAGGGGATGACGATGGTGAATGAAAACTAGTTTACAGCACATTGAAGGCGGCGCCCATCTCCTCTCCCTCGCTGCTTTACCTTCCCTGACCCTTAAGAGGGCAGGTACCCATTTACAGCTGGGTGAACTGGGGGGGACTGTACTGAAGCCAAGGCGCGCAAACGATCACCCATCCAAGTGGTAACCACGCTCGATGCTGGCTTAACCTTGGCTGGGGGGAAAGCGAGTGCTCTGACCACTGAGCTATCCCGTCCCCAAAAACAAACATGGAAACGCCGAAACATCACACACACAGAGCAATTTTCCATACAAAATCATCTTCCTATACTACCCCATGTCCTCCCCCAACACATCCCTACCCGGCTAAAAATGAAAAATAACAAAAGCTCAAACAGAACTGATGCACCAATTAAAATACAACAGCATTAACAAAAAGAGTAGTAGTCAGACACAAAAAACAAACAAAGCGTTTCCAAAAAAAAAAAGAGAAAAATTCTACAAGATTTCTCGCGTCATCCCCTAAAACAATCTCTCACTCACTGTACCTTTAGGGAACGGGATAGCCTAGTGGTCAGAACCTTGCGCTGGCAATCTGACGACCCGGGTTCGACTCCCGTTCAAGGGGGATATTTTCCCCTGGAGTTAACATCAGTGCAGACTCCACATCTCTCCCAAAATTCCTTCGGATG
>CM054156.1:13095369-13120369 GCA_028751875.1 Rapana venosa | reverse complement strand
TCTTTCTTTTTTAATTGTTTCTTTCTTTCTTTACTTCTTTGTTTGTTTACTGAGGATGCCACGTGATTTGTGATACAATCTGCTTTGAAGCTGTATACGAGCCGACTAATATCGTTATATCGTTACAGGCTTTCTATCTATTTGGAGTATCAAAAATTTTACCACTTTTTCAGAACGAAAGCTTTCTTTATAAAAGCTGCAATTCATCAAGTAACAAAAATGCTAAATCACTGTAAATCAATGAAGGGGTGAACAGTTTGAGTTTATCAACTGCCCCCCCCCCCCCCCCCCCCTTTTATTTTATTTTTTCTTCTTTTATTTCATTTCTGCTTATTGTAAGCGCCTATGGCTTTTTGCCTTCATGACATTAGGCCTTGTTCTTGTTATGATAATGATGATAATGATGATGATGATTATTATCATTATGTTTTAATGCTCTAATGCACTGTGCCTTTCACGTGTAATGTTCGTGTGCGTTCCATTATCTTCAGTATCACTTTTATTTCGTTATCCTTTCTCCATTGTCTTACGGATAAAAGTTCATCAAGGCAAACCATTCTTTTGTCATGCCAATATTTTTTGGCTAAATTACTGTTGTTGTGGTTGTCGTTTTAGAAATATTAACACGGGAAATACAATGGAATGTTAGTGGGGTTAACATGTGCGTGTCATTTCCAAGTATCCTTTGTATCACAAATCCAGAAATATACACATATAATATGACAAATAGTAGAGAAATTTATATAAATAAAACTAGTGCAGGTAACCAGTCACAAGTCCTTCATCACTGCAAGAATGATTTCCTAAGATTAAAAAAAAAAAACAACAATAGAAGAAAAATAAAAAGTTCTTTTGGAATTCGGCGTTAGCATTTGAGACCATTTTGCAATTTTATCTCTCTATGTATCTTTCTATATTTCTTTCTTTTTGTCTACAGATTATAGATAGATAGATAGACAGACAGACAGACAGACAGACAGACAGATAGATAGATAGATAGATAGATAAGTAGATAGAAAGATAGATAGATAGATAGATAAAAAGATAGACAGACAGACAGACAGATAGATACATAAATACATACATACATACATACATACATACATACATAGATATACAGACAGACAGACAGACAGACAGACAAAGCGAGAGAGAAGTGGGGGCAGAGAGGGGAGGTAACTGCATATTTCCATCGTCAGGTGACGAGGACGTAAGGCAAAATCCTATGTAGCCATACTCCATGTTCGGTCGATGTCGGCTTAATCTCCCCACACCTTGCGCACAGATAACCAGGGTCAAGTATGGATACATATTCCCCAGCAAAGAGTCAACATCAGGCTGAATCTTTAATTCCCCCCCCCCCCCCCCCACCCCTGAGAAACCGCCTACCCGGCGTACTGAAGGTCTCTTTGGTAAACGTGTCAACGGGTACGTGTATGGGGGGTACCCGGTATCTCACAGTCTATTGACCTCCTACCTCCCCCGTCTCCCCCCCCCCTTTCTGTACTTTATCCACTCATCCCCCCCATGGTGTCACATGTCCATCCCCAACTATGTTGAACAACTTGGTTTACGTGATTTCAAACGTCAAACAAAATAGCCGTAAAAAAAAAAAAATGTCGAGTCATGTAGCGGGCAGATTAAGTTTGACAGATAAGTTTGTAAACAATAGTATTGCAACCAGTATTTTAAATGCCATGGAAGTATTGCAACAAACCTTTAAAATGCCATACAAGTTTGTATACATAGTCTTGCGGCAAGTATTGTTTTAAACGCAGTGGATGTAACTGTAAGATATATAAGCTCTATGCAGATGCACGGGATTTTTTCCAACCTATTTCTATGAAACTTTACCGTTTCCCCCCAGCGTCAATGGTTTAATCAAGAATTGTGATAAAAGCCCAGGCGCTGAAGGCAGTGGAAGTAGCTTTCAGAAGTTCTATAAGCATGCACGGGAACCTTTCCAGCCAATTTCTCTAAAACTGTTAGCATATGAAACAAAAAGCATCATACCTCTATGAAAACATGGTGCCAGTGCAACTGTCAAGTCATGATACAAGCAGAGAAAGCTTGACAGGTAAGTTTGCAGACATAGTATTGCCACAAGTGTTGCTTTAAATGCTTTACATCCTTGATATAAAAGAATAAATAGAAGAATATTATATATATATATATATAATATATATAATATATATATATATATATATTATTATATATATATATATATATGCAACTGTTAACCTAATATGAAAGTTCTGTACACATGCACGGGATTGTTCCAAACTTTCTATGCATAACTTTACACCATGTTCAACAAAAAGCATGTCTTTTCCCAAAAATGCGTTTGATACTGATATCCCACAAAAGCCTGAAATGATTTGATGAATACTTGATAACAGCCGATATGGTTGACTTTTTAATAGTGATGCACTTGTTTTTGAGAAAGATGGAAATAATCAAATGAGGATTGCCTGTATTCCTACGGCGTTGACCCCGCGCATGCATATTGCGGTAAGGAAGCTAGCAGACGACAAAGGACTGAAGGGGGCACAGCGTTTGCTGAAAAATTAAAAAATTTCAAACCTACCAAATTTGTTCAAAATCACATGAGTTTTGAGTCAGAGGCTAGTCTTTCCCAAAAAGTGGTTTTTATTTCTGTGGATGCCTTGGTACGTGCGGTATGAATATAAGAGTCACATAGAAAAACAGAAGGAAAAGAGTGATTTTTTTAATACCGGTGTGCAGCCAAAGCATCCAACTTCGGCATGGAGGGGGGGGGGGGGGGGGGGGGGGGGGGGGGAGAGAGAATCGTTATCTTTTAAGTCTTTCTGGGGGAAAAAAAGGTAGGAGAATGGACCAAGAAGGCAGAAAATAGACAAGGAAGAAAAGGAACAAGGCAGAAAGGGATAGAAAAGAGGGAATTCCTGGCAAGGAGTTTCCAGAAGGTGGGGATGCTGTTTATCCTGACAGGCCCCCAGCATCCCAGCCGGGGGAGGGGGGGGGGAAACAGGGGAAGGGGGGGGGGAGGAACTAGCCAAAAGTTCACTTACCTGAGATCCATTATCTGCTGTGAGGGACCTGAACCAGAAACCGTCTCAAGGGCGGTAGAATCTACACCAGTGCAGCATTCTCCAGACTGAAGCCTGTATACGAGGACAGGACCATCTGTCTGAAACACAAACACTGGCTCCTGTCTCCTTCATTGGTATATTTTCCACATCTTTCTGTGTGCATACCAGACATTGATACAGTGGATCTGTGGTCTGGAGGTAACGCACGCGCCTTGAAAGCGAGAAGCGTGGGTTCGATCCTCGCTTGAGCTCAAACTTACTCCCCCCTCCCCCTCCCTCCTATCCACTAGATCTGGAATGGTGGTCTGGGTGCTAGTCTTTTGGATAAGGCAATAAACTTGAGGTTCCAGTATGCAACATGTATTCAGCGCACGTAAAAGAACCCACAACAGTAAAGAGTTGTCCCTGGCAAAATTCTGTAGACTAGGACCATTCTGATAGGGAAACATACACACACAGACAGGAAAAATAATGGGTGGCGCTTCTCTTGTGGCGACGCGCTCTCCCCTGGGTGATCAGGCCGGATTCCACGTAAAAGAAATCCGCTGTGGACTAAAAGGGGTATATTATATAATACACTGACATCGAATATACGAGAGAGGACGACCCAAGCCATGGAAATGAGATGTTATTGCATATACTAGACATTAGATACATTGAACACAACAAACAAGTGCGCCACATCATCAGACAATATATTGGTCCGTACGAAGACGTACAGAGTTATGTCTTTCGCAGAATATGATGCTAAAGTTGGTGTCACTGACACATTCCAGTTCCAAGGAATCTCCGCTTGAAAGTGTTTCTTCTTCCTATCATACGCCACACTGACTTTTATCATGTAATGCCAGAACTATGCAAACTTTCCGAACATCCCTCAAATCATCATCTTGGTCGTATTACTGTTATGCAAGGGGACATGTTCTGAGTAAGCTATCCACAATATTGACCATGACCTTTACTTTGACGACTTCATCAAAAATCCAAAAACTGAAAGGGAGTACGTTTCTATCAAGATAACCACGATAGTATAACTTGATCACCTCGCTAAAAGCAAACTGAAAGAGGATTAGATCTGTTTGTACTAAAACCTGCACAATTATACACCTCGAAAACCTTGCTAAAGCAACGTTGAAAAAAACAGGACATGTTTCTACCACAATCTGCACAATTATACACCCTGATAAACCTCACTAGCATAAAACTGAAATGGGATACGTTTCTACCTAGATACGCACAATCATTTATCTTGACGACCTCGCTGAAAGCAAAACCCACTTAAATTCAACTTCAATAATAATGGAATAAGCAATTATGTGCTTTTTTGCATCCAGTCCCCTGTGTATGCGGTTTTTGTAAATTCTGTCTCTGTTCCCACCGGCACACAATGGCCTACCTACTCTTACGAAAAGCGGAACAGGATTTAACGTGTGCGCAAGATATTCTGCGTGCGTTCGCACACGGGGCCTTGGTTTATAGTTTCATCCGAAGGACTTTTGGGGAGAGTGGAGTCTGCACTGATGTTAACTCCAGGGGAAAATATCCCCCTTGAACGGGAATCGAACCCGGGTCGTCAGATTGCCAGCGCAATGTTCTAACCACTAGGCTATCCCGTGTGTGCGTGTGTGTGTGTGTGTGTGTGTGTGTGTGCGCGCGCGTGCGTGTGTGCGTGCATGCGCGCGTGTGTGTGTGTGCGTGCATGCGCGCGTGTGTGCGTGCGTGCGTGCGTGCATGTGTGTGTATGCGTGCGTGCGTGCGCGCGCGCGCGCGCGTGTGTGTGTGCAGTCATGGGCAGCCCACGAACGGCGCTGCTACTGGTGTTGACCGTCCTTGGCACGCGCTGCCCTTTGACCCAAGGTTATGACGAGGCCGCCAAGGTCGAAGGTCACAATATCGTGCTGGGCACCTTTCCCAAAGACTTCGCTTTTGGCGTGGCCACCTCGGCATACCAGATAGAAGGAGCGAAGGACCAAGATGGTAAATCGTCTTCCTTTCTTCATTCATTCTTGCCTTTTTCCTTTCCTTTCCCTCATTATTGCCTTGGGGACGGGATAGCTCAGTGGTCGGAGCACTCGCTTTCCCCCAGCCAAGTTAAGCAGCGTCGAGCGTGGTTACCAGTTGGATGGGTGACCGTTTGCGCGCCTTGGCTTCACTACAGTTTCCCCAGTTCACCCAGCTGTAAATGGGTACCTGCCCTCTTTAGGGTCAGGGAAGGTAAAGCAGCGAGGGAGAGGAGATGGGCGCCGCCCTCAATATGCTGGCCCTAGAGAAGTGAGGTCTCTGACGCCTCTCCGCTGCCCTACGACCCTATTAGGTTCATGGGACATCCTTACTTTACCTAGCCTATTGCCTTCAAACATATTTGACATCATCACTTTCCCGTTCCCCTGCTTTATTCATTTATTTTTTCTCTCTTTCTTTTCCTTCCTTCAGTTCTTAATCCATTTTCCTTCCTTCCTTTATTCATTATTCCTTTTTCTTTCCTTCCCTTATTCGTTCATTATTTATCCCTTTTCCTTCCTCTTTTCATGCATTCATCATCTTTTTCCTTCCTTCCTTCCTTCATTCATTCTTACTTCTTCCTTTATTCCTTTCTCTATTCATTCATTCCTTTTTTTCTCCTTTTTTCTTCATTATTTTATTCATCATTTTCCTTCTTTTCATTCATTCATTCATTCATTCTTCATCCCTTTTTCCTTCCTTCTTTTCATTCATTCATTCATTCATTATCATTCATCCCTTTTTCCTTCCTTCTTTTCATTCATTCATCCCTTTTTCCTTTCTTTTCATTCATTCATTCATTCATTCATCCCTTTGCCCTTCCTTCTTTCTTCATTCTTTTCTCCTTCCTTCCTTCATTCATTCACCCCCATCCTTCTTTCCTGTCCCCTTCTTCATTCCTTCCTTCCTACCTGCATTCCTTCATTCCTTCCTTCTTTCTCTCAGAAGACCTGATGGGTGTTACAGGCAAAGGCAAAAGCATCTGGGACGAATTCGCCCACCAGGATGGACACATCAAGGACAACGCCAACGGCGACAAAGCAGCCGACAGCTACAACAAATGGAGAGACGATGTCCAACTCCTGGTGCAGCTCGGGGTCAGTATCTACCAGCTTTGGGAGGGAAGGGGGGGGGCGGGGCGGGAGGGGGGGAGTAGCCTAGTGGTTAGGTAAGAGCCTTGAGCTCGCGGTCTGTCTGCGAGGGTTCGAACCATCAGGGAGACGCCCGTTTCTGGAGATTCTTTCTCCTTGGGGACGGGACAGCTCAGTGGTCAGAGCGCTCGCTTTTCCACCCAAGCCAGTGTTAAGCAGCATCGAGCGTGGTTACCTATTGGATGGGTGACAAGTTTGCGCGCCTTGGTTTCAGTACAGTTCCTCCCAGTTCACCCAGCTGTAAATGGGTACCTGTCCTGCAGCGAGGGAGAGGAGATGGGCGCCGCCCTCAATATGCTGGCCCCTGGAGAAGCTGAGGTCTCTGATGCCTCGCTTTCCTACCTTATAGGTTATGGGACACTTTTACCGTTTTACTTTTCCCTTGGAGTAACTTTCTGTACCGATTCCACTCTCCCGAAAGTAAATCCGCTCGAACCTGTGCTGTCAGATCGCGAGCTCAATGCTGTAACCACTAGGCTACCCCGTACCCTGTTTGTGTTATCAGTTTCACTGCCTCCGAAAGAAATTTTGAACTGATGCAGCACTCTGGTGTACCCACAAAAGAGCTTTAGAAAAGATACTTTTAGTTGGTTCCCTCCCCCTTCCCCTGTCCTCGTTTAGATTTACTGTACCCATTTCGAAGTTTAAAAAAAATTAGTCCATTAACTGGATTTTGAATTTGTCTTGCCTTGCCTTGCCTTGCCTTGCCATACCTTGCCGTGCTTTGCCATACCTTGCCCTGCCTTGCCATACCTTGCCGTGCCGTGCCATACCTTGCCCTGCCTTGCCTTGCCTTGCCTTGGCTATTTTCGTGTTGCCAACAATGCTGTTCTGTTGGCTGAGGTGTGAAATACAAACTTGCATTTCAGTTTCTTCCCCCTCATCTTTTCTGTTCCTTCTTTTCCTTGCCTTCTCTTGCTTTTTTCCCCCTAGTCTTCTTTTGCCTGTCCTTGCCTTGCTTTTTCTTGCCCTTTTTTTTGAATTTTGAGTAAATTTTTTACATCCAAATTGAAGAACTGAAACCTTACCCCACCTTGCTTTTCATCGTAGAACATCGCCTTACCTTGCCTCTATCGACGTTTCGGGAAAGAAAAGTTGCTTACTTTGGATGTTAAAACAAAACCTTCACTTTTGCCTTGCCTTGCCTTAAACTGCATAACATCGCCTTGCATCATCTTTTCTAGTTTTGTCCTCTAGCAGTGGCATATTAAAAAAAATCAAATATACTTTCATCAACTCTGGCACTTAGGTTTTTCCACGCTAGCATTCAAAAAGAAACCTTCGACTCAAAAATTAATGCGCCACTTCAATTTTCAGACAATCTATTAGCTTATTATTGCTGTCAATATGGAAATATCTAGCGTTATGCTTTTCCGAATAAAGATATATTTTAAGTACATTTTCAATGGCCCCCAAAACCTTTGTTTTAAAATACACCACTAGAGAATAGGTATCTGGAATATCAAGATCAGGAAATGTAATCTGGACAAAACATCAAACACTTTAGGAATAGATCACCCAGGTCACCCTTAAAAGTCTGACTACAAGGTTACATGATATGCCATCAAGATTTACATATCTTGATGAAAGATCCCATGTATATTAGCCATCAAAGCTCAACAAATTCTACTTTTTAAAATTTAATGATTATTCAATAACAAGGTTATATGACTTTTTTAAGGTATGTCACTGTTACAACTGGCTAAAGACTTGAACTCTGTAATAACAAAAAAACATAACAAAACTAATTTTTTACCCTTCATTCTTGGAGGATCGAAACTTCCTCTCCTGCATTCTCCTCTCCTTTCCAAGTGACCTAATCGACATACTCACCTTTATCCTTACAGAACTACTAAAAAAGGCAACACAAAACTGCCACAAGTTACAATTAAACTTTATAACAGACGCGTGGAAAGATTTCCCTGTGATACCCCTTGTTTAGACCATAAAACCCCTCACAACCCTAACGAAACAGACCCAGCCCCTATCTCAGCTGCCTCAGAGTTCAGTCTCCTGACCTCTCTGCAGGGCCAGCCCTATTTATGCCTTTTCCCGTGAGCTCTGCCTTACCATCCCAGCATCTTATTGGCTGTCGCACTGTGTTCACTCAGTGGATTACCTTAGGGTTTTGTTTTGTTTTTTTTCCCGTGGGCGTCAGCTGCGTGAAGATCGTGAAGCACCATCTTTTCGGGTTTGTCCGTGGGGTTTTTTTCGAGGTTTTTTTTTTCGTAGGGGTTGTTACACGTGTTCTGCCTCATTGGCTTTTTTTCTTTTTTTTCTTTTCCACTTTTTACATCCATTTTTCTTCTTCCTCTTCTTCATGTTTTCTCATTCAGAATGCTGGTCTTGTTTCAGGATTTTTTTTAAGTGGGGGGGGGGGGGGGGGGGGGGGGGGGGGGGGGGGGGGGGGCTGAATAGATTATAATTGAACAGAGGAAAACAAAAGCCCCCCCCCCCCCCCCCCCCCCCCCCCCCCCCCCCCCCCCCCCCTTTAAGGACGAAGGGAACAAACACGATGTTGTATGACTCACTTGTGCAAACACGACTTGCCTCCCTTTCTCTTGCCTTGTCTTGCCATACCCAGCTTGTCAAGTTCTCCAGTGGGGGATTGGAAACTGATGAAAGGCAAAGAAGACGTATGCTGGAAATCAATATGATTATGCATGTATGTTCATCTTGGTCAAAATCAGATTAATAACAGCAAAAGTACTATTATCCAAAAATATATCAATGTAAATGTACAACGGTATTAGAATGAAATAGACCCATAACAATGTTTATGATATTAACATTACATGAAATTACGGAAACTTTAAAAAAGATTATAACAGAGATACATTTTGCAAGTTTTAATTTACGTTGTGTATTCATCAAGAGGTTAGAATTTGATAGTATTTAGATGACACTGGCAATATTTTTTTGCAAAAAATTAAGACCCGTTAAGTTTTAAGAACAGGGCATGAACAAACAAACAAACAAGAAGAAGAGGAGGAGGAAGAACAAGAACACCCCTCCCACACACACACACACACACACACACACACACACACACACACACACACACACACACACACACACACAAACAACAACAAAAACCTTAATACAGCAAATCCTTCAAACCTCTCTTTCCCACAAACAAAAAACCCCTCACTATTTCACACATTTCCTTCTGTTCACCACCCCCCCCTCTCCCTCTCCACACACGCGCACACACAGGTCATAATAATCATAATAATAAATGGAACTTATATAACGCTATATCTTGCAAAGTCAAATCAAAACGCATGCTTTCAACCTAACCTTACACAGTCATGCAACCAATGACAAACAATCAATAGTTTAAACAAACAGATATGACAAACATGGTGCGCTGCAGACCAAATCTAATCTATGACATAAAATTTCAATAGTCAAATGTTTTTCAAAGCCACACACACACACACACACACACACACACACACACACCCACACACACACACACACACACACACACACTCACTCACTCACTCACTCACACACACACACACACACACACACACACACACACAACACACTCATCACTCACTCACTCACACACACACACACACACACACAACACACACACACACACACAAACACACACACACACAGGTCGTATACTTCAGCAGGGTGATGGGACACCGGTTAGTGAAGGTGGGCTACACAGTTCTTGATTAAACCATTGACGCTGGGGGCAACAGCAAAGTGAGAGGCTGTATGACCAGTGGCTTTCCCACTCATGGAATTCCACTTCACAGCTTAGTCTTTAGTGATCGACTTGACTCTCTGACTAGGAGGCTCGACTCGCACAGTCCTTATGTGCTGCTGCAGCCCTGGGGGCTGGTTGGCCTTTGGAGAACATCTCCAACGCTGACTGTCCTTATGCCCACTTGGCCGAGAGAGTGGGGGATGAACTGTAGCCAAGGCATCTCCACTATAATCAAATTTCTGCCCAGTTTCCGAAACAGCAGCTGCCTCCTCTGCTGTTTTGGAGGTCATCGTCGAAAACGACGGACTAACATACATACAGTTCCGATATGAAACAAGAGAGGGGGAGAAATCTCAGGTTCGAAATAAAATACCTCTTGAGGCTGGATTCTAAACTGGCGTCATTACCAGGTGACCCACTATCGCTTCTCCATCGCCTGGACCCGTCTGATGCCGGACGGCACGAGCGGCAGGGTGGTGGAGGCGGGAGTCAAGCACTACAGCGACCTCATCGACGAGCTGCTCCGCCACAGCATCCAGCCCGTGGTGACCCTCTACCACTGGGACCTGCCCCAAGCCCTGCAGGAGCAGGGAGGCTGGCTGAATCCTGGCGTCGTGGCTCGCTTCAGGGACTACGCCGATCTGTGCTTCGCGCGCTTCGGGGATAGGGTTTGTTGCGTGGTGGTTTTTTGTTGTTTGTTGTTTGTTGTTGTGGTGGTTGTTGTTGTTGTTGTGGTGTTGGTGGGGAGGAGGGGTGGGTGTGGGTGGGATTGGTTGGTTGGTGGTGGTGGTGGTGGTGTTTGGGAGGGTTTGGGGTGTTGGTGGAAAGGAGGGGGGGGGGGGGTATAGGGTGGGGTGGGTGGGTGGTGGTGGTGGGGGAAGTTGGGGGGTGGTGGGGTGGGGGGGAGAGAGAGAGAGAGAGAGAGTGTGTGTGTGTGTGTGTGTTGAAGGATGGAGGGAGGGAGACAGAGAAAGAGACAGAGACAGAAAGACAGAGAGACAGAGACAGACAAATACATACAGAGAGAGAACAATATACAAATATGAGAGAGAGAGAAACAAAATATACAAATATGAGAGAGACACACAGAGAGACAGAGACAGAGAGAGATGAAATAAAATGAAATGAAATAGAGAGAGGGAGGGAGGGAGGGGGGAAGAAGAGAGAGAGAGAGAGAGAGAGAGAGAGAGAGAGAGGAGAGAGAGAGAGAGAGAGAGAGAGAGAGAGAGAGAGAAATGAAGAGGATATTCAGATAGTTAGTGCATACGCTTTGGTTAGCCACTACAAAAGGTCTTGGAAAGGGGACGGAGTAGGCGAGTTTCCGCAAAAATACAATCAGTCAAATTCAACATCGCGCAACAAACTGGTGTGCGGCAAAGTATCCATGTTGACCGTGTTTTCTTCACACACGCCCCCCCCCCCCCTCCCCACCCTCACACTTATACCCCATGCAACTTTTGTGTCGCAAACACGTGACAAATTCGTGATAATCCGGGTGGCTTGTACCTACAATAACCCCGTTGTGCTCTCTCTTTTTGTTGTTGTTGTTGTTGTTTTTTTTTTGAGAGCATGGTGTAAAAAAGCCTGAGCTTATCCATTTACTCTCAATAAAATGTTCGAGTTCGAGAGTTCGAGAGTTCGAGTTCGAGTTCTTCTCTCTCTCTCTCTCTCTCTTCTCTCTTCTTCTCTCTCTCTCTCTCTCTCTCTCTCTCTCTCTCTTTGTTGTTTAAGATGTGGTTGTTATTGACTTTTAATGGAGTTTGTTGCGGTTTGTTGTTCCTTATTGTTAATGTTCTATGTATTTTTATGCATTCTGTAAAAAAAAAAATCTTTACTAAAATCGCATTTTACAATAACTATATTCTAACTTCGTCGTTATAGCTTTGGATTGTTGAAGTATATCATAGTTTGGTACGGGGACGGGATAGCTCAGTGGTCAGAACACTCGGTCACCCCAAACTAAGGTTAAACAACATTGACCGTGGTTACCTCGTGGGTAGGCGACTGTTCGTGCGCCTTGGCTTCAGTACAGTCCCCCAGTTCACCCAGTTGTAAACAGATACCCGCCCTCTTTAGGGTCAGGGAAGGTAAAGCAGCGAGGGAGAGGAGATGGGCGCCGCCCTAAATATACTGGCCCCCTCGAGAAGTGAGGTCTCTGACGCCTCGCTCCTCTACGACCACATAGGTTATGGGACACCTTCACCTTTACCTCTACAGGTAAAACTCTGGATCACCTTTAACGAACCTTTCATCGTGGCCTGGGAGGGGTACGAGACAGGACAGATGGCCCCAGGGGTACGGCAGGAAAACGGAACGTACGTGGTGATCCGTAACATCCTGAAGTCCCATGCAGCTGCCTACCGTCGCTACCAGAGCAACTACCACGCTTCGCAAAGAGGTCAGAGAGAGAGAGAGGGTGGGGGGAGAGAGAGGGGACAGAGAGAGAGGGAGAGAGAGGGGGAGGGAAAGAGAGAGGGAGAGAGAGGAGAGGGAGAGAGAGGGGGGAGGGGAAAGAGAAAGAGAGAGAGAGAGAGGGGGGAGAGAGAGGGGGAGAGAGAGAGGATGGGGGGGGGAAGAGAGAGGGGGGAGGGGGGGGAGAGAGAGTGAGAGAGAGAGATTATTATTATTCTTTTATATCGAGGATAATGGAATAAGCAAACATACATTTTTACAACCGACCCTCCGAGCAGAGAGAGAGAGAGAGAGAGAGAGAGAGAAGAGAGAGAGAGAGAGAGAAGAGAGAGAGAGACAGACAGACAGACAGACAGACAGACAGAGAGACACAGAGAGAGAGAGAAAGAGAGACAGAGACAGAGAGACACACAGAGAGACACAGAGAGAGATAGAGAGACACAGAGAGAGACACAGAGAGAGAGACACAGAGAGAGACACAGACAGACAGACAGACAGAGACAGAGGCAGACAGACAGACAGAAAGAGAAACTGGCCCCCTGGAGAAGCTGAAGTCTCTGACGCCTCACTCCCCTACCAAGTTATGGGTGGGACACCTTCACCTTCTCACCTTCACCTTTTCACTTTTTCACAGCAACAAAGAACACACTTTCATCCTGTTCTCTAGGACACTTTTATCCTGTTCTCTAGGACACTTTTATCCTATCCTGTTCTTTAGGACACTTTCATCCTGTTCTCTAGGTCACTTTCATCCTGTTCTCTAGGACACTTTTATCCTGTTCTCTAGGACACTTTTATCCTATCCTGTTCTTTAGGACACTTTCATCCTGTTCTCTAGGTCACTTTCATCCTGTTCACTAGGACACTTTTATCCTGTTCTCTAGGACACTTTTATCCTGTTCTCTAGGACACTTTCATCCTGTTCTCTAGGACACTTTCATCCTGTTCTCTAGGACACTTTCGTCCTGTTCTCTAGGTCACTTTCATCCTGTTCTCTAGGTCACTTTTATCCTGTTCTCTAGGACACTTTTATCCTGTTCTACTCTAGGACACTTTTATCCTGGTTCTCTAGGACACTTTTATCCTGTTCTCTAGGTCACTTTTATCCTGTTCTACTCTAGGACACTTTTATCCTGTTCTCTAGGACACTTTTATCCTGTTCTCTAGGTCAGGGGGCGGGACAGCTCAGTGGTCGGAGCACTCGCTTTCCCCCAGCCAATGTTAAGCAGCATCGAGCGTGGTTACCAGTTGGATGGGTGACCGTTTGCGCGCCTTGGCTTCAGTACAGTTCCCCCAGTTCACCCAGCTGTAAATGGGTACCTGCCCTCTTTAGGGTCAGGGAAGGTAAAGCAGCGAGGGAGAGGAGATGGGCGCCGCCCTCAATATGCTGGCCCTAGAGAAGTGAGGTCTCTGACGCCTCGCTCCCCTACGACCTTATAGGTTATGGGACTCCTTTACCTTTTTTACCTAGGTCAGGTTGGCATCACCCTGGACTCGGAATGGTACGAACCCAAAGCGAGCGGCGCTGCCTACGAGGAAGCCTCGGCTAAAGCCCTGGCCTTTCGCCTGGGCCTGTTCGCCGATCCGCTCTTCAAGGGAGACTACCCCGACGTGGTCACCAAGGCCCTTGAGGCCAAGGCCGCCAGGCTCGGCCGACCGTCCCCTCTGCAAGCCCTCTCCCACCAAGAGAAGACGGATCTGAAGGGTAACTTTGGTGTGATGGTGGTGATGATTTGGTGATGGTGATAAAGATAATTTGGTGATGGTGATGATGATGATAATTTGGTAATGGTGATGATGGTGATTATAATTAAAATAATTTGGTAAGGGTGGTGGTGATGATGATGATAATTACAATAATTTGGAAATGATGATGACAATTTGGTGATGGTGGTGATGATGAGATTGGAATGAGCGGCGTGGAAACAGCAGGACGGGGAACGTCACAGAAGATTAGGCAGCAATAATTAAATTTTAAAAAACTAAACATAAATAAATAATACCAATAATTTGGTATTTGTGATGATGATGATAATTATAATAATTTGGTCATAATGATGATGATGATGATGACAATAGCAATGATGATGATGGTGATGATAATAATAACAGCAACAACAAAATACTACTACTACTAATAACAACAATAATAATAATGACGATGATGATGATAGTGATATGATGATTGTGATAATAATAATGATAATCATAATAATAATAATAATAATAATAATAATAATAATAATAATAATAATAATAATAATAATAATAATAATAATAACAACAACAACACAACGACGACGATGATAATAATAATAATAATAATAATAATAATAATAATAACGATAATGGTTACCTACAAAGTGACCCAGCAGCAAGTGCAGGACCCTTCTGGCTGGTGGCCCTACGGCGGCCTGGTATTGATGGGCTCCTTGTGATTTTCCGACCCTGGAAATGAGACATAACGAATCTGGGTATGGCTGGTGGGCGGGGAGATTGGGATGAGCGGCGTGGGAACAGCAGGACAGGGGATGTCACAGAAGATGAGGCAGCAATAATATTAATAATAATACTAACAATAAAATAAATAAATAAATGAAATAAGATAATAGTTACTACCACATTGATATGGGCATAATATTGTTTTGTATAATATTCATACTATTGTATAACAGTCACTGTAGGCCTATCTGTGTGAAACGAGCCGCCATTTTCCACAGCCCAGCCTTTCTATTACTGTTCTGTCTGTGTGTCCGTTTCTTTTATTTGCCGAGCAGCCAGCCACACTCCGACTTCAGAGAAACGTTTCGTTTGTCATAGAAGAAGACATCTCGACATAGCATTTCATGTAAGTCGTTCGGATGAGACTATAAACCGAGGCCCCGTGCGCGAACGCACGCAGAACATCTTGCGCACACGTTAAATCCTGTTCCGCTTTTCGTAAGAGTAGGCCATTGTGTGCCGGTGGGAACAGATGACAGAATTTACAAAACCCACATACACACGGGTACTGGATGTAAAAAAGCACATAGCTGCTGATTCCATTATCCTCGATATAAAAGAATAAAATTTTTAACAATAAAAAAATAAAAGTTCAAATCATAACATTTTGATGTAGGCCTTGGCACTTAGCTGACATCAATAACTAACACAGCTTTTTAGCCTGGGCCTGAATGAGGTATTCTTATTGTGTGGAACTTGTGGAGAATTTTACTTTGCAAAGTTGTGGTAAAAGAGGTGTAAAATAGGCATATTTCTCAAGATACTGGAACAAAGAACTTCAGGCAGCACGTACAAGAGAGAGAGAGAGAGAGAGAGAGAGAGAGAGAGAGAGAGAGAGAGAGAGAGAGAGAGAGAGAGAGAGACAGACAGACAGACAGACAGACAGACACAGACAGACAGACAGGCAGACAGACAGACAGACAGACATAGACAGAGGCAGACAGAGACAGACAGACAGGGGAGGGGGGGGGGGAGGAAGTATCCCTCATGCGTAAATCTACTTTACAAATGTATTGCAAATATCATTACTACTAAGTGTTTGCACCGTTTTTATATCAATCTGGTTTGGTCATGTCACACGCTCCTCTGGTCTTGCTAAAACAATCCTACAAGGCACAGTGAGGGGAGGAGGAAGAAGAAGAGGCAAACAAAGGAAGAGATGGAAGAACAACATTCGAGAGTGGACAGACATGGAGCTGAGAGACACCCTGAGGGCGGCTGAGAGACGAGATGACATATCAGTCTCAAAGGATCCCTGAGCATATTATATATATATATATATATATATATATATATATATAATATATATATATATAATATATATATATACACTAACAGAACATACAATAAAAAACAGAAAATGTGCATATCAACCATTACTTCCAATACAGAAACTCTCTCATAACAGGGGCAATTGACTTTGTTGGGCTGAACCATTACCAGACCAGAGTGGTTTCCCCTGCTACTGGCAACAGCGCAGACGATCAGCACTTCGCCTTTTTCAGTGACCAAAACATCCAGTTTGAAGACGATCCCACCTCACCTAAGTAAGATCTTCGCTTCTCGGACACGATCATTGTCACGGTCATTGTCAAATGCGTCATCGTTGTCATCCTAGTTATTGTTCATTTCTTTCTTTGTCGGTATTTTATTGTCTTTGTTGTCGATCATTCCATTCAATAGCATCACCATCCGCTGATTTTGATTCTGTTGATGGTATTGTTGTTGCTGTTGTTGGGCTTTCAATAATAATAATAATAAGAAGAAGAAGAAGAAGAAATTGATTTTTTTAGCGCTATATCTTGTATCTCTAATCTTTCCTCCTCCTCCTCTTCCCCCTCCTCCCCCTTCTCTTCCTTCCCTTCATCATCATCATGGCGAATGCACTCTGTAGAAAAAATAAGGGGTAAGGGGCAAAACAATCTTTTTGTGTCCTTTCCTTCCTCTGCTTTTATTCCTGTTTAAAGAAAACTTGCGACAGTTATATTCAAGAATAAAAATGACCATGTGAAAGTTATTATAGTCTTTCCTCGGTCCCTACATACTCCCTTCTCATTTGATTTTTGATCAATAGTTTTATTATGAAAGTTTGTCTATATCACCTAGAAGAGAACAGACATCAAACATATGAAACAAAAAGTAAAAACTCCCTACGATATACAATACGATACAATATAATACAATGAAATACAGTACAATGCAATGCAACACAATACAATATAATACGTTGCGCGCGCGCACGCACGCACTCACGTATGTACGCACGCACGCACGCGCGCGCGCACACACACACACACACACACACACACACACACTTGTTCTGCCTTTCTGTAGGGAAGGCTATTGAATACCGGTGGAAAGGGATAACAAACATTAATTTACAAAACTGCATGTGCACAGGGACTGAATGTCAAAAGCACATGAGTGCTTATAAACCAAAAAGTAAAAAGGTAAAGGTGTCCCACAACCTATAAGGGCGTAGTGGAGCGAGGCATCAGAGATCTCACTTCTCCAGGAGCCAGCATATTGAGAGCGGCGCCAATCTCCTCTCCCTCGCTGTTTTACCTTCCCTGACCCTATAGATGCAGGTGCCCATTTACAGCTGGGTGAACTGGGGGACTGTACTGAAGCCAAGGCACGCAAACGGTCACCCATCCAATAGGTAACCACGCTCGATGCTGCTTAACATTGCCTTGGGGGAAAGCGAGTGTTCTGACCAATGAGCTATCCCGTCCCCAAGTGCTTATAAGTCATCCTCGAAATAAAATACAATATTATTTTTCCTTGTGTCGTGACAGCCTGGCCTACAGACCCGACAGTGGGAAGAAAGGAATGCGACTGGAAGGTTACGGGATGCGAAAATTACTCAACTATCTCCGTCACACCTACAACAACCCGGATGTTTACGTCACGGAAAATGGCCTAGCAGACTGTGGGACGATGAAGGACGAAAGGAGGATCACCTACATCAAGGAGTACAGCAACAATGTTCTGAAAGGTATGGCTGCGTCACAAGATATGGATTAATCTTATTCTTCGTTTGTGTCAGTAAGAGTAGTAGGGGTTTAACTGGAGTGGGTTGTTCAGTTTGGATAGAATTTGCAAAGTGTATAAACATATAGCCTACATGTGCATATGTACACACACACACACACACACACACAGTGTTTGTCTAATATCACTTAATGTGAAAAGACGTTAGGTTAAAGAGCCAAACACACACACCACACACACACACACACACATCTCCTCTCTCTCTCTCTCTCTCTCTCTCTCTCTCTCTCTCCTCTCTCTCTCTCTCTCAGAATAAACTCATGTTAAAAAAAGGAAAAAGAACAGAAAGGTATATTCATATTTTCTCCAAGAAAAAGATATACCATCAATGAATAATCATCTTTCTATTCTTTCTTCTTCGTCGAACGCTCAGACAGCAACTCCTGAGGCCCTGACAAATGCTGCCATGCGCTGAAGGCCCTCCCTCCAGGGGTCCGAAGAGTTTGTCCCTCATCGGCAGGTCAGTAGGCCAGATATCGGCCCTCAGGTTTTGGCGTGTTGGATAGACAGGTCTGGAGGAAGTGTACCACTGGTCATAGGAGAAGTGCCATCTTACTATGAAACAGTTTGTTCACGAAACAAAACTGACTTTCCAACATTCCGGCGACACACAAAAAACCCCACCCCAGATCATCACAAATTTCCTCTTTTCTATCACTCTCTTTGTTTCAGCCTTGTTCCTTTTCTTCCCGTCACCTCCTTCTTGTCCCAGCCTAAGAAAAAGCGAAGACAAAACTAGACATTCAGAAGAATTCTATTTGCCCTGCAAGAAATGAAAATCCTCCAGTCTAAAAAAAAAAACCCAACCAAACCAACTAAACAAAAACTTTTGTTTCGTCGTTGTCTCTGTTGCCCACTGTAGCCATAACGGACGGTTGTCACGTGAAGGGCTACTTCCCCTGGACTCTGATGGACACGTTCGAGTGGACGGCGGGCTACGGGCCCAAGATGGGCCTCTTCTACGTGGACATGGGCCGCGACGACAGACCCCGCTATCCGCGGGCCTCGGTGACGTTCTACAGCAGCCTGATCCAAGCCAGGGGCTTCACTGCCGCCGTCAGAGACTTCCATGCCTGTACGTGTGTGTGTGTGTGTGTCGGGGGTCGGGGGGGGTGGTGGTGATGGGGTGGGGAGGGTAGGGGTGTAGGGGGTGTCGGGGGGGGGGGGATGAGGGGTGGGGAGAGGGGGGGTGTTGGAAGGAGAAGGGGTGGGGGGGGGGGGGGGTGAGGTGAGTGGGGCGGAGTGTGTGTGGGAGGGGGGGGGTAGGGGTGTGACTGAGTATGTGTGTGTGGGGTGGGTAGGGGGGTTGGAGGGGGAATGGGGGGGTGGGGAGGGGTGTGTGCTGGAAAGAATGGGGGGGAGGGGGGGCGGAGCGGGGCAGGGTGTGTGGGGAGAGGGGTGTGAGTGAGTGTATGTGTGTGTGTGTTAGTGTGTGTGTGTGTAGTGTGTGTGTGTGTGTTAGTGTGTGTGTGTGTGTGTGTGTGTGTGTGTGTGTGAAGGGTGTGTGTGTGTGCGTGTGTGTGTGTGTATGTGTGTGCGTGTGTGTGGAGGGTGTGTGTGTGGAGGGTGTGTGTGTGGAGGGTGTATGTGTGTGTGTGTGTGTGTGTGTGTGTGTGTGTGTGTGTGTGCGTGCGTGTGTGTGTGTTGTGTGTGGGTGTGTGTGTGTGTGTGCGTGTGCGTGCGTGTGTGTGAGGGGTGTAGGGGGTGCGATGGGAGGGGGTAGGGGATGGGGTAGGGGTGGTGAGTGGGGCAGGGTGTGGGAGGGTGGGAGGGGGGATAAGGGGTGGAGGGAGGGGGATGGGGGGTGGGGAGGGGGGTGGGGGTGTTTTGGAAGGAGTGACGACAATGATGTAATTCGCTCTTTATTGGTTTTTTTGTTATTTATCTATCATTCTTTTGGGGTTATCATTTCTTATTTATCTATCATTGTTTTTTGTTATCATTTCTTAGTAGTAGCATCAGTAGCACCACCACCAGTACCATCATCATTACTACTACTATTATTACCGTTATCATCGTTATTGCTTTCATTATCGTTAAGCATGACTCTTATATTTGTGTGCAGACCCTACAGACAGGGACGAGTTCCTCTACGGTCATTTTCCTGACGACTTCATGTGGGGCACTGCTACCTCCGCGTATCAAGTGGAGGGGGCCTGGAATGAAGATGGTTCGTCTGCCCTTTTTTCCCCACCCACCCCCCGATTTGTCTCCCCTTTTCCCCTTTTTGCTTCTGTTATAATAATAATGATAATAATGATGATGATGATGATGATGATAATAATAATAGTAATAATAATAATGATGATGATGATGATGGTAATAATAATGTATGGAATTTATATAGCGCTGAATCTTTTAAAGCAACAAATCAAAGCGCTCAGATGACTTTTTAAAAAAAAATATCAAGTCCCCGCGTGTATGCGGGTTTTGTAAATTTTGTCATCTGTTCCCACCGGCACACAATGGCCTACTCTTTCGAAAAGCGGAACATGGTTTAAAGTGTGCGCAAAGTGTTCTGCATGCGTTCGCACACGGGGCCTCGGTTTATAGTCTCATCCGAAGGACTTTGACATTCAGTTCGATTTTTTTTTGTCAAACTGGGAAGAAAGGGCGAGGCTGGGAATCGAACCCAGAACCTCACGGTTTACTTGTTGGCAGGCGAACGTCTTAACCATCCTGCCACCTTCCTTCCTTATGTTATGGGTAATCGTAGTTGATTTTTCATTTTCATTTCGTGTTTGTAATTTCCACTGATGGAACGAAGATGGTTCGTCTGGCTTTTTTTTCTTTTATTTGTTTGAATTTTCTTCCCCTTGCTTCTGTTAAAGAGTAATCGTCGTTGATTTTTCATTTTCATTTCGTGTTTGTAATCTCCACTGATGGATGTGTGTGTGTTGACAGGTAAAGGCCCCAGTATCTGGGATACCTTCTGTCACAATGGCAACCATATTGCCAGCGGCCAAACTGGTGACGTAGCTTGTGACAGCTACCACCACATTGATGACGATGTGCGCATGTTGAAGACATTGGGGGTAAGTTAGGGGACCTTTTCCAGTGGTAAAACTCTGTGTTGTGTGTGTGTGTGTGTGTGTGTGTGTGTGTGTGTGTTGTGTGTGTGCGTGCGCGCGCGCGCGCGCGTGTGTGTGTGTGTGTGTGTGTGTGTGCGTGCGTGCACATAACTATGTGTGTGATATGCTCTCTAATTTCTTCAATTCTTCCATCTTTCCCTATTCACTCTTCCTCTTTTCTGTCCGTCTGTCTGTCTTTTGTTTTTGAGACCCATTCTCTCTCCCTCTCCAAATCTTTCTCTCTCCATGACTTTCTCTTCATCCACAAGCCCCCCCCCCCCCCTTCTCTCTCCTCCTCCTCTCCTTCCCTCTCTTCCCTCTCTCTCCTCCCTCCTACCCCTATTCACTCTGTTCCTACTCTGTGTGTGTGTGCGTGTTGTGTGTGTGTGTGTGTGTGTGTGTATGTGTGTGTCTGTATGTATGTGTATGTGTGTGTCTGTATGTATGTGTGTGTGTGTCAGAGATGGAGTGAGTGTGGAGGAGAGAGAGAGAGAGAGAGAGAGAGAGAGAGAGAGGAGAGGTGAGTGTGTGTGTGTGTGTGTGCGTGCGTGCGTGCACTCGCGCACACAAAATACATATTCACAAACACACACCTTCAATCTGTTACCTGCACTGTTCACAAATCAACGCTCTAACGCAAAAATTTCTCCAAATAAAAATTCCGGCAGCTTTTCCAACTAAACCCCCACCCCCAACCCCACCCCCCAAACCCCACCTCACCCCATCCTCCACCCATCCCACTTCAATTTTTCCTCAATTCTCTCTCTCTCTCTCTCTCTCTCTCTCTCTCTCTCTCTCTCTGTCTCTGTCTCTGTCTTTCTCTCTGTCTCTAGTTTAGAAATATCTTTATACTGTTACAACCAAGAGTGTAATGATCGCATGATACAATCTGGTGTGGGTGAAAATACACCCACGGCGTATGGGGAAGGTTTTGAAAAGGGTTATTTCCCTTTGTTTCTACTGCGTGAGAGTATGAGTATTGGGTTATTATTAAGACGTATCCCTACGGGCGGGGACTGGTGGTAAAAAAGCACATGAGTGCTTATTCATTATCCTCGAAATAAAAGAATTTGTCATTGTCTCTCTCTCTCTCTCTCTCTCTCTCTCTCTCTCTCTCTATGACCCTGTCTCACTCTCACACACGCTCTCTCTCTCACACACACTCTCTCCTTCTCACTCACTCTCACACGCTCGCTCTCTCCCTCAGAACATGATGATGATGACCTCAGGTTGCTATGCCCATTATGTAAGCAAACAGTGGAAGATGAAGTTTATTTTTGTGCTTGTGCTGTCCAGTATTAGAAGATGTAAGACACATTTACATTCCGGTAAAGTTTCTTGTATTTGTTGGGAACTGATTTTTATTGTGGTAGTTGTGGGTATACAATAACATTTTGGATTTTTTGGGGTGCTTTCCTTATGTTTCTCACTAAAATACTAAGCAGTTCGGCAACCCCCCTTCATGTATGGGCCAATGGCCTTTTTGTGAATAAATCTTTCGAGCTCGAGTTCTCCTACACACAGGTCCAGCACTACCGCTTCTCCATCGCCTGGAGTCGAGTGTTGCCGGACGGCACCCCGGGCTCGCTGAACCCTTTGGGGGTCGGCTACTACAACCGCCTGATAGACGCCCTCCTGGCGCAGGGCATCCAGCCCATGGTGACCCTCTACCACTGGGACCTGCCCCAAGCCCTGCAGGACCAGGGGGGCTGGATGGACGACGCCATCGTGACCCACTTCGACAACTACGCCCGCGTCTGCTTCGAGCAGTTCGGTGATCGTGTGAGTTTTGGTGGGGTTTGTTGGGGTTGTTTTTTTTTAGGTTGGTTGTATGTGTGTGTGGGGGGGGGGGGGGGGTGTAGGGTGTGTGTGTGGGGGGGGGTGGTGGGAGGGTTAGGGGGGGTTGGGAGGGTTGGGGGTGGGGTTAGGTGGGGGTTGGGAGGATGGGGGTGGGTGGATGGATTGTGGGGGTGGAGTGGGGAGAGAGACAGTGACAATGACAAATTCTTTTATTTCGAGGATAATGAATAAGCACCCATGTGCTTTTTTTTATATCCAGTCCCCGCCCTTAGGGATGATAATAAAATAAAATAAAATAAAGCCCATAGCAATACAAGAGAGAGAGAGGGGGGGGAGAGAGTGTGTGTGTGTGTGTGTGTGTGTGTGTGTGTGTGGGCGTGCGTGCGTGCGTGTGTATGTGTGTGTGAATGCAAGTGTGTGAGTGCGAGTGTGTATGTATGTGAGCGTGCGCGTGCGTGCGTGTGTGCGTGTGTGTGTGTGTGTGTGTGTGCGTGCGTGCGTGCGTGCGTGCGTGTGTGTGTGTGTCGCGCGCGCACGCTCGCGCGCGCTTCAATCCGACTCCGGGGATAGTTCAGATTTTGCGTATGCAACAGTTGTTTTTTTGGGGTTTTTTTTTTTTGGGGGGGGGGCTATAATGAAGGCAGCTGCAATCCGCCTTCAAAGGAGTATTCATACAAATAACCATCCAGCACTTATTTCTCCCTCGCTTGAGGGCAGGTCCCCTTATTGTGGATCACCTTCAACGAAAAGCAAATAACCATCCAGCTCTTATTTCTCCCTCGCTTGAGGGCAGGTCCCCTTATTGTGGATCACCTTCAACGAAAAGCAAATAACCATCCAGCTCTTATTTCTTTGAGGCTAGGTCCCCTTGTGGATCACCTTCAACGAAAAGCAAATAACCACCCAGCTCATCTTTTGTTGAGGGCAGGTCCCCTTGTGGATCACCTTCAACAAAAACCAAATAACCATCCAGCTCTCATGTTTTCCTTGAGGCTAGGTCCCCTTGTGAATCATCTTCAACAAAAAGCAAATAACCATCCAGCTCTTATTTTTTCTTGGAGGGCAGGTCCCCTTGTGGATCACCTTCAACGAGGCTTTTGTGGTGTCCTGGCTGGGGCACGGGATCGGGATTTTCGCCCCGGGGATTCACGATCCCGGGGTAGGAGTTTACCGGGTGGCGCACAACATCGTTCGCTCCCACGCCAAGGCCTACCACACCTACGACACCCATTTTAGACACCTGTATCACGGTCAGTGGGGGTGTCGTTTGTAGTGGGGTGGGGGGGGGGGTGGGGAGGGGGTGAGAGGAATGGGGGGTGGGTTAGGGGGGTGGGGGTGGGGGGAGGGGTGTGTGTTGTTTTTTGGGGGTGGGGGGTGGGTGTGTGTGTGTGTGTGTGTGTGTGTGTGTGTGTGTGAGTGGTTAAGTGTGTGTTTTGTGTGTGTGTGTATCAAATCAAACGAATTCTTTTATTTCGAGGATAACAAATAAGCATCCATGTGCTTTTTTACAACCAGTCCCCGCCCTTACGGATACATCATAATACTAAAATAAACCCACTGCCCATACACTCACATAGTACACACACACTCACTCACATAGTATACACACACACACACACACACACACACAGAGAGAGAGAGAGAGAGAGAGAAAGAGAGAGAGAGAGAGAGAGAGAGAACCTGTGTTTGCTTTAAAGAAGAGTGATATGTGATTGAGTGTGTGTGTGTGAAGATATTAGTTTACGAATCACTGTAGTTATCAAATAACAGTTTATGTATAATTTTGATTCTTTAAGCGTCTTGGCTTCAAAACAGTCCTGGAGTTCACCTGACTGTAAATGGATACCTTTACCCGAAGCTTTTTTTTATACTGGTAGATTTAAAGTAGGGAAGGGCTTCCATCTTATCTAGGCCTACACACATGCTACCATTTTTAAATAGCTGTTTTCGTTAATGAGTAGAGCAAATAATGTACATTAAAGGCTATAAATATTGTACTGGCGCTGCGGTGCGTGTGCCTGAATTAAGTAGGAGGGGGGGGGGGGGACCTAATTGCCTCCCTTGTGAAAGCAGTTAGGGCACAAAACGCTGTGTTACCAAAATTGGACACACCAGTGAATTGTTGGAAACTTTTTCTTTGGACGGCAGTTTTCACACGTAATGTTCCGAGTAAATTGCAAACTACTCCACGATTCTCAGATTCCTCAGCAT
>CM054156.1:13085369-13090369 GCA_028751875.1 Rapana venosa | reverse complement strand
ATCGTCATTATCATCATCAACATCGACATCATCATTACCACCATCATTATTATCATCAACATCGTCATCATCATTATTATCATCAACATCACCACCATCATCATTTCTATCAAAATTATTATCATCAACATCGTCATCATCATTATTATCAGCAACATAGTCATTATCATTATCATCACCAACATCGTCGTCATCATTATTATCATCATCGTCATTATCATCAACATCGTCGTCGTCATTATTATCATCAACATAGTCAGTATCATTATTATCACCAACATCGTCGTCATCATTATTTCATCATTAACATTGTCATCATTATCATCATTATTATCATTATTGCTGTACAGCACTGAAGCCGGGTGGCTGAAGGTCAACCCCTGGGGTATCCGGTACATTCTGAGATGGGTGAAGGAGAGGTGGGGTAACCCCCCCATCTATGTCACCGAAAGCGGCCGTCCCGATGAAAACGGCAAAAACGACATTAACAGAATCTACTATTACCGTAACTACACCAACGAAATGCTTAAAGGTGAGATCGTGTGTGTGTGTGTGTGTGTGTGTGTGTGTGTGTGTGTGTTAATGGCAAGAACGACATCAACAGAATCTACTATTACCGTAAATACACTAACGAACTGCTAAAGGTGAGACTGCAATATGTGTGTGTGTGTGTGTGTGTGTGTGTGTGTGTGTGTGGTGTGTGCGTTTGTTCAAATTCATTTAACGTCTTTTCACAAGTTGTGATATTAGATGGGGTGGGGGTGGGGCGGGGAAGAGAGAGAGAGAGAGAGAGAGAGAGTGTGTGTGTGTGTGTGTGTGTGTGTGTGTGTTCCGGATAAAAACGGCAAAAAAACGACGTCAGCAGGATTTGCTATTAACGTAACAACACTAACAAAATTCTTAAAGGTGAGATGATGATAATGATGATGGCGGCGGGGTGGTGGTGGTGATGTGGTGATGTGTGTGTGCGTGCGTGTGTGCGTGCTTGCGTGCTGTTGTGTGTGTGCGTGCGTGCGTGTGTGTGTGTGTGTGTGTGTGTGTGTTGTGTGTGTGTGTGTTCCGCACAAATATCGGTAAAAACCACATCAACAGAATCTACTATTACCGTAAACTAAATTAATGAAATGCTTAAAGGCAAGATAATGATGATGGTAGTTTCTGTGTGTGTTTGTGTGTGTGTATATGTGCGTGCATGCTTGTGCGTTCTTGCTATGTGTGCATGCATGCATGCGTGCGCTTGCATGCTGTGTATGTACACTCACGTAAGAATGAAAAATTACCCTTTTCCAGGCAAAAATCAAAACGTCCAACTCCAATTTTTAAAAAAAAGAAAACTGATATTTCCAGACCGTTTGATACAAGATGGATCGGTGGTCTTGAGGTAACGCGTCTGTCTAGAAAGCGAAAAGTTCGAGTAGGAAGTGTACGGGGGTTCGAATCCCGTTTGGACCCGAAATCCGCCCCCCCCCCCCCCCCCCCCCCCCCCCCCCCCCCCCCCCCCCATTAGATCATGAGTGGTGGTCTGGGCGCTAGTCTTTCGGCGAACGATAAACCGAGGTCCCGTGTGTTACACATAAATGGATTTAAGCGCACGTAAAAGAACCCTCGGCAACAAGAGAGTTGTCCTTGGCAAAATTCTGTAGAAAAAAAGCCACTCTGATAGGGAAACAAATACAGCTGCAGACAGGGAAAAAAAGAAAAAAAAGGGGGTGGTGCTCTTGTGGCGACGCGCTCTCCCCGGGAAGAGCAGCCCGAATTTCACGCAGAGAAATCTGACGTGACTTAAGTGGTATAAATAAATAAATAGATAAATAAATAAATAAATAAAGAATGATGATTTCAGCCATCAAACTGGACGGGTCAACGTCAAGGGCTACACTGCCTGGTCACTGATGGACAATTTCGAGTGGACAACGGGGTACTACGCTCACTTTGGCCTCTACGAGGTATCCCAGAACTGGACTCTTTGTCTGCTTGTGTGTGTGTGTGGGGGGGGGGGGGGGGGGGGGGGGGGGGGGGGGGGGGGGGGTGGGGGGGGGGGGGGGGGGGGGGGGTGGGATGGGGGTTGTGTGTGCGTATGGTTGGGTGTGTGTGTGTGCGTATAGTCAGTGAGTGTGTGTGTCATAGTGTGTGTGTGTGAGGGAGGGAGTAAGTGTGTGTGTGTGTGTGTGTGTGTGTGTGCGTGCGTGTGTGTGTGCCAATGTGTGTGTTTGTGAGTGAGGTGAGTGTGTGTGTGTGGAGGGGGGGGGGGTGCGTATATGTCAGTGAGTGTTGTAGAGTTGTCATTCACCCGAACACAACCACTACTAACACAGCTCGTGTGTTTCAATCGGTTATTATTGTGGCTCTTGAGTCTGGAACTAAAAGATCGTCCGTTGTCTTGTTATTGTCTACTGCGCATGCCCTGTGTATCCATTGCTAGGCAACGTCACGAAATTATTAACAACGAGGCTTTATAAATCTAAAACGTCTTTTCATGGAAATGAACTAGAATGGATAGTTGATGTACGACATTACAACCCTCCCCACCTTGAAAGAAAACTTCATGACTAGAATTGTTAAGAACCTGTGGCACATGGAATTAATATAGAAATACTTTAACATAAAACCAATAACAGAATTGTGCAACTTTTCCTAACAATCTGTTCAACATTCTTTCTTTGAAAACAGAAATCTAGACTATTTGTAATATAGTCTTTCAGGTATTGTGGGCTGATGCAAGTTCTTCTGGACCGTCGCACTGGCTCTGGGCTGGTACTGGGCA
Source organism: Rapana venosa (assembly GCA_028751875.1). Classification (NCBI taxonomy): domain Eukaryota; kingdom Metazoa; phylum Mollusca; class Gastropoda; order Neogastropoda; family Muricidae; genus Rapana; species Rapana venosa. The sequence goes on along the minus strand of CM054156.1, from coordinate 13,087,605 downwards.
GAAGAGCTTCTTCGTTGACTTCAGGGTTTGGAGTGGATCTGGCTGAAGAATCTTCTTCTCTCCTTTCATCAGACGGTGAAGGTCGTGCAATCTTCTTGAAGAATGAGGAGTTGCGGGTGATCTGCACTGTTCCCTGTCCGGCGGTCAGCATGGATCCTTTCTTTGCTGTGACTTGCAGAGGTACTGGATTATAGTATGGTGTCAGTTTGTTTTCTTTCTTCTGACGGACAAGCACAGTGTCACCAATTTGGATGTTGGATTCAGAAGCATGACGTCTGTTGTCTGCATAGATTTTCATTTTCTCTTTCATTGCAGCATCATGTTGACGGATTTCCCTATCAAGCTTCTGTGATGATTTTCCAGCTTGGTCGTTAATTCCAGGGAGTTGGATCCTTATCTTTCTTCCATAGAGAGCTTCGGCTGGGCTTACACCAGTACTGCTGTGTGGAGTAGCACGGTAGTTGCGAAGGAACTTGTAGAGTTCTTGGCGCCATACCTTCCTTCTACCTGGGCAGCTTGGATGGTTTTCTTCAGCATGGGCATACATCTTTCTGCACCACCATTGGCTTGTGGCCAGAGAGGCGTGACTTTGCGGTGGTGAAAACCTAAATACTGAGCAAATTGTCCAAATTCACGGCCATTGAATGGGGGTCCATTGTCTGTTTTCACAATGTCTGGTATGCCATGTCGAGCAAATATAGAGTCAAGTTTGGGAATGGTAGCGTTTGCACTGGTAGAACTGACAATTTCAACTTCAGGAAACCGTGAGTATGTGTCAGTCACTACAAGAAGGTATTCTCCTGATGGAAATGGTCCGGCAAAATCAAGACTGACTTCAGACCATGGGGTGATGGGGTAGTGGGGACATGTGAAGAGGTTCACATGAGTGATCTGGAGTCGTAGATAAGCAGGCAAGGCAGGACTTGACATTTGACTCCACTAATCTGTTCATGTGTGGAAACCACACTTTCTCGCGCAGCAGGTTCTTTGTCTTGACAATTCCTTGATGTCCTTCATGAGCAATATCGACTGTACGTTGCTGAAGAGCTTGAGGAATAACCACACGACTGTTGCGGAGAATGATTCCAGTATCTTTGCTGATGGACAGTTCATCCTTGATTGTCTTGAGTATTTGGAAAGAAGAAAACTCAACTGGACAATCCTTGGGTACATGCCACTGGTTGAATTTGATTGCAGTTTTCACAGCTTGCAATGTCGGATCATTTCTAGTTGCTTCGATGATGTCTTCCAGTGTCATGGCTTTAGGAACGGTGTGATCAATGATGAATTTGATGTATTCGTCAGCAACTTTTGACTCATGAATTGACTGTGTGTCAGCAGTTTGAACAGGATGTCGACTAAGAAAGTCAGCTGTAGCCATACTCCTTGGTTTTAATTAATTAATCCTCCTTAGTTTTGATTAATCCTCGTCGCCAGATGTAGAGTTGTCATTCACCCGAACACAACCACTACTAACACAGCTCGTGTGTTTCAATCGGTTATTATTGTGGCTCTTGAGTCTGGAACTAAAAGATCGTCCGTTGTCTTGTTATTGTCTACTGCGCATGCCCTGTGTATCCATTGCTAGGCAACGTCACGAAATTATTAACAACGAGGCTTTATAAATCTAAAACGTCTTTTCATGGAAATGAACTAGAATGGATAATTGATGTACGACATTACAAGTGTGTGTGTGTGTGTGTGTGGTGTGTGTGTGTGTGTGTGTGTGTGTGTGTGAGGGAGTAAGTGTGTGTGTGTGAGGGAGTAAGTGTGTGTGTGTGTGTGTGTGTGTGTGTGTGTGTGAGAGAGAGAGAGAGAGAGAGAGAGAGAGAGAGAGAGAGAGAGGAGAGAGATGAGAGAGAGAGAGAGAGAGAGAAGAGAGAGGAAAAGAGAGAGTGTGTGTGAAATAACGAATGACTGGACAGATGAATGAATGAATGAATCCATAAACAAAAAAAAGAAAGAAAGGAAAGAAGAAAGAAAAAAAGAAAGAAAGAAAGAATGAATAAATGAATGAATGAATGATGTTAACCGCACAAAACCCCATCCGCACCCAAAAGCATAATCGGATTACTGGGAGGAAGAGAAAAAAACAAACAAACAAAAAACCCAAACAACATCCCAAAAATGAACCGACTGGCAGACGATTAATGGCCATTAAAAATCATTCATCAAGTGTTTTATGTTTCTCCTCATTATCATCCCACTGTATTAATGTTAGTCCCGGTTTTGGCCA
>CM054156.1:13082974-13084869 GCA_028751875.1 Rapana venosa | reverse complement strand
CCCCCCAAAAAAACCAAAAAAAAATTTTTTCCGGCCGGGGCCCCCTTACAAACGGACGGTTGCACGTGAGGGCTTATTTCCCCTGGCTCTGATGGCACGTTCGAGTGGACGGCGGTACGGGCCCAAGATGGGCCTCTTCTACGTGGACATGGGCCGTGACGACAGACCCGCTATCCGCGGGCCTCGGTGACGTTCTACAGCAGCCTGATCCAAGCCAGGGGCTTCACTGCCGCCGTCAGAGACTTCCATGCCTGTACGTGTGTGTGTGTGTGTCGGGGGTCGGGGGGGGGGGGGGGGGGGTAGGGAGGGGGTCGGGGGTGGGTGGGTGGGAGAGGGGATGCGGGGTGGGGAGGGGTGTGTGGGTGGGTTGTTGGAAGGAGGGGGGGAGAGAAGGGTGAGTGGGGCAGGGTGTGTGGGGTGGGAAGGGTGGGAAGGGTGTGACTGAGTATGTGTGTGTGTGTGGGGGGGGGAGGGGGGATGAGGGGGGAGGAGGGGTGTGAGTGTGTGTTGGAAGGAGTGGACGGGGGGGGGGGGAGTGGGGCAGGGTGAGGGGAGTGGGAGGGTGTGTAAGTGCGGTGTGTGTTGTGGTGTGTGTGAGTGTGTAGGGGATTGAGTGTGTGGGGGGTGGGGGGGTGGGGGAAGCTGAGGGAGAGAGAGAGAGAATGTGTGTGTGTGTGTGTTGTGTGTGTGTGTGTGTGTGTGTGTGTGTGTGGTCTTGCTACTAATGCTTGTGCTATACTGCATGCTGCTGATGCTAAACGATGACGACAAAAACGATGATGATACTGGTGATTTTGATGACGGATGATGCTGGTGATGATGATGACGACAATGATGTAAATCGTTCTTATTGGGGGTTTTTTTTGTTATTCATCTATCATTGTTTTAGTTATCATTTCTTATTGTTATTTATCTATCATTGTTTTTGGTTATCATTTCTTCTTGTTATTTATCTATCATTGTCTTTGGTTATCATTTCTTATTTATCTATCACTATTTTTTTGTTATCATTTCTTATTTATCTTTCATTGCTTTTGGTTATTTCTTAATTTATCTATGATTGTTTTTAGTTATCATTTCTTATTGTTATTTATATCATTGTTTTTGGCTTATCATTTCTTATTGTTACTTATCTATCATTGCTTTTTGGTTATCATTTATTATTTATCATCATTGTTTTTGGTTATCATTTCTTATTGTTAATTATCTACCATTGTTTTTGGTTATCATTTCTTATTGTTATTTATCTATCATTGTTTTTGGTTATTTCTTATTGTTATTTATCTACCATTGTTTTATGGTTATCATTTCTCATTGTTATTTATTACCATTTTTTGGGGTATCATTTCTTATTGTTATTTATCTATCATTGTTTTGGTTTATTTCTTATTGTTATTTATCTACCATTGTTTTTGGTTATCATTCTTATTATTATTTATCTTATCATTGTTTTTTGGTTTATCATTTCTTATTGTTATTTATCTACCATTGTTTTTTGTTATCATTTATTGTTATTTATCTATCATGTTTTTGGTTATCATTTATTGTTATTTATCTACCATTGTTTTTGGTTATCATTTCTTATTGTTATTATCTATCATTGTTTTTGGTTATCGTTTCTTATTTATCTATCATTGTTTTTGGTTATCGTTTCTTATTTATCTATCATTGTTTTTGGTTTATCGTTTCTTATTTTATCTATCATTGTTTTTGGTTATCGTTTCTTATTGTTATTTATCTACCATTGTTTTTTGGTTATCATTTCTTATTTATCTATCATTGTTTTTTGGTTATCATTTTCTTATTTATCTATCTTGTTTTGGGGTTATCATTTCTTATTGTTTTTTATTACCATTGTTTTTTGGTTATTTCTTATTTATCTATCGTTTTTTTGG
>CM054156.1:13075474-13077974 GCA_028751875.1 Rapana venosa | reverse complement strand
CACATAGTAACACACACACACACACACACACACACACACACACACATACACACACACTCACTCACATAGTACACACACACTCACTCGCAGAGTACACACACACACACACAGGGAGAGAGAGAGAGAGAGAGAGAGAGATAGAGATAGAGATGGAGGAGAGAGAGAGAGAGAGAGAGAGAGAGAGAGAGAGAGAACTCAGAAATTTAATGTACCTCGGCCTTGGGCCAAAACACATATGTAGAGAGAGAGAGAGAAAGAGAGAGAGAGACAGACAGACAGACAGAGACAGACACAGAGAAAGAGAGAGAGAGAGAGACAGACAGACAGACAGACAGACAGAGAAAGAGAGAGAGAGAGAGAGAGAGAGAGAGAGAGAGAGAGAGAGAGAGAAAACCTGTGTTTGCTTTAAAGAAGAGTGATATGTGATTGAGTGTGTGTGCAGATATTAATGTAGGAGTCACTGTAGTTATCAAATAACAGTTGATGAATAATGTTGATTCTTTAAGCGTCTTGGCTTCAAAACAGTCCTAGATTTCACCTGACTGTAAATAGTTACCTTTACCTAAGCTTTTTTTATACTGATAGATTTAAAGTGGGGAGGGGGTGGTGGAGGATGCCAAGTTCGATCTTATACAGGCCTACACACATGCTACCATTTTTAAAATGCTATTTCCGTTAATGAGTAGAGCAAGTAATGTACATTAAAGGCTATAAATATTGTATTGGCGCTGCGGTGCGTGTGCGTGAATTAAGTAGGGGGGGGGGGGGTGACCTAATTGCCTTCCTTGTGAAAGCAGTTAGGGCACAAAACGCTGTGTGTTACTAAAATTGGACACACCAGCGAATTGTTTGTTGGATGATAGATTAGAGTCGCCTATCTCGCAATGTAAGACTCCATAGTAAATTGAATATGCTTAGTTTTGCAATAAGGTTATTGGAAGTACACTTTGTTTCATTGAATACACGAAAATATACTTCCAGAATTTGCAATGGTCTATATGAGTTAAACAAATTCCTATTTACTTTTGACTTTATCGTACTGTTAAATCAAACCATATGTTTGCTGAAGAGGGAGTCTTTAATACCTTACCTTTAATGTTATAGTAAGCTATTTATTGCTTCACTAATATAATGCTCGTTGAGAATGTCATGCTGGAATGAAAGGTATCAGTACTAAACATGCCGAGTTGCTGTTGCTATACAAACTTCATTATTGCTATAACTACTTAAACTATTACTACTCTCGATATTGTTGCTGAGTACTGCTATTACTTTAATTGTTTCTGAACCCCCTTACCCTGAGCAACAAATACTTGGATACTGCTACTACGATAGTAACTGTTTCTGTGTATAAATTGTATGTGACTTAATTTTTTTTTTAATGTAATAAATGCTAGTGTGTGTGTATATATGTATTATCCTATAATGTGTGCTTGATATTATTTACTGTTATTTTATCATTGGTAAAAAAATTCCTATAAAAACATTATATAAAGCAAACCACATGATTTTCTCCGTTTATGAGATAGTAACAGTGTCTGAATAATTGCATTGAAAATCGGAATACCACCAGTAGTACTACTACTGATTCTGCTACTACTACTGCTGCAGTTACTATTACTTCTAGAGCTTTTTTGTCGCTGCAACCACTTCTGCTGTTGAGCTACTACTTTTCTTCTCCTCCTCCGCCTCCTCCTACCACCACTACTCCTCCTCCTACCAACTCCTCCTCCTACCACTACTCCTACCACCACTACTCTCCTCCTACCACTTCTCCTCCTACCACTTCATCCTCCTACCACTTCTCCTCCTACCACTTCTCCTCCTCCTCCTACCACTCCTCCTCCTACCACCACCAACTCCTCCTCCTACCACTCCTCCTCCTACCACTTTCCTCCTCCTCCTACCACTTCTCCTCCTACCACCACCACCTCCTCCTACCACTCCTCCTCCTACCACTTCTCCTCCTACCACTTCTCCTCCTACCACTCTCCTCCTACCACTTCTCCTCCTCCTCCTACCACTTCTCCTCCTACCACCACCACTCCCTCCTACCACTCCTCCTCCTACCACTTCTCCTCCTCCTCCTACCACTTCTCCTCCTACCACCACTACTCCTCCTCCTACCACTCCTCCTCCTACCACTACTCCTCCTCCTCCTACCACACTCTCCTCCTACCACTACTCCTCCTACCACTACTCCTCCTCCTCCTACCACTCCTCCTCTACCACTACTCCTCTCCCTCCTACCACTACTCCTACCACTCCTCCTCCTACCACCACTTCTCCTACCACCACTTCTCCTACCACCACTCCTCCTCCACCACTCCTCCTCCCCCACTACTTCTCCTCCTACCAACACACATACTCCCTTAAACATCACATATCCCGACATACACCACCACCACTGTGATAATATAAATATACGTACATTAAAGAGAGAGAAAGAAAGAGAGAGAGAGAGAGAGAGAGAGAGAGAGAGAGGAGAGAGAGAGAGAGA
>CM054156.1:12900474-13072974 GCA_028751875.1 Rapana venosa | reverse complement strand
CGTTTTGTTATATAAAGCACACTGTTCTACCCTTGCACTGAGGAAGGAAAGCGCTCTTAAAGAGTTCACTATTATTACCGTTATCAACATTCCCAGAAGACGGAGTGCGGTTACCTTAATAGTAGATAAAAACAGTCACGTGGGCAAAGCATCACCGTTAGTGAACCTCTGAGTTCTAGCCGAGGAACACCATCCCCCCCCCCCCCCCCCCCCCCAAATCATCATGCTATTATTATGATTATTATTATTATCATTATTGTTATTATTACTATTGTTGTTGTTGTATCATTATTATTGTCAGTAGAAGCAACTTCGTCAGCATCATTATTGTCATCTACATCGTCATTATCATCATCATCATCATCATCGTGATCATGATCATCATTATTTATCATCAACATCGTCATCATCATCACCATTATTATCAACATCATTTTATCATCAACATCGCCACCATCATTACCATCAACATCATCATTACCATCAACATCATCATTATCAACATAGTCATCACCATTATTCGCATCAATATCGTTATCATCATTAGCATCGTCATCATCATTATTATCAACATTGTCATCATCATTATTATCATCAACATCGTCGTCATCATTATCAACATCGTCATTATCAACATCGTCATCATCATCATTATTATCATCATCATCATCATTATGACTGTACAGTACTGAAGCCGGGTGGCTGAAGGTCAACCCCTGGGGTATCCGGTACATTCTGAGATGGGTGAAGGAGAGGTGGGGTAACCCCCCCATCTATGTCACCGAAAGCGGCCGTCCCGATGAAAACGGCAAGAACGACATCAACAGAATCTACTATTACCGTAACTACACCAACGAAATGCTTAAAGGTGAGATCGTGTGTGTGTGTGTGTGTGTGTGTGTGTGTGTGTGTTAATGGCAAGAACGACATCAACAGAATCTACTATTACCGTAAATACACTAACGAACTGCTTAAAGGTGAGACTGCAATATGTGTGTGTGTGTGTGTGTGTGTGTGTGTGTGGTGTGTGTGTGTGTGTGTGTGGTGTGTGTGTGTGTTCAAATTCATTTAACGTCTTTTCACAAGTTGTGATATTAGATGGGGTGGGGGTGGGGCGGGGAGAGAGAGAGAGAGAGAGAGAGAGAGAAGAGAGAGAGAGAGAGAGAGTGTGTGTGTGTGTGTGTGTGTGTGTGTGTGTGTGTGTGTGTTCCGGATAAAACGGCAAAAAACGACGTCAGCAGGATTTGCTATTAACGTAACAACACTAACAAAATTCTTAAAGGTGAGATGATGATAATGATGATGGCGGCGGTGGTGGTGGTGGTGATGTGGTGATGTGTGTGTGCGTGCGTGTGTGCGTGCTTGCGTGCGTTGTGTGTGTGTGTGCGTGCGTGTGTGTGTGTGTGTGTGTGTGTGTGTGTGTGTGTGTGTGTTGTGTGTGTGTTCCGCACAAATACGGTAAAAACCACATCAACAGAATCTACTATTACCGTAACTAAATTAATGAAATGCTTAAAGGCAAGATAATGATGATGGTAGTTTCTGTGTGTGTTTGTGTGTGTGTATATGTGCGTGCATGCTTGTGCGTTCTTGCTATGTGTGCATGCATGCATGCGTGCGCTTGCATGCTGTGTATGTACATTCACGTAAGAATGAAAAATTACCCTTTTCCAGGCAAAAATCAAAACGTCCAACTCCAATTTTTTAAAAAAAAGAAAACTGATATTTCTCAGACCGTTTGATACAAGATGGATCGGTGGTCTTGAGGTAACGCGTCTGTCTAGAAAGCGAAAAGTTCGAGTAGGAAGTGTACGGGGGTTCGAATCCCGTTTGGACCCGAAATACCCCCCCCCCCCCCCCCCCCAATCCATTAGATCATGAGTGGTGGTCTGGGCGCTAGTCTTTCGGACGAGACGATAAACCGAGGTCCCGTGTGTTACACATAATGATTTAGCGCACGTAAAAGAACCCTCGGCAACAAGAGAGTTGTCCTTGGCAAAATTCTGTAGAAAAAAAAGCCACTCTGATAGGGAAACAAATACAGCTGCAGACAGGGAAAAAAAGAAAAAAAAGGGGGTGGTGCTCTTGTGGCGACGCGCTCTCCCCGGGAAGAGCAGCCCGAATTTCACGCAGAGAAATCTGACGTGACTTAAAGTGGTATAAATAAATAAATAGATAAATAAATAAATAAATAAAGAATGATGATTTCAGCCATCAAACTGGACGGGGTCAACGTCAAGGGCTACACTGCCTGGTCACTGATGGACAATTTCGAGTGGACAACGGGGTACTACGCTCACTTTGGCCTCTACGAGGTATCCCAGAACTGGACTCTTTGTCTGCTTGTGGTGTGTTGGTGTGGGTGGGGGGGGGGGGGGGAGGGGGGGGGGTGGGGGGGGGATGGATGGTGTGTGTGTCAGTGTGTGTGTGTGTATGTGTGTGTGCGTATGGTTGGGTGTGTGTGTGTGCGTATATGTCAGTGAGTGTGTGTGTCATAGTGTGTGTGTGTGAGGGAGGGAGTAAGTGTGTGTGTGTGTGTGTGTGTGTGTGTGTGTGTGTGCGTGTGTGTGTGTTGCGTGTGTGTGTGTGCGTGCGTTGGTGTGTGTGTGCCAGTGTGTGTGTTTGTGAGTGAGTGAGTGTGTGTGGGTGGAGGGGGGGGGTGCGTATATGTCAGTGAGTGTGTGTGTCAGAGAGAGAGAGAGAGTGTGTGTGTGCGTGTGTGCGTGTGTGTGTGTGTGTGTGTGTGTGTGTGTGTGTGTGTGTGTGTGTGTGTGTGAGGGAGTAAGTGTGTGTGTGTGTGTGTGTGTGTGTGTGTGTGTGAGATAGAGGGAGAGGAGAGAGGGAGAGGGGAGGAGGAGGAGGAAGGAGTGTTGTGAAATAAGATTGATGAAGATGAGAATGTGAATCTAAAAAGAAGAAGAAGGAGAGAAGAAAAAAAAGAAAGAATGAATTGATGATGATTTTGTTCCCCAAAATCGAAAAGATTGGATTTGGGAGGAAGAGAAAAAAAAAATAAAAAACCCAAAATGAGATGGAGGATTATGGATTAAAAAAAATTAAGTGTTTTATGTTTTATTTTAGTTTAATGTAGTGGTTTTGGTACATCTGTGGTTATGTTTTTGGAGTATTAGGGTTGGGGAGAGGGGGGGGGGGGGAGAGGAGAAAGAGAGGTGAGGGAGCGAGGTGGAGGGGAGAGAAGAGATGGAGAGAGAGGGGAGAGAGAGACACACACAGACAGAGAGAGAGAGAGAGAGAAGAAGAAGAGAGACAAGACAACAAAGACAGACAGACAGACAGAGAGACAGAGAAGAAGAAAGGGAAGGGAAGGGTTAGGAAGAGATTGAGACAGTGTGTTTTGTGTGTTTATTGTGTGTTATGGGTGGATGGGGGGGCGAAAGAAGATAGAGAAGAAAGAAGAGTAGAGTGTGTGTGTGTGTGTTTTGTTTGTGTGTGTTTTGTGTTTTTTGTGTGTTGAGAGAAGAGAGAAGAAAAGAGAGAGAGAATGTTGTGTGTGTGTGTGTGTGTAGTGGAGAGAGGAGAATGTGTGTTTGTGTTGTGTGTGTGATTGTGTGTTGTGTAGTTGTGGTTGTGTGGTGTTTTTGTGTGTGCGCGAGTGGGAAGGGAGAAATGTGTGTTGTGTGTTGTGTGTTGGGATGAGAGAGAGATGTGTGTGTGTTTTGTGTGTTTGTGATGGGAGAAAAAGAGAATGTGTGTTTGTTGTGTGTTTTTCCCCGGGTGCGCACACACAGCCCCCCCCCCTTTAAAAAAAAAATTATTCCACAGGCACATCACGTTATGTCGATTCATTCCACCTTCTATTCTACAAGTCTCCTTTCGTTTCTTTCAGGTGATTTCAACGATCCCAAGTACAGGACACCAAAAAAATCCGCCACTTCTTAAAGGGCGTTAGTCCAGGAGATGGTTTCGTCAGTACATCTTTTCATGTCGATAACTGGTGATCGTTATGGGAAACATTCAATTAGAAATGACTGAAAGAAAAATTGTTTGTGAATGTTATGGTTGGCAAATTTATTTTTTTAGGAATTGAAAAAATTGACTAAATACAATATTGAGAATGGGGAAAATTGCTAAAAGATAACAGTATTTTACCGAAATGTATGTTGCAATAGTATTTGTAAGGAGTTCAGAGTATGAGTGAATTTTCAATATTAAACAAATATCGAATTGGTAATGATTTTTGTAAAGTATTTGTTAGGGAGTGGCTATGATATTACAACTTACACCACACAATATCGTTTGACAATTTGTTATAAGTTTGTTTTGGGAAAGGAGGGGCGGGGGGGGGGTATTCTAGTATAACCCCCGCCCCCCCAAAAAAAAAACACAAAAAACAACAAAAAACAAGGATCCCAAATATTATTGGCAAGTGTATGACAGTATCTGGGGGGGAAGGGGGGGGGGGGGGTTCAGAATATGACTAAAAATAACATCACCAAATAGTGATTTAACCAATGTGTGATAGTGTTTGTTGGGGGTGGGGTTGGAGGGGTCAGAATAAGACTAAAGAATAACAACACCAAATATATCGATTTGGTAAATTTGAATAACATTTGTTAGGGAGAAAAAAAAATCAGATTATCACCAACAATTACATCACCAAAAAATATCGATTTGGCAATTTTAAAAGAATTTCTTAGTGGAAAAAAAATTAGAATATAACTTTAAAAAAAACACTCCGAAAACAACAAAAAGCAACATATGAATCACATTTTGCTAAAGTAATGAAAGCAAAAGATTTCCTTAACCCCTAAGGAATATTGGGCAACAAGAATTGTTAGTGGAAAAAAAATTTAGAATATAACTTTTTAAAAAAAACACTCGAAACAACAACAAAAAGCAAAAATATGAATCACATTTTGCTTTAAAATAATGAAAGCAAATGCATTCTCCTTAACCCCTAAGATTCATTGGGACAAAAAGAATTTGTTAGTGGAAAAAAAAAAATTTTGAATATAACTTTAAAAAAAACACTCGAAAACAACACAAAAAGCAACATTTGAATCACATTTTGCTAAATAATGATTTGCAATTAGCATTCTCCTTAACCCCTAAGGATTTATTGGACAGCAACCGATCTTTTTTTTTTTTGGGGGGGGAGAAGAGTATGGGGGGGGGGGGGGGGGGGTGTGTGTCTTGTGCAAGGGGGTTTTTCAGGGAAATTTCTTCTCTTAAGAAGGCGATGATCTCATTGGTTTTGACATTGGTACGCTCTTTTACCGTGTGATTTTTGTACTCATTATAGTATTTATGGTATTTAAAAACCATGACCGTAAATTTGTTTGTTTCTATTCGTTGTAAGTGAAATTGGTTTTTTCGGTGTTCAAGTTTGATGGAAGGTTGTTTTTGAGTTTGAAAACAACTTTCTTTTTCTCTTGTTCTGTTTGTTGTATGTTTGTCTGTCTGTCTGTCCTTTATATATATATTATATATTTGGGGGGGGGGGGGTAGCTCTGTGGTCAGAGCACTCGCTTTCCCCGCAAGTTAAGCAGCAACGAGCGTGGTTATCAATGGATGGGTGACCGTTTTGCGCGCTTGCTTAGACAGTCCCATTCACCAGTGTCAATGGTACTTGCCTCTTAGGTCAGGGAAGTTTAAAGCAGCGAGGAGAGGAGAAGGGCGCCGCCCCTCAATATGCTGGCCTTAGAGAAGCTGAAATCTCGATGCCCATCCCAACAACACACAGGTTATGGGACACTTTACCTTATATATCAAAAGGGATGGGCGCCGTCCTTTAAAATGTTGCCCAGAGAAGTGAGGTCTTGATTTCTTGCTCCCCAACAAAACCCCACAGGTTATGGGACACCTTTTACCTTCTTATATTAAAATATAAAATGAAGAACAAACAATGCTACTTTTAATTTACATTTTTATACATACAACACACTGACAATGGCTTCCCACTCCCTGGTTTCAAAAACGCGTACATCTAAGGTAACAAATCAATTCAACTGCTTTAAAACAGCGGCAAAAGCGAGATGCCCATTAATATTTAAAACAGAGTGGAAACCCATAATTATTCGGTCACAAACTTGTAGCAAAAGCTGAAAGCGTTGGATGCTTTGGGTTTCAGCACATGGTTCCTTCACCACTTTTGCCATCAAACATTAAAACTGAACTAAAGTGTATCGCAAATTTGTAAGCCCCCCCCCCCCCCCCCCCCCCCCCCACCACCACACACCAACCACCTCTCTCTCTCCCTCCCTCCTCCCTCCCTCTCTTTTCTCCTTTATTTCTTCTCTCTCTTTTTCCCTCCCTCTCTCCCTCTCTTTCTTCTCCCTCCCCTCTCTTCTCCCTCTCTTCCCCCTCTTGCTCTCTTTTTTCTCTCCCTCCCTCTCTCTCTCAATCCTTTTCCCCTCTCTCTTCTTCCCCTAACCCCCTTTCCCTCTCTCTCTTACCTTCCCTCTTTCTCCCCCTCCCTTCCTCTATCTCCCCTTTTCTCTTCCCTCTCTTTCTCCCTCCCTCCCTCTCTCTCTTCTCTCCCTCCCTCTCTTTTCTCTCTCTCCTCCCTCTCTCTCTCTCCTCCTCCTCTCCCCCCCACCAACTTCACAATACGGGGGGGGGGGGGGGGGAGGGGGGGGGGGGGAGGACCCGTTTCTCTCAATTGTGTCAATGCCCAGAAAGTAAGTTTTACACAGCGGAAAAACTTCGTTGTAACATTAAAAACCCCCACATAACCTAACCTTACTTCTTAACAAGCGTAAATGCAAGTGCTTGCGCGGATTTAAAACTCAGCGGTCATGGTTCCTAAACCCACCTGTCAGTTTCTAAGGGCCGTTTTTAGTTCGACAGAGTCAAAGGCAGACTAAAGTTTGTGGGTGAAAAAAAACAACACAAAGCTGAACAAAAACAAAACAAAAAATGCCTTTGGTCAATTTCAGTACTAATCTGAGGCAAAGTATTCCGCCAAATTTCGGAGGAAATATGCAAAATGCTGGGAGAAGGGGCCTTGAAAGCCTTTTAGAGGTCGTGTGACAGAAATATAATGTTTACGACACGCGGACCCAGAAGTTTTTTTTGTTGTTGTTTTTTTTTTGGGGGGTGCTTGCTTGTTTTGTGTTTGTTGTTCTTCCTGTTTGGTTTATTTGTTTGTTTGTTTTATGTGTTTGGGGAAAAGTGATGTCGGTGAGGATTTAATGATACAGATCAAAGCGAAACAAAAATAATTTATTAATTTCTGTTTTGTGTGTGTTTTGTGTGGGGTGTTGTCGTTCGTCTGTCTGTCTGTGTATGCCTGCATCTGTCTCTGCGCGTCTAATGCAGCCAGAATTTCTTTATTGTTTTATCTTATTTATTTTATGCATTTACTTATCTCTTCATTTATTTATCTATTCATTTATATATCATCTACTTATTAGGGGACGGGATAGCTCAGCGGGCTGAGCACTCGCTTTCCCCCAGCTCAAGGTTAAGCAGCGTCGAGCGTGGTTACCACTTGGATGGGTGACCGTTTGTGCGCCTTGGCTTCAGTAAAGGTAAAGGTGTCCCATAACCTATAAGGTCGTAGGGGAGTGAGGCGTCAGAGACCTCACTTCTCTAGGGCCAGCATATTGAGGGCGGCGCCCATCTCCTCTCCCTCGCTGCTTTACCTTCCCTGACCCTAAAGAGGACAGGTACCCATTTACAGCTGGGTGAACTGGGGGAACTGTACTGAAGCCAAGGCGCGCAAACGGTCACCCATCCAACTGGTAACCACGCTCGACGCTGCTTAACTTGGCTGGGGGAAAGCGAGTGCTCCGACCACTGAGCTATCCCGTCCCCTGCTTCAGTACAGTCCCCCAAATTCACCCAGCGGTAAATATGTACCTGCCCTCTTTAGGGTCAGGGAAGGTAAAGCAGCGAGGGAGAGGAGATGGGCGCCGCCCTCAATATGCTGGCCCTAGAGAAGTGAGGTCTCTGACGCCTCGCTCCCCTACGACCTTATAGGTTATGGGACTCCTTTACCTTTATAGAGAAGCTGAGGTCTCTGACATCCTCGCTCCCCCTTACGACCTTAATATAGGTTACGGGGAACACCTTTTACTTTCACCCATCTCTGTGTCTTATTTTTCAGCTGTTCACGCTGAACATACAAACAGGAATGCGGCAGCTGCGCAACAACAGCACTGCCCCCATGGTGGTGGTGGAGAACCACAGCATCGGCGTGTTCGACAGGACCAAGAACCCCGCCTACACCCCCCGCATCTTCCGCTTCTTTCGGGAACAGCTTGGCCTGACTGATGACAGGTGTCGTGCGTTGAGAGAAAGACTGAGACAGAGGGAGAGAGAGGGAGAGAGAGAGAGAGGGGAGAGAGTGGTGGGGTTGGTGGGGGGGGGGGAGGGAGGGGGAGGGGAGGGAGGGAGGAGAGGAAAGAAGGGAGGGCGAGAGAGAGAGAGAGTGGTGGGGGGGGGGGGAGAGAGGAGGAGGGGAGGGGGGAGAGGGAGGGAGGGAGGGCGAGAGAGAGAGAGAGAGTGGTGGGGGTGGTGGGGGGGGGGGGGGGGGGAGAGGAGGAGGGGAGGGAGGGAGAGTGAGGGAGAGGGAGGGAGGGAGAGAGGGAGGGCGAGAGAGAGAACAACAACAACAATGAACAAATTTTATTTATAGAGGGTTATAGAATAAGCATAACAATAGCTTTTTTACATCCAGCCCTCTGAAAAAAAAATCGAAAGTAACTAATGTGCAATACATAGCATGAAGAATGATATAAAGAAAGAAAAAATACATACATTGATGATGGACTTTCCATGCAAATTCATCCCAATCTAATTTCATACATGAAAAACAATTTTTTTAAAGTAAACATAAGGGAATAAGCCAAACATGGATAGGCACTGCTAATTAATTTCATAATGCACACCCCCCCCCCACACATATATATATATATATATATATATATATACATACATATATATACACACACATATACATACACACATACATATACACATACATACATGCACACATACACATATATACACATATATATATAAACATATATATATATACATATACATATATACATATACATGCACATACATACACATATATATATAAACATATATATATATATATATACATATACATATATACATATACATACACATACATATATATAAAGACAAAATGATGAAGTTCAAGAAAAGTTAGGGAGGGAGAGAGAGTGAGAGGGAGGGAGGGGGAGTGAGGTGAGAGGAGAGAGAGGGAAAGAGAGAGAGGGAAAGAGAGAGAGAGAGAGAGAAGTGGGGGGGGGGAGAGATGGTGGGGGGGGGGGGAGAGGGAGGAGGGTGAGGGGAGGGAGATAGAATGAGAGGGAGGGAGAGTGAGAGGGAGGGCGTGAGAGACAGACAGACATTCAGACAAAGAAACAAGAAGAGAAGAGAGAGAGAGAGAGAGAGAGGAGAGAGGAGAGAAGAGAGAGAGAGAGAGAGAGCGAGCGAGAGAGAGAGAGAGAGGGAGAGAGAGAGAGGGAGAGAGAATGGGGTAGGATAAAAGAGAGAGGGGGATAAGAGGGGGGATAAGAGAGAGAGACGGAGAGAGATAGACAGAGAGAGAGAGAGAGAGAGAGAGAGAGAGAGAGAGAGAGAGAGTCAAGTCAAGTCAAATTTTTATTTGCAGATGATACATTAATTAAGCAATGCATTTGCTTTTTTTTCATCAAGCCATCTATCTAGGAACAAAAAAACTTGATCAATATTACCTAACTACATTATTACCATAACCAATAATAATAATAAATAACACTAACTCCATAAGAAAACTAGAAACAGAGAAAGTGTGTGTGTGTGTGTGTGTGTGTGCGTGTGCGTGTATGTGCGTGCGCGCGCGCATGCATGCTTAAACGAGTTTCACGCTTGTCAAGGTACCTTTTACGTGCGTATGTGTGCAGAATAGAGCTGCTCTATCACGACCTGCCACCCCACGATTTGGGAACATTACCAGCCGCAAACTGATGCATAATCACCATCAGCTCTATAAAAAATCAACAACAACAACAAACAAATCAATCTCTCTCTCTCTCTCTCTCTCTCTCTCTCTCTCTCTCTCTCTCTCTCTCTCTCTCTCTCTCTCTCTCTCTCTCTCGTTGTCTGTAGTAGGGGTTTTCCCTTGTTTTGTTGATAGTCCCTAATCAGGGCAAGGGCCGGATGGAAAAAAAAGTGTACGTATGCTTATTCTGTTACCCTTGAAAAATAAAGATTCATTTCAAAATAAAGATTTCATTTCATTTCGTTTTATTTCATCTTCTCTCTCTCTCTCTCTCTCTCTCTCTCTCTCTCTCTCTCTCTCTCTCTCTCTCTCTCTCTCTCTCTCTCTCTTCCCCAATCTCTATCTTAGCATGTTAAATATACTTTTGAAAGATGTTCAAGAAAAGCATTGTTGCTAACGTGATGGAATTCTGTTCAAAAGTCCTACAGCATTAAGTTGGTTTTTGTTCACTATTTTGTTGTTGATCCGTAAACAAGCATGCTGATTAGTTGATATGGGTACGTTGCTTCAGACTGTGAATAAACACAAATACAACACTTCATCGTTTGTTCATCCCACATTCTTGCTGGAGAGAGAGAGAGAGAGAGAGAGAGAGAGAGAGAGAGAGAGAGAGAGAGAGAGAGAGAGAGTATATGTGTTTATTTATTTATTCTTTTATATCGAGGATAATGGAATAAGCACTTATGTGCTTTTTTTACGTCCAGTCCCCATGTGTATGCGGTTTTGTAAATTCTGTCATCTCTTCCCACCGGCACACGATGGCGTCGTACTCTTACAAAAAGCGGAACAGGATTTAACGTGTGCGCAAGATGCTCTGCGTGCGTTCGCACACAGGGCCTCGGTTTATAGTCTCATCGGAAGGACTTTTAGGGGAGAGTGGAGTCTGCACTGATCTTGACTCCAGGGGAAAATATCCCCTTGAACGGGAATCGAGCCTGGGTCGTCAGATTGCGAGGGCAATGTTCTAACCACTAGACTATCCCGTCCCCTGTGTGTGTGTGTGTGTGTGTGTGTGTGTGTGTGTGGGTTCCTAGGTTAGAGCTCCGACATTCACCAATGATGAGATTACAATTTTTGGGGTTTACAACCGTGTTTTTCCTGTCCACCATTAAGGTAGCCTTTATGTGTCGAGGTGCAAATTATACCTGGCCGTACCCACGTCATTCCAGGTCAGACATTTCTCTTTTTTTTTTAGGGATGGGGGTGAGCACGGGATGAGGGGTATTCGTTATTTCTGGCGAGTATCGTTTGATTGATTCTTTTTCCCGCTCAGATGGGTAAATAGTGCTGCCTCATCCATCGTGGAAAACGGATGACAGAATTGACAAAACCGCATACACACGGGGACTGGATGTTAAAAAAAGCACACAAGTGCTTATTCCATTATCCTCGATATAAAATAATGAAAATAAACATAAATCGTTCATGGTCTCTTATGTTGACATTATCAGCGTGCACAATCTGTGCTTGACACGCTTGTTCATGGTCCTACTACTGGTAACAGCTGGTCAAAAGATGATTATAAACAAATTTTAACGTGCACTCAATCTCATTGCGCCTGCGTTCACTTGGCACTTAGAACCTCGGTTTAGAGTCTCGTCCACAGGATATTAGTAGGCACAAGCATTTTACTGCAGACTCCCTAAAGATCCCTTTTTTTTGGTGATGTTCCACTGGACATTTTCAACTTCAGGCATTTTCCGTCTGATGTGAGTGAAGATGGCATGGTTGGTTTAAAAAGAAAAGAAAAAAAAAGCGCCTATGACATCATGACGTAAGGTAAAGAGCCACATCTAATCTATGAAACAGTGACTGGATACAAATCTGCTACAACACCATAAGCTAATCTCCCAAATCTTTTTTTTTTCAAATGCAGTTTTTCTGTTGACTCACAAAACGTATTTTGCAAAATATGGAACGAGGTTGTTTTAAGGAATCTGGTTTTGGTTTTTATCTCATGTGTTTGGTAATGTGGTTTCTTCCACAAAAGGGTGTGACTGTCCTGAGTTGACCCATAACTTGCCCCTCCACCGCATACCCCTCCCGGGTTATACACAAATTCCAACCCATTCTTTCAAGTCCGTCGAAAATACTTAGTAGTATATCACTTACTTTATCTGAAGGGTCGGGGTTTTTAAGTGTGTGTGTGTGTGTGTGTGTGTGTGTGTGTGTGTGTGTGTGTGTGTGTGTGTGTGTGTGCTGCCTCCTGGCAAAAATGCTGTAACTTTCTTTTCCAAAGTTTCGGTAAATCTTTATAGTTCTGATTGATTCTGCGATT
Organism: Rapana venosa; assembly: GCA_028751875.1. NCBI lineage: Eukaryota > Metazoa > Mollusca > Gastropoda > Neogastropoda > Muricidae > Rapana > Rapana venosa. Next base: position 13,060,714 of record CM054156.1, on the reverse strand, counting down.
GAATAGAAACAAACTGTTTACTTTAGTCTAGTTTAAAGTCAGACAGCTTAAAAAGTTCCGTATTTTGCAAAAATATGTTTTGCGAGTCCGCAGAAAAACTGCATTTGAAAAAAACCCAAACCATTGGGAAATTGACTTTTGGTGCTGCCAACTCAGTAGCAGATTTACATTCAGTGGCTGTTTCATAGATTAGATGACGCTCTTTACCTGACATCATGTAACAAAACAAAAAAGCAAACAAAAACTTAACACACTGGAAATCGGCTATTGTGAAACTCTTCGCATTCGTAACTATACTCTGTCTCACTCTGTCTCTCTTTCTCAATAAAAGAATAAAATAAATTCTCTCTCTCTCTCTCTCTCTCTCTCTCTCTCTCTCTCTCTCTCTCTCTCTCTCTCTCTCTCTCCCTCCCTCTCTCCCTCTACGGCAGTTTTCACACATTTTCAAAAATGATTTCCCTCCAGCAAACACTTTATAATATCATTTTCTTCAGGAGATGCCTGACATAACCGATTTCTTTTTTGACTTCTTTAGGGAGTAGGCCAGGCTGTTCTAGGTTGGCTTTTTAACAGGCAGGCAAGGCGTCTTGGGCAAGTTGAATCTGATGCAGCACATCCCTCTCCTGCCTGTCACTGTCTCACCATAGGTAAGTGCGTGCCAGGAATTCCAGGGACTCTTGCATACAAAATAGTGTCGTGTGCAAATCCCCCCCCCCCCCCCCATCCTCGCACGCACACACACACACATTTTTTTTCTCTATCTGAACAGCAAGACATAAAGCACACACACACACACACTTTTTTCTCTCTCTATCTGAACAGCAAGACATAAAAACACAACCCATAAAACACAAGAAATCACATATTCAGCAATTCAGAAATCAGTGGTAGTAAACTCTCACACTTAGGCTTTTCATATTAACCCATAAAACCTTTCATGCTGTTAACGGTCCTACCGACCACAAAGGCCATAGGGGGGGGGGGGGGGGGGGGGGGGGGGGGGGGTTGTCACATATTCTGTATTCGGTTTCCACAACTCTGATAACAGTTACTCCAAGTTCCACATCAACATCATCCAATCCCTTCAAACACCCAACACAGACAATCTGGAAAAAAGCATTAAATACCAAAATACTTGAATAGCTCTATCCCCTAAGGCCAATAAAACCAGGCCATGCTGAAGATGCCAAACCAGCCTCTTCAAGACCATTAAGGTGAGGATCTGCCTCCTTGACAAAAATCAACAGAAACTTCAAAAATGAACCATCCAGGTAACCATTAAAGTTAGACCACGAGGTCACCAATCACACCATCCAGATAAACAGATCTTGACAAAAGACTAAATATTCTTGCCACCAAAACTAATATCAAACTCCACATGCAACTGATCATTTATTGAAAACGTCATCCATTATTTAGGTCAGACCACTGGCTTGCAACTAGCCAAAGATTTTTCAATCAAAAATTCCTTTCCTGCCACCATACAAATCTTGGATAACTGTTTACCTTCGATTCTTGAATTCGGTCATCTCCCTTACGATCTCCTCTCCTTTCCCTGTGACCTAATCGAGATACTTACCTCTACTATTACAGGCTAGCAGAACTATCAAGAGGCAACTTAACTGCCTAAAGTTACAATTAACTTTAAACTGAGGTGGGGAAAGATTTCCCCGTGACACCCTTTGTCCAGGCTTAAAATAAAAGAACCTAACCAGGACAGGCCCAGTCTCGATCTCAGCTGACTCAGCTGTCAGTCTCCTGAGCTCATACCATGGCCAGTCCTTTTTATGCTTTCCCAGGTGAGCTCTGTCCTCCTCCTCACATCTTATTGGCTATTGCACTAGGTGAACAGTGTTCACTCAGTGGCTGTCTTGGTTCAACCTCTGTCAATGTTCAGATCATCATTCCACAAAAGGACAAGGAAAGAACAACGTCCCCAGTGAAAAATCGACCTGAAATGGGCTCCTGTGAGACAGAAACCTGCTGGTAAAGCCAGTATGGAATATCAGATCTACTTTCGTGAAGGGGATCCTATAAATATCTAAAGCACGGATATAATAATATTAGGCAGTTGTAGAGGGATGGGCATAATGGTGGCAACACTGTAGGAACAAGTCATAGTGTACAATTTCTGGCGCCTATGGCAGACCAAAAAAGCAAATGTTAGGGATCTATCATTGTTTTTGATGTGTTGCTAAACTTTGTTTTAAAGATATGCAAAAACCAAATCACAATAAGTACTTAAACAACTAAATATAAATCATTAAAGATATAATCTGCGTCACTGTGGTAGTAAAGTTAGAGAGACTAACCATCCATTTAAAAAGCAAAACGACTAAACTATTGTTTATTTCTCCCTTTACACCTTGACCTTGATACCGTTATTGGAGAGGTGAAGGTAAATCGAGTTTAGGGCGAAAGTACATGTCGTCTGCTGCTCGGTTTGAGACAGACTCGGGAAAAAAGTCATCGTCGATCAAAATGCCTATGCTTCATTTCAACACCAATTTAAAAGATCAAGCCGTTCCTAAAGATTTCGAGATGGAACTGTGCAAAAAAGTGGGAGAAGTTCTGAACAAACCCATGGAGGTGGGTAAAGAATTCAACTAGCACTGTAGCAGAATTTTCTACTGTGTAGGCTAATTTTTATCAGTGCGATGTTATCAACAATGTATCTGTAACATAAGCTACTGGCTAGTTTAGAGCGATAGCTAGTTATGATCATGATGTAGGCCTACATCACAATGTACATGTTGACGCAAAGTGTGGGAGGGGAAGGGGGACTAGAAGTAAGGGAGTAGAGTTTGAAGAATATAAACCATACAATTAAAATTAGGAAGCTAAGTATAAAATATAAAAGTGTTTAAGTTTAACAAGAGAAATTGCAATATTTGCATGCAGTTACACTTCTGTTGTTCATGCACATTGTTATAAAAAATAATGTACAAAAAACAGAGAAAATCACAGCATAAGATTTTTTAGAAAGTGTCACAAGAAAGATTGTTAAAAAGGGAAATGGATGCCTATGGAATCTGTGATGCCTGGTGGTTGGTGTTATGTAGTAAAGTGGATTTTAAAAATATTGTGACACTTAAGCAAAACTGAAAAAGAACTTACCCTAGAACCAGTTACACACATTTTTTGAGATACAAGATCTCACTGTCGAATTGTCAGATAAACTAACCAGACAACCATTGTTTCCAGTTATGCCCCAAAAGTTCAGAACATGTTTCCAATTTTGTAATTGATCACTGGCATAAATGTATCACTTTCCTACCTCCAATGGAGCTTTGAACATATTGTCCTATCTTGACAGTTTGGGGGAAACTTCAGATTGCTTGATATGACATGTCCTGCAAGTCTACATGGTGTGCAGAAATGTTTCTTCAAAAAAGCATCCTGACAATGCACTACAGGCCTACAAAGTGACAGCAAGAAGAAGCCAACGACTTACAGCACGCTCTCTTAACTTATTCAATCCTGACCCCAAGCACTCAAGTCATCTTGCCGGCCTAAAAGCTCTTGGGCTAGGTACCCATTGTGGTGTTGTTACAATGTCAAATATAATAGCAACAGCAACAATACAAGTACATAGTCTGAGAGCTGCTTGGGTTCAGGTCAGAAAGACTACTCAATCTCACTTGAGCGGTGCTAGAGCTCAGGGTTGTACCTGCGTGTAGTGATATACAGTGGTTATATCATATATGTGTAGTGGTTTTGTTACTTCACCTGTACAGAACTCTATATTGGGTGTGTGGCCGTACCAGCTGAATACTAGCAGCTACAACTCTCTAGCAGCTATATCTCTCATGCTGCAATAGCAGACTTTCTTCCTCTATCAATTACTTACTTGATGCTGCTGCAGTTCCCCCACTTCCAGCTTGACTGCCTTCGTGTGACGATGTATATCTGTAACCTCTGTGTATGCTCTATTGTAGCCTTGGAAGAATAAAGTATATCAATAGCACATCCATCCTTCTTCAGAATGTCATGAGAGAAGGAAAGAACCCATACCAGCAAGTAATACCACAGTATGTATTTGAAGAGTACGGGTGTGGATTTCAGAAAATCACGCTGACGATGCACACAGGATTGCGTCAGCTACGAGCGGGGTCTGCTGACCCCATGGCAAGCTTGGACATCTACTCCATCGGTGTCTTTGACGAGGCCAGAAACCCCAACTACACTCCTCCCCTCATGGAGTTCATCAGCCAGAAACTCAAACTACCAGAGAAAAGGTGATTGAGGGCAGTTTCAATTTGGTAATAATTATGAGGTGAACCCTTACACTAAGTGCAATTTGGCACTGTACATTACACTGCCACTGGTAAGTTAACTCATTCAAACCCGAGGCCAAGCACTGCTTAGGTGAGACTTGAGTGGTCTTGCCAGTCTTGAGCCATTCTCAGGCTAGATACCTGTTGTTGTTTTTTTCTAATTTTATTTTACTCATTTTTGTAGTTGTTGTTGCAAGTTATATTTGTCGCAACAACATCACAACGGGTACCTAGCATGAGTGCTGCTGGAGTTCAGGCTGGAAAGACTCGCCTGAACAATGGTTGAGCTCAAGGTTGAATGAGTTAAAACAGAGTGTGACTGTGCAAGTATGTGTGAGAGAGTGTGTGCGTGTGTCAGAGAGAGAGAGAGAAGAGAGAGAGAGAGCAAGCATATGTGTGTGTGACAGAGAGAAGAGAGAGAGAAAGCATAAGTGTGTGCGTGAGAGAGTGAGAGTGTGTGTGTGTGTGTGTGTGACAGAGAGAGAGAGTGTGTGTGTGACAGAAGAGAGAGAGAGTGTGTGTGTGACAGAAGAGAGAGAGAGTGTGTGTGTAATTGTGTATGTGTAAATGAATGTCACTGGACTTGAAGAGCTTGAAACTTGGCAGGAAAGATTGTCAAGTTGAGGCAAGTTATACTGCTGTCATAAAGTGAGACAGGTAATCATAACTAACAGTATAAACCAAACTGTCTTGAATTTTAAAAAAAGAAGAAGAAAGGAACAATAATAATAAAATGCATTTATGCATGCATACACACCAGCATTTTTCACAATAGCCTACCATACACACATAGAAATGCGTGCGCACACACACATCCTTCACAATAGCCCACCACACACACACATGGAAGCACATGCATGCACACACACCCATGCACACATGGAAGCATGCATACACACACGGAACGGGATAGCCTAGTGGTCAGAACATTGAGTTTGCAATCTGACGACCCAGGTTCGGGATATTTTCCCCTGGAGTTAACATCAGTGCAGACTCCTCTCTCCCCCAAAGTCCTTCGGATGAGACTATAAACCGAGGCCCCATGTGCGAACGCACGCAGAACATCCTGCACACATGTTAAATCCTGTTCTGCTTTTTAAATTTGTAAAAATTTGTTTATTCTTTTATATCAAGGATAATGGAATAAGCACTCATGTGCTTTTTTACATCCAGTCCCCATGTGTATGCAGTTTTGTCAAGTTTGTCATCTGTTTCCACCTTGATATAGTCTCATCAGAAGGACTTTTGGGTAGAGAGGAGTTGGCACTGATGATAAGTCCAGGGGAAAATATCCCCTTGAATGGGATTTGAACCCGGGTCAGCAGATCACAAGCACAACACCCTAACCAATCAGGCTATCCCATAGTAGTAGTAGTAGCAGAAGTAATAATAGTATTTGCAGTTACAGTACTAGTAAAGTACCAAAAAAGCACAGCTGCAGTAGTCATAGTAGTAGTGAAGTGCTGAGAAATAGCCATAGTAGTTGCAGTCGAGCACCAACCCAAACCAACCCACTCAAAAGACATAAAAAAGTGACTTGTGTATATGTATAATACATACACACACACACCACCTGTATATATGTGCGTGTGTACGAGTTATGCAGTGTATTTTTCTTTTTTCTTTTTTTTTTGGGGGGGGACGGGGGTCCATTTTCGTTATTGTTTGGTTGTTTTTTTTTGGTTGCGTGTGTGTGTGTGTGTTTTCTTTCTTTTTTTTTCCTCTGTTTCTAATTTTCTTACAGAGTTAGTCTTATCGTTATTATTGGTTATGGTAATAATGTAGTTAGATAATATCGATCAAATTTTTTTGTTCCTAGATAGATGGCTTGATGAAAAAAAAAGCAAATGTATTGCTTATCCAATGTACCATCTGGAAATCTTGAAAAATTGGACTGGACTTTTATAATAATAATAATATATGGAATTTATAGAGCGCTATATCTTGCAAATATATATATATATCTCTGTTTGCAGAGTTCTGCTGGTGTACCATGATTTAGTATTGAGCAACATTGGACAGAAGCTCAGTTAGTTGATCTACAATCGCTGCAGCTGATCTACAATCGCTGCATCCCCATTCCTGCTGGTCATATATATATATATATATATATATACTACTCCCAGTATCTGTTTGAAGACTCAGTTGTTTTTGGTTTTTGTCTATCCGCTGGTGGTTGAATAGATGTTAGTCTTCAGGTAGAGGAGCTGTGATTGTGTCATAGTCTAACAGGGTAGCGCTCCGGCGTTTTCCAGTATGCGAATGATGTGCTAATTATGTGTCGTATGTAAGTGTATACAGAAAATTATTGAAAAAAATATGTTTATTTGATAGTGCCATTCCTTTTTTTGGTTTTGTTGTTGTTGTTTTTACAATGCAAGAGGGGAAGGAAATTTTGTTATGGTTTTTGTGGTCAGCTACTGCAATTCTTGATAATAATCAGTGACCTCCCCCCCCCCCCCTCCCAACCTATTACGCACAAGTTTGTACTCAAACATACACATATATACATGCCACACACAAACATGTTCGCATGGGCACACACACATGCATGCTAACATACTGCTGTGATTATTAGAAACCTGTAACTAGCCATATTGGGTGGGTTGTGTAGTGCCTGGTCTTCTCCTGTGCTTGTCACTCTGCAGAAGATCTGCTCATTGACTTCAGCTGACACATTCCCACTTCAAGCCAGCTCATTACCAAAAAATGTATACACAAAAATGCCAGGAAAAAGATGTGTCAAATTTGCTTGAGAAAAAAAGACAGGAGAATGGACTGGGAAGGAAGAAGAAAAGTCGCAGAGAGAGGCTAGAAAAGTAAGGAAAAAGAAAGAGAGAGTGGTAGAAAAGGGGATATTTTTAGCACAGAATTTTCAGGTGGGGATACTATTTATACTGAAAGAGCCCTCTGGCAATTTGGTGGTATATCCGATTATCATGTGCAAAGTTGATGATCTGGAGTCTGTAGCTAGTACCAATAGACTGCACTGGTTTGGGCACGTTCAACAGAAAGCAGACCACCACATCATAAAAAGAGCAATGAACTTCGTAGTGGATGGAAAGAGACCAAAGGGAAGACCTAGCAAAACCTGGGCTGCCTGTATTGCAGATGGTCTTAGAGAAAGGGGCATAAATAAGGAGGAAGCTCAAAACAGAAGATGGAGAAGGCTCATCAATGTTAAACCTCCCCTGGAAGAAACATGACAAAAAAGGAAGAAGAAGATGCTCACATCTTGCTGTTTACGAATACCGTAAGTTGCCATACTGCTGTGTGTATAGGAAATCTATCACTAAAATGTAGAGTGAGAAAAATTTCCATCATGCTCATGATGGCTTGTCTTAATTGCTGCAATAAACAATGGTTTTTCTGAAAATGTACAAATCTGCTCAAATATCCATCATTCATTTTCCATTACCTCGGTTCATTTCAAGAAATCCTCTCTTGGGTATTTTGTTTTGTTTGTGTTTTTGTCACCATGTAGGCACATTGCCATTAGATACTTTCATTCTCTGGGGTGTGTTTATAAGCACATGCGTTTGTACACATGCATGTGTGTATGCTGGCACATGTATGCTTGCACTGGTTTTCTTCTTTAATTTTTTTTTTTTGGGGGGGTGGGGGTTATCTAGGTAGGTATGATTGCCTGTAAGCAGACCAGTGATTTATACAGATTTATTACTGATGTTGTTGTAGGACCACATGTTTATTGTTAATTTTTATTATCTTTTCAGGGAGTGAATTGTTACTTTCATTTTTGTTGTACCATTGTATACATATATAGACAGATAGATAGATATACATTGCATTCAAGCTGTACTCTGTTCGATATTTGCTGTCGATGTTATTAATATTATCCTTATGGGAAGTAAGCCAAGCTAGTAACGCATTGATAATCATGTTATCCAAAGTGGTTTTTTCTTTTTCTGTAAACATTAACAGTTCTGTCTTTTCTAAGAGTGTTTGATCTCATCAAGACAATTGTATCTTGCTCCTTCAGTTGAAGGTTTTCGCCCCTGCTGCAATCCACACCCACCCTCAACATTTCAGACTAAGAAAATATTTAGTAACAAACCCCAAAATACTTGCGTGCATACATGCACACACATATACGCAAGGCATACAAACATACATGTGTGCACATGCATGCTTGAACACACACAAAATGTGATTTATTCTGCCGAGGTTTGTAGAGAGACGAACTGTTTTTTCCAAATATCACATTCTCCATGAAGTCGGAATGCAGCTACCTTCATGGTGGATAGAAACGGTCGCATATGCAAAATCTTGCCATCGGTGAACCTTGAAGCTCAAGCTGAGGAATGGAAAAAAAATTTTTTTTAATCACATTCGCTGCTCAGTATGTGGTATCTATTACTTTGACCTGTGTGCATTCTGGTTAATCAGTATTTTTTATTTGGTATTATTGTGGTGATGGGAATATTTGGGGGGAACCATGGTCAGAACTGCCATATGGATCTACTCAAACTAGACTTTTTACTGGGGCTATTTGTGGAGGTGGGTTATTATTTTGGCATGTTTAATGGCATTAAATAAAAGTGTGTGTACATGATTATAAAGATTGATGGAGGGGGCAGCAGTGTCTAATGCATGGAGAAGAAAGAGAGAGAGAGTAGAAAGAGAAACAGACACAGAGAGAGATTGAGACACAGAGACACACACAAAAGAGAGAGAAAAAGAGAGGAGAGAAGAGAGAGACAGGAGAAACAGACACAGAGAGACAGAGACACACACAAAAGAGAGAAAAAGAGGAGAGAGAGAGACAGACAGAGAGAACATGGATAGTTGTACAGTACAACAATAACAATAAATGAAATTTACATAGCACTAAATCTTGCAAAGAAATGCACTTCTAATCTTACACAGTCATGCAACCAATGACAATCAATTAAACCACAGATATTACAAACATGGTACACCACAGACCAAATCTATGAAATAAAATTTCAATAGTAAAATGTTTTACAAAAGCACACACGCACACAGAGGTCATATACTTTAGCAGGGTGATGGGGCATGGGTTACTGAAGGTGGGACAGTACTGATATGAAACGAGGGGGGAAATCTTAGGTTTTAAATAAATATGTCTTTAGGCTAGATTTAAAAGTGTAATAACAAGGCTTCTGGCAAAGAGAGAGAGGGAGCTCATTCCAGGTCGACGGACCTGAAATAGAGAAAGCGGAGGCCAACAGTTGATTGGTTGAATCAAGGTATTCGTAGGCACAAGGTATCTGGAGCAGAATGGAGGGAATGTGAAGGAGTGTACAGGTGAAGACATTCACAGAGGTAGGAGGGTGCAGTATTGTGGAGACATTTGTAACAGAGGGTACTGATCTTATAATTTAATAATAATAATAATACATGGAATTTATACAGCGCTATATCTTGCAAAAAACAAATCAAAGCGCTCTCATTCATCCTAGTCTTTCACATGCAGCCAGTTACAATTAATAGATTTTTACAAATTCAAATGTAAACACACACACGCAACAAATTAACAGTTTATTACAAATGTAAACATGCGCGTACCCCCCCTCCCACACACACACACACAAAGGTTGTACACTCGGGCAGGCCAATGGGGCGGGGGAGTTGGTTATTGAGGGCAGGGACAGAAATACGATGAAACAAGAGGGGAGAATCTTAGGTTTGAAATAAATGCGTCTTTAGGCTGGATTTAAAAGCATCATAAGTAGGCTTTTGACGAAGGGAGAGAGGGAGGTTGTTCCAGATCACTGGACCAGAAACAGAGAAAGAGCGATGGCCAACAGTGGACTGGTTGAATCTAGATATTCTTAAGCACAAGGTTTCTGCAGCAGAGCGGAGGGAACGAGAAGGAGTGTACAAGTGAAGACATTCACAGAGGTAGGAAGGTGCTGTTTTATGGAGACTTTTGTAACAGAGGGTACAGATCTTATAGTTAACCCTCTGTGGCACAGGCAGCCAGTGAAGAGATCGCAAGAGAGGAGTAATGTGCTCAGATTTTTTCTTTCTGAGGACTAGTCGAGCTGCAGAGTTTTGTATACGTTGAAGAGGGTGGATAGATGATGCTGGCAGACCAGCCAGAAGAGAGTTGCAGTCGTCCAGACGTGAGAGAATGAGAGATGTGACTAGTTTGGATGTTGCATCAGTGGACAGATACTTATAATTTACTCTGTGGCACAGGCAGCCAGTGGATAGATCGCAAGAGAGGGGTAATGTGCTCAGATTTTTTCTTTCTGAGAACTAGTTGAGCTGCGGAGTTTTGTATACGTTGAAGGGAGTGGGTAGATGATGCTGGCAGACCAGCCAAAAAAGATTTGCTAAAGTCCAGACGTGAAATAATGAGAGAAGTGACAAGTTTGGATATTGCATCGGTGGACAGGTACTTTCGAATTGCACTAATACGCCATAATTAATAGTAGCATGACTGACAGGTCTGGGTGATGAATTTTTGCATAGAGAGTGTGTTGTTGATAACACCTAGATACTTCACAGCAGTGGATAGAGGGACTGATGTATTGCCGAGTTCTATTGAAGCTGTTGTGATGGAAAGAGTTTGTGTTTGGTCCCTACGAACATGGCTTCAGTTTTATCTGCATTATGCTGTAATTTGTTCTGTGTCATCCAGTTTTGAATATCTTCAAAGCAGTGGGCCATATTTGTCAGGAGAGAAGGCAGATTTTCAGGAGTAACACTGCTTTGAATTAGCCAATCTAAAATATGTCCTGATCTGTGCGTTGCTTCGTTTACCAGCTGAGAAAGAGTGGTTTGACAAAGAAAAAGACGTTTGACACTAGAAGAAGACTGGTAATCAAAGAGGAAGTTAAAGTCACTGAGAATGATAAGCTTTCTGGGAGAGAGGCTGTAGTTATCCAGGAGTGACTGAAACTCTTGATGGAAAATGGAAGGTGTCAGATTATTCTTACGGCTTGGAGGTGGACGGTAAAGACAGCAGAAAGTAATAGAGTGGCCAGGTGTGTTGAAGTTGAGTTCACAGACTTCAAAGATTCAGGTGAGAAAGGAAGGGAGTGACAGAAAGAAAGAGCAGGTTCTAGTGTATCTTTATAAACGATGGCAATGCCACCTCCATGGGAGGGTCGGGGAAGAGAAAGACTTTTATAACCAGGTGGTGTCAGTTGTTTTATTTTCAGTTCATGACCGTGTGGTTTTAACCAGGTTTCTGTAAGAAATGTTAGATCAATATTCTGTTCAGAGATGAAATCAGAAATGAGATCAGCTTAACCTTCTGGGCAGACAGATTGTACGTTGAACAAGCACATGCTAAGGAGGTTTGAAGGAGGCAGAGAGGTGATGATGACTGTGGTGAACTAGGATAACTGTCAGAGGATGAAGATGATGATAGAGATGTGGAGAGTGGGGGAGCAGACAAAAGTTTGGATTGAGAGTCAGGTGTAGAAGCTGGTGAAAGAACTGGGCAAGTTTGGGGATTTGCAGTTTCATGCACACCATGATACACATTGCAATAACAACACGTTTTATCAAAGTCATAAACACAGGAAGAAGCAGGTGGATCAGAGGGAAGCGAAGCAGTGTTGTCCTTGGTTACGGTGGTAGCGGTAGAGACAGTGAGAATAGAGAAGGATGTAGGGGGCCGCAGGCGATGATGTCTGCCGGCACGGGTACCTCGTCTAGTTTTGCGGCAGTTGATTCCTAAGATTGAAATATGTTGTTTAAGTCTGTATGGTTTCTTGTAAAACCCATGTGAAAGCAAAGCTCTTCTGTCTTCAGCAGTTAGTGTCATATCAGTGGAGGGAGGAACACTGGGTAGTTGTGGTGGGGAGGGGGGGGGGATCTGAGTTTGTGTTTCACGTGCAATTGTTCACACGGCAGCAGGGTTACAGTAAAATGGGTCACAAGGACCAGCAATGTCAGTTGAACACAAATCATACAGTCAGTTGAATCTTCAAAATGTATCAGAAAATTATAAATCAAAGTAATTCAAAATGTAAATTTTAATGATATTGAGGAAAACTGTTCTGACCAGTCAATGCACGGTGGAGTCACAAACACTTAGATATCAAACTTGTTTTGCTAAACGGAAGAAAGATGCACAAAAACGACACTCAAACACAGAGACACACCCTGCTGCCGGCAATCCAGCGCAAAGGCACATGTTTCACATATCAGATTTGTGCACAAAGAGGCATGATTCTTATATATATATATAAATATTGGGGAACATTTATTATGCTGGTTGTTATGCTTTCACTTTGTGTGGTATATATTTATATATATATAAATATATATTTATATATATCTGCATCCTGGAAGCAAAAATACAGCTACCTTAAATTAATGGTGGGCAAAAAATTGGTCGCATACGAAAAATCTCACCATCCGTGAACTTATTTATTATTTTTTTTAATTTATTTTATATCAAGGATAATGGAATAAGCACTCATGTGCTTTTTTACATCCAGTCCCCGTGTGTATGCCGTTTTGTCAATTCTGTCATCTGTTCCCACCGGCACACAATGGCCTAATCTTACGAAAAAGCGGAACAGGATTTAACGTGTGCGCAAGATGTTCCACGTGCGTCCGCACACGGGGCCTCGGTTTATAGTCTCATCAGAAAGACTTTTTTGGGGAGAGTGGAGTCTGCACTGATGTTAACTCCAGGGGAAAATATCCCCCTTGAACGGGAATCGAACCCGGGTCGTCAGATTGTGAGCGCAATGTTCTGACCACTAGGCTATCCCGTCCCCCCCACTTTGGAACTCTAGCCAAGTCACGAGAGGAAAAAACAACAAAAATCTTCAACGTGAAGAAAGACGGGCTTGGCCAGGTTCAACTTTCCCTGGACTCATGTCAAGAAGTTTCAGTACAGCGCCCTGTCAACTTCCCAGGGAGTTAAAGGAGAAGTCATTCAGTCAAACGTCTGTTGATCCCCAAAGTCAGAATGCAGCTACCTTAATGGTGAGTTTAAAAAAAAACACCAGTCGAATACACAAAATCTCACCACCGGTAAACCTCAGAGCTCTAGTCGAAGAACGAAACGTGACTAAACAAACCCCGATGTGTTACACTTGGGACTTTTGGATTATCATCACACTAGGAATCTCCTCACTCCCAGACCACTGCTCACAGAAAACAGAGTTTTTAAAACAAACGCGGTCCAATACACAAAATCTCACCACCGGTAAACCTCAGAGCTCTAGACGAAAAGCGAAAGAACGAAACGTGACGAAACAAACCCCGATGTGTTACACTTGGCACTTTTGGATTATCATCACACTAGGAATCTCCTCACTCCCAGACCACTGCTCACAGAAAACAGAGTTTTTAAAACAAACGCGTCCAATACACAAAATCTCACCACCGGTAAACCTCAGAGCTCTAGTCGAAAAGCGAAAGAACAAAACGAAAGAAACCTTGGTGTCTAACACTTGGGACTTTTAGATTATCATCACATTAGGAAACGCCTCACTCCCAGACCACTGCTCACAGAAAACGGGAGTAAAAATAAAAAGGTCTTACCCCAAATCTCTAGGATTCAAACCCCCAAACCTTGGCCCAGGCCATAAAGCTTTTGTCAGTTACTGATGTACGTTAAGTGCCAAGGCATATTGATCTAGAGGTAACGCGCCTGCCTAGAAAGCGAAAAGTCCGGGTTGGAAGTGTGCGGTGGTTCAAATCCCGTTTGGACCCAAAACTTTTTTCCCCATCCATTAGACCATGGGTCGACCAAAACAGACCTGGCGCAGAAGTGTTGACGAAGAAACGAAGGCAGCCGGAATGACATGGGCCGAGCTGAAGAGGATCTCTCAAAACCAAGTTCATTGGAGGGGTGTTGTTGCAGCCCTATGTTCCCCAAGGAACCAAGAGGCATAAGTCAAGTAAGTCAATTAGACCATGAGTGACGGTCTGGGTGCTGGTCTTATGGATGAGACAATAAACCGAGGTCCTGTGTATTACACATAATTATTTTAGTGCATGGAAAAGAACCCACGGCAACAAGAGAGTTGTCTCTGGACAAATTCTGTAGAAAAAAACACCACTCTGATAGGGAAACAAATACAGGTGCATACAGAAAATGAAAAAAAAAAAGTGGCGCTGCTCTTGTGGCGACGACGCACTCTCCCCGGGAAGAGCAGCCTGAATTTCACGCGGAGATTTCTGCTGTGACTTTAAAGTGGTTATGAATAAATAAATGAATAATAAATAGTAGTCTGAAACATTGTTTTGCTTTAAAATGTTGAGATGAGATAGTCTTCACCCATGACAAGCTTACAGCATAACAACCTGCACACACTCTCCTTTTAAAGGAGAAAAATCAGTCCTCTGAAGATGCAGTATGGCTGCCTATATGACGCGGTATTCGAAACGAGTCGCACACACAAACTTCTTACCCAGTGTGTACTTACAAACTAACATTGCGAGTCACTTAGAAAACGAGTCATACACACACAAACTTCTCATCCAGTGTGTACTTTCAATCTCACAGTGATTCCCAGGTGGGATGAGTGAGTGAGTGAGTCAGAGTGCACGTTCTGGGTGACCCCTCTGTGTTAAGCTGGGGAACACAACAACAGAAAACTCAAGACCTTGCAGTTTCTAGAAAAGTATGGCACTTCTTGTCTTCCCCCCAAACATGAATAGAGAGAAGGATATATATGTATGTATGCTGCAGAACATTCATCTCCGCACATTCCTCCCACTTGTGCGCATAGATTCAAATATTTTCATACTCTGCCGCATTCGTTAAATCTTTATTCAATCCCCAAAGTTCTCTTGAATTTTTTATATTTTTTAATAGTTTTGCTTTGTGTAAGCCAGTATTCATTCACTCCACCTGGAAACAATCGAGAGAGAAGGCCAAATAGAGTATAGCAACTGAAATATCTGTAATATATAATCGATTCTATTAATTATCAACGTTTAACTCTCTTACGGTTAACAAACAATTTAAATATTTCAGTGAAAAATCTTCACTCTATAAATATCCATCAACAACAACAAAAAATTTTCATTCTCGCTATGTATACTTATCTACAAGAGAAAATTAAAAACAAGAGCTTCTGTACACTGTACTGGCATACAAAATCTAAAAACAAAAACTGACGTTGAAACAAAACATGCCAGTTTTTTTTTATAACTTTTCAGTCCAAAGACATTACATAATGAAAACAAGGCAGCTAACATCTGTACAGTCCACACGGAAAGGTCTAACACAATCAAAACCATAAAGAAATCATCAGATGAAACATATGAACAGATATGCCTACTGCTTTGATTTTGCCAAACCATGTTCAGTAAGGCTTAAGTAAAAACTATGACCATTTTGGATGTTACTTCGCCATTTCAAGGGGTGGGGGTTGGGGGACCAAAAAACCCAACCCACCTCCAATTAAACCCAAATCATTAACTTCAAGTACCTTGGAGCTATTATTACTGAAGAAGTTTCAAAGACCGAAATCCTCGCAAGAGCTGCACAAACAGTTAACAGCAACGATGAAGCTCAAGACCATCTGGAAAGACCGAAACATCTCTCTCAGGACCAAGGTCAAGCTACTGCATGCACTGATCATCTCCACATATATGTATGCATGCGAATCCTGGACACTGAATGCAGATTTACAAAAGAGGATCCAGGCTTTGGAGATGAAATGCCTCAGAAGACTCCTTAGCATTTCATACACGGACCACATTACCAACGAAGAAGTCCGACAAACCATCACCCAACAAGTAAAGCACTATGAAGACCTGCTGACCACAGTCAAGAAAAGGAAGCTCAGATGGTACAGGCAGATAGATCAGATAGGATCTCCAAGACCATACTGCAAGGTGAGGCAGGCTGAAGAAGAAATGGGCAAACAACATCACTGAATGGACCGGGAAGAGCTTCTCCACAACCCAGGCACTAGCCCACAACTGGCGCCAACTGGTGCAACGTTTGTCATTGCAGTGCCCCTATGACCCTGGAGGGGGTTACGGGAGCAGATGAGATGAACAAAAACAATAATTCGCCACTAACAGGAGCCATCTTTTCCTACATCCAGAAAGCTCTAATTGCAGGCATGCCTTCTGTCATGGATGAATATTAGCTGTTCTTGAAAAGGGCCTTTTTTTTTTTTTTTTTTTTACCCAAGTGTCCCAGGAATCTTATTTATATGTGCTTCCTTGGAAGAACTGACACCCACAAACAGATCTGATGACGACAGTTCTCCAAGGTTGAGGGCAGAAGGAAAAGAGGCAGACCACCAACATCCTAATTTGCCAACATCACTGAGATCAGTGGTCTGGGAGGAGGGGTACAGGAGATCATAGAACTCAGCAGAGACAGAGAAAAAGATGGTGAACCCTGATGGCATTGTGTGGAGCTCCTGCTGATGACAGCGGTGATGGAGACAGGTGAACTGAGTTGAGTTCTTGAAAGCAAAATTCCGTATCAAAATCCACTTGGAGCCAAATTGTAGCAACCACTCTGCATCTGCCTCCAATGTCTGTATGATGTGCAGTAGCTGATGGGAATGAACACAGATCTTTGATTTTGCAGTCAACGGGCAAATGGGTCTGAACAAATCACATTTTACACTTCATCTCTCTCAGTGAAATCTTCACCTCCCAAAGCAGCCAAACTACTCCAAAACAGTCATGTCCTTTCCGCTGTCCTCTCTTCTGTGATCTGTAGGTAGAGCCTAGCTTGTTGTGTCACTGGGATTAAAATACATTTTTGAGGTAAAGAGGAAAATCTTGAAATGACCTATTCACAATATACTCCTAGCACAATTCAAGCAATGACAGGTCTCTGTGCACCTCAGTTCATCATCAGTGTTGGAAGTTGATGCAGTGGAAGAGTGTGGCAGAGGAAGGAAGAGGACAGGCAAAGAAACAGATCCACCTCGCTGGACTTCGCAACAGCATTTGACATGGTTCTCCACCACTGATTCTTAGTAGAACTGCACCACTATGGAGTATGAGGGAGTGCCCTCCAACACAGCAAGAGATTCCTGAGGCAGAGATGAACGCAAAATCCCAGTCGAGGGCAACACTTTCAAAGGTTGCACTAGTGTCATTTGGTGTGCCCCAGGGGTCTCTACAAGGCCTCTGCGTTTAATGAATGCTGATGACCTGGGACACAATCACCATTTCTTTGAAGTGAGCTACGGTATCGTTAGCGGAGCTTTTTCACTTTCAGTCTGCTAAGATCAGCTAAGGTTAAGTCAGAGGGTTTGGTTGGTTTTTTTTCACTTTCAGCATCCATACAGTCTTGCAGTGCTTTATCCAGCGTCGAATCTATTTCCAACCGAAGTTTCTCTGATGTTTCTTAGTCACAGCTGGCTCAGTACCACTCTGTAAGGGCAAATTCTTGGCCCCCATGGCACTAACAGAAGAAGGTAGCACGGCACTAACAGAAGACACCGAGGAAATGGAAAGCCAAGCAGAGGAGAGGTGACACAATCCTAAGGTAGTGCTTCAGTGAAAGAAACCCCCCCTATTTTCTCCAAAACTGTGCACATTACAAAGAAGTCGGCATGGCACTAACGGAAAATACCAAGGAAATGGAAAACCAAGCGGAGGAGAGGTCACAAAATCCCAACGAAAGAACACCCCCCTCCCCATCTCATTTCTCCAGAGTAGTCCATTGTATGGCTGTCAACTGAAACCAAGTTCACAGCCAAGTTTTCGAAGGTGGAGATTACACAAACAAGTTCAGTTATGGGAAGGAAGGAAGGAAGGAAGGAAGAGAGGAAGGAATGAAGGAAGGAAGAGAGGAAGGAATGAAGGAAGGAAGGAAGGAGAGGAAGGAAGAAGAAGGAAGAGAGGAAGGAAGGAAGGAAGGGAGGAAGGAAGGAAGGAAGGAAAGGTTTTGGGTGGGGGAGGAGGGAATGTTTTTTTCTTCATCACTGTAAACTGATGTTGCAAGTTTGCCTAAACTGGAAGCAGTGCTTGGCTTGAGTCCTGCTGCAAGGGTGTCCCGCATTCATGAATAAATGTGTGCTACTTTTGTGTGTGTGTGTCTTTGTTTATTTTATTATGTATAATGAGAAAGAGGTGATAAATAGTGTGTTTTTATCTTGAATTTATAAATATCTATATTATATATATTACACACACATATATATATATATATTCATTCTTGCTTAAGTCACTAATGATCAGTTCCCCTTTATATATCTATATCTATATATAATAATGTATGGAATGTATATAGCGCTGAATCTTGTAAAGCAACAAATCAAAGCGCTCAGATGACATTTTTTTTTTTTTGGTTAAATATATTCATTCTTGCTCAATTCACTAATTTTCCTTTTTGTTAGTCAAATTCTTCACCTCAGTACCAACACTGTCTCCCCAACCAATGAACTGTCATTTTTTTCTGTATAAATTACTTCATACAATCGTCAATCCCAGTAATGCCCCCCCCCCAAAAAAAAACCCAACAAACAACTCTTAAAATGCTTTCCCCTCCCCAACCCCTAACAAAACACTCTTTCCAAAATCTATATCTGATTAATAGTATGCAATGTGAAGAAACTCACTAAGTATACACACTATGTATACTCGGCAAACATAAATTGTCCACAACTGAGCATGCGCTTTGATTTGTTGCTTTATACAAGATTCAGCGCTAGATAAATTCCATACTATTATTATTAAATGAGAAGTTGGATCTTTGAGTCAACTCTACTACTGCTAACAAAACGATTCTGTTCCAAAATGTCATGTTACATTTTTCGCTAAGACTCGGTACTGATGAAGCAAGAACATTCTGAAGTCGCGTGGCTATGACTTTGCTATTGACACTAAGCTCAAGAAAGGTTACAGGGCTACAAGAACGACTTCTAACCTGTTTGTAACCGTTTCTGAGCAAACACGAAAGAGAAATTTCTTCTTTATTTCCTCTTTTATTTCAAGGATAACGGAATAAGCACTTCTTCTTCTTCCTTTTTTTGTCATGTTTCTCCCAAGGGAAGTTTGACATTGATGAGCTTCTCCATCTCTCGGAATAAGCACTCACATACTTTTTTACATCCAGTCCCTGTGTGTATGCAATTTTGTAAATTTTTCATCCGTTCCCACCGGCACACAATGGCCTACTCTTCCGAAAAGCAGAACAGGTTTTAACGTGCGAGCAAGATGTTCTGTGTGCGTTCGCACACGGGACCTCAGTTTATAGTCTCATCCAAAGGACTTTTAGGAAGAGTGGAGTCAGCACTGATGTTAAGTCCAGAGGAAAAATCCTCTTGAACGAGATTCGAACCCGGGTTAGCAGATCATGAGCGCATCACTCTAAAACACTAGGCTATCCTGTGACCAAAGCCGCGTGGCTATCACTTTGTTATTGAGACCAAACTCGAAGAAAGGGTTACAGGGCTCAAAGAATGACCTGTAACCCGTTTCAAACTGTTTTCTGAGCAAATGCAAAATAGAAAGAAAACACAAAAAGTTTCCAACTTAAATGTTCTTTCATTAAGGGAAGGAAGGAAGGAAGGAAGGAAGGAAGGAAGGAAGGTGGGAAGGAGGTGAGGCAGGGTTTGGGGAAAGGAGGGGAGTGTTTTTTCAACACAGCTTTTTGAATCCTAATAAAAGCAAAAATTCATAGTAGGCAGGCCCCCCCCCCCCCCCCCCCCCCCTGTCAATTTTCAGATCAAAAGGAAGGCCAGTTCTGTCGAGTTTAGGCCAGAATGATGAAACACGATCGTTCAAACTGAAGACCTTAAATCGACGACACGCACACCTCCACGCAGAGACTCACTGAGTCCAGAGCATGACCACACACCACAGAACTGAAAAACAAACAGCTCTACCTGTTCAGAGACACCTGTGTTTAAAAACGACACCAATGTCCGTCCTTTAATCCACAAGAAAAGCTCGCACACTCGCGCGCATGCACACACGCCGAGAACCTGACTTCACCAAGTTGTGACAGAACAAAACCCTCGCGCGCTAAAAAAACCCACACACACACACCCACACGAGATGTCATCCATACGTGCTAAGGACCTAGACTCTGCCTTATTTCCGGTTCTTGCGGCGTAAACTCTGCCCCTGTCCGGAGAAGGCCTCGAACTGTTTGTCGTCGGTGTCCTGAAAATAAAATATATAAAAAAAACTGTGCGAAACTTTGTGAACACACTTTGACCAGCCGCGCTTGAAGCAACAAACAAAAAAAAATTAAAAATATAAAAAAATTAAAACTGGGCAATAATCTTGAGCATAAGCTGCAACAGAATGGCCAAGACATCAAGCATATCAATATGTCACTAGCTCTCTCTCTCTCTCTATCTCTCTCACTGTCTCTCTATCTATCTATCTATCTATCTAGAGACAGGCAGTCTGTCTCTCTCTCTGTCTCTCTATCTATCTATCTATCTATCTATCTATATTGTATCTCTCTCTCTCTCTCTCTCTCTCTCTCTCTCTCTCTATATATATATATACATATATATATATATATATACATATAAACATGCCAGTGCCTTAATTCCCTCCATGCTTATATATCAAAAAAAAAAAAAAAAAGGGTGAAAGGGTGGCGCAGCGCTAAGTGGCGACGCGTTCTCCCGCTCTCCCCGGGGAGAGCAGCCCGAATTCAAATCTGAGCGCTTTGATTTGTTGCTTTACAAGATTCAGCGCTATATAAATTCCATACATTATTATATCTCCAAGGGAGCACTTTTCAGAAAGATCTTCAATCAGTGTCTCTGTTTTAATGGATATTGATTGATCACTCTCAGACCTACACAAGTTTCTTCATGGCAAGAAAAGCTAGTGCTTTTTTTTTCCACCCCGGATAAAACTGAATGCTTTTATCACCAAATATTTATAGCAAAAATATAAAATATTTGTATGGTGAGGAAATTACTAGCAGTCATGTAATTTTTTTAAATGTAAGAGTCTAGAACCATTCTTGTCTTCTTTTTCTGAGAAATCCTTGGATATGGTATTTACAAAGTTTAATTTGGCGTTTCATATAACAGAAACTTTGATGCAGAAACAGTAGTGAAGGACAAGTGTAGGTAACCACTTACAATTTCTCAATCATTTTTGAAAACGATTTTCAAATATTTTCAAAGATAACAGAATCTTTAATGAACAGTCCTACAGGACATTTGTTATAGTTATAAGTCATATTAGCATTTGTTATATATTCATTATTGTTATAATTGGTTAGCCCTTTTCTGTGTACTGCCTACGATATTTAGCAACAGATACCAATTTCACAGCACACAACCATCAACATACGCCCACTTCCCTCCCCTTCCTATCGTCTAATACCACTTTGAGAAAAACAGACGTAAAATTGAAGCAACAACAAGCATAAAGCACAAATGAAAAAAAAAGGAAAAAAAAAAGAAAAAAATTTCAGTGAAGTCACCAGACTTGCTCAGATTTTAAGAAGGGATAATGCGCTCCAGATGGGCACTATAGCTGTATTTTCATTTATTTTTTTATTTCATAATCGAGGATAATGGAATAAGCACTCATGTGCTTTTTTACATCCAGTCCCCGTGTGTATGCGTTTTTAGTAAATTTTGTCATCTGTTCCCACCAGCACACAATGGCCTACTCTTTCGAAAAAGCAGAACAGGATGTAACATGCGCAAGATGTTTTTTGTGCGTTCGCACACGGGGCCTCGGTTTATAGTCTCACCCGAAGGACTTTTGGGGGAGAGTGGAGTCTGCACTGATGTTAACTCCAGGGGAAAAAACACACCCTTGAACGGGATTCGAACCCGGGTCGTCAGATTACGAGCGCAGTGTTCTAACCACTAGGCTATCCTGTCCCCCATGAGCTGAGTGGTTAAGACTCTTTGACTGGAATCCTGTGAGGTCAGTGAAGTTTTAGGTTCGAGTCTTGGCAGCAATGTCTGGTGAATTGCAGGTTGGGTGTTTTCTTCCCTATATCCCAGGTCAACATAAGTGCAGACTTGCCAGTGCCTTAATTCCCTCTGTGCTTACATACACACGCAGAAGATCCAGTATGCACGTTTAAGATACCGTCATTCAAGTCAGCGTTCAGCGGGTGACAGAAACACGAACATACCCAGCATGCACCCTGTGCTGTGAGAAGTACGGGCTCCGCCAGGATCAACTCGCTGAAGGGACACGCCCTGAAGAACGGTGTGCAGTTCCCTAACGACTCTTCAGGAAGTTAAGAGAGAAGAGAAAGAGAGAGAGGGAGAGAGTGTGTATCTTTCGTTGCTAGATGAAAGGAAGGGGGGGGTGGGGGGGGGGGGGGGGAAGGTAGTGCTGGAGGGGTGAGGTGGGGTGGGAGGGGGAGAGGGCAAGAAATTGCATGCCTGTTTTCCTTGCAGATATTTGTTTCTGAATGCGCTCACAGTTAAAATCATCGAGACACGCATGCATGTAACGTAGACATTTTTTGTTTACTAACAAATATGATTAAGAGATCCCTGTCCATTCAGTTTCATTGTACAGTAACTTTTTGACGGACGCTTCAGCCGAGTGGTTAAGACCGTTCGACTTCAATCCCATGGGTCCATGAAGTTCCGAGTTCGAATCCTGGCACTGTCTGGTCAATTAAGAATGGGTTGGGTTTTTTTTAACCATCTCCCAGGTCAACTTAGTGCAGACCTGCCAGTGCCTTGATTTCCTTCGTATAGATTATGCAGAAGATCCAATAAGGACGTTAATGATCCCATTAATTCATGACAGTATTCGGTGGGTTGTGTAGATTATGCAGAAGATCCAAAAAGACGTTAATGATCCCGTTAATTCATGACAGCTTTCGGTGGTTTGCGGAAACATGAACACACCCAGCATACATCCCTGAAGTCGGAATGCGGCTACCTTCATGGTTTGCCATGTCTTGTTCTGAACCATTTCACTGTCCTGCTTTGTGTCCATCACAATATCCATTCCGGTTCCCTATACACAGTATCCGTGTCCAGCATGTAGTGATTTTGTCAGGAAAAATCGGAACAAGTGCAGGGAACAGCATACTCTAAGCTGGCACGGTCTCTCAAGGGATTGTCTAACCCCCATCCTTTCTGCCTTGCTGCATAAGGCATCACTCTCCCTGTCAACCGTGTCTCCCACTAACTGAACCAAAGCGAACTTTTAAAGTCACAGAAACCGATTCGAAAGTACAACTTTTTTCAGAAAAATTACAACTGTTACAGAATCAAAGAGTAGGTTTTAGTGTCGAAAAATACAGAACTATTTTTAAAAGATGACAGACAAATAAAGATCATAAGAAAGATACAGACAGACAGAGATGAGAGAGATGGTACCCCCAAAAAATCAACAACAACTGGATTATGAACAAAAGAAGACAAGACGTTTTGACATGATAAAAAAAAAAGACACAGACAGAGAGGAAAGAGATGGAATGAACACAACAAGTGGATTATAGAAAAAGAAAACAGACATAATCATTGACGGGGGATGGGATAGCCTAGTGGTCAGCACATTGCGCTCGCAATCTGATGACCCGGGTTCGATTCCTGTTCAAGGGGGATATTTTCCCATGGAGTTAACATCAGTGCCGACTTCACTCTCCCCTAAAGTCTTTTGGATGAGACTATAAACCGAGGTCCCATGCGCAAATGCACGCAGAACATCTTGCACACACGTTAAATCCTGTTCCGCTTTTCATAAGAGTAGGCCGTCGTGTGCTGGTGGGGACAGATGACAGCATTTACAAAACCGCATACACACGGGGACTGGACGTAAAAGAGCACATAAGTGCTTATTCCATTATCCTCGATACAAAAGAATAAATAAATATTTTATAAGACACAAACAAACAGAGACAAAGAGAAGGAATGAACAAAACAACCGGACTATGAACAAAAGAAGACATTACATAATGATAGATATAATAACAAAGACACAGACACAGAGAGAGAGAGAGAGAGAGAGACAGAGAGAGAGAGAGAGACAGAGAGAGAGAGAAACAGAGAGAGAGAAAGAGAGAGAAAGAGAGATAGAGACAGAGACAGACAGAGAAAGAGAGAGAGAAGAGAGAGAAAGAGAGACAGAGAGAGAGAGAGACAGAGAGAGAGAGAGACAAGAGACAGACAGACAGACAGACAGACAGAGACACAGACAGACAGACAGAACGAACAAAACAAACCTCTGAGTTTCCGTTGGCTGCTGGTCGGGAGTTTCGGATGAAGTTGATGCTTCCCTTTGTGTGGTTGTAGTTGGGGATGCCCCTACAACAATTGTCACTGCACGCTTCAGTTTAGAACATGCGCAACAAAACCAGCACCCAGCCTCCTCACAAACCCTCCACACTTCCGAGGCTATTTTCCTCGTTGTCTGCAAGTTCTAAATGATGTCGCCACGCGCTTTACGAAACGCAAAACAAAAATGAGCAGTTAAACTTTGTAAACTTTCAAACCCCCACCCCCCCCCCCCCCCCTCACCCAAAGCCAGGAGCCTGTCAGTATAAATAGCATCCCCACATTCTGGAAATTCTGTGCTAGGAATTCCCTCTTTATTATCCCCCTCTTTTATTTCTGCTTTGTTCCTTTTCTTCCTGTCACCTCCTTCTCGTCTTTTTTCTGCCTTCTTGGTCCATTCTCCTGCCTTTTTTTTCCAGAAATACTTAAAAGATAACAAATCTCTCCCATGCTGGGCCTGACTTGACCGGTGCTTAACGGCAGTGTAACCCATTTTCGCTCATATAACAGACAACAATATTTGCTGTCAGTGCGTTTGACGAAGAAGCTAAACCCTCAATAAATTCTGGCTATTTTCCTAACCTTTGAAGTCCTTAACGTCACTACGCACTTCAATTTACAAAATGCAAACAGTGCCAGCAATTATCCTTTTTTTTTTCTTTTCATTTTATTCTTTTATATCGAGGATAATGGAATAAGCACTTATGTGCTTTTTTTACATCCAGTCCCTGTGTGTATGCGGTTTTGTAAATTCTGTCAAATGTTCCTCTTAAACCATCCATACTTTATTTTATTTTTTTAAAACTTTGAATCCCATCCCCGCTTAAAAAGCCCAGGTTACCTATTCTTAGGAATTCTCCCCTTCTCCTGGGCTAGTTAAAAGTTCTTTACATTAAAACTGTCAACAGCAAGAACGCTTCTGATAAAATAAAAAAAATTACTACTTTCGGCATCTTAGAACTGCTGTGTACAGAAAACTTGACATCGAACAGAATCTTCAGAAAGAAAAGACTGGAATAACGTACGCGTTTAACCGTTCATGAATCAAAAAGACAAACTGCCTTCAAGTCACAGTGAATCTTACTCAACCAACTCCCTAACCGTGCCCCTCATGCTTGAAACATTATTTGCAATTAAGCAAACCACTTCTATATTTTTCTTTTCATTTCATTGTAGCAATGCAAGAAGGAAGGTGGAAGGACAGTCAAGACCTTCACATGCCACACAAGTAAACCATGAGGTTCTGGGTTCAATTCCCAGCCTCACCCTTTCTTCCCAGTTTCTTCTTCTTCTTCTTCCTTTTTTGTCATGTTTCTCCCAGGGGAGGTTTGACACTGATGAGCCTTCTCCATCTCTCTCTGTTTTGAGCTTCCCAGTTTGACGCCCACAAAAAATCGAACCGAATGTCAAAGTCCTTCACATGAGACTATAAACTATGAATGAACGCATGCAGAAATCTTGCGAACACACATTAAAAACC
Source organism: Rapana venosa (assembly GCA_028751875.1). Taxonomy (NCBI): domain Eukaryota; kingdom Metazoa; phylum Mollusca; class Gastropoda; order Neogastropoda; family Muricidae; genus Rapana; species Rapana venosa. The sequence goes on along the minus strand of CM054156.1, from coordinate 13,034,834 downwards.
CATTACACTTTTTGGAAGAGGAGACTATTTCGTGCCAGAAGGAACGGATGACAAATTGAAAAAAAAACAAAAACCCAAAAAACAAAAATCCCAGCATCGCCACAGGTGTTGGTCATGTCTAGACGCCATCCCTGATTTCAGGATGCTGCTACCTAAATGTGGGGTGGGGTGGGGGTGTGGGTTGGGTGTGAGGGGTGTGGGGGGGAGGGGGGAGTGGGTGGGGGTGGGGTGGGTGGGAGGTTAGGGGGGGAACCGGCCGCATACGCAAAAATCTCACCATTGGTGCACACCTCAAGAGCTTTAGCTGAGGAACGAAAATAAAACAAACGCACACAAAAATTCCCATCATTACTAGTATTATTATCATTATCATTATTATCATCATCATCATTGTTGTTGTTGTTGACTGCAGTCTCACCTTCGCTGCTGACCATTCTGTGAGGATTGGGGAGAGCTCTCCGTTCCTTTCTTCTTTCCGTCCAGCCTGTTCCCTTGCCCAATGAAAGGCTGCAAGAGTTTCAACGCACACACGCACGCAAGCAAGCAAGCACACACGTGCGTGCACGCAGGCGCGCGCGTGCATGCAAACACACACACCACACACACAACTACACAACACACAACACACATGCACCCACACACACGCACACACTCACACACACACAAGCATGCACACCCATACGCACGGACAAACACACACGGACACACACATGTGCATACACATGCACGTTTAAAAAAAGCAAGATACACTGACCCAGTCATGCTGATATTATCTAGCACTTGAACAGTAATTTTTGGTGTTGCCAAAAGATGTAACTTCAACCTTTACTCTCTGCTAGTGATTGCCAGGTTAAAAAATTTACCCATTGGCAGCCAAAATAATGCTAGTTACAAACATGCATAGATATGCATACACATACAGTATGCATGCACACAAACACACATACACTACACACACACATAAACACACAAACACATAAACACACAACAAACTCTCTCTTATACATCCACACACACAACACATAACACACACACATTATACACACACAAACTCTCTTATACATCCACACACAAACACACACATACACCACATATACACACACCAACACACACACAACTCTCTCTTAACATCCACACACAAAACACACACGTCAAACACAAACACTCACACACACACCACATCTCTCTTACACACCACACCAAAAAACACGTACATAAACACACACGCTCTCTCTTAAACAACCACACACAAACACACACGTACAAACCTACCCACACAACACACTCAAGAGAAGTTTTCCACAGTCATGTTAATGTCTTTCAAGCCTATCTGCTCCACTACATATGTTTCCTCCACACTTGTCTCTTTTCAGCTCCTCCTTATCCGAAGGAAATTCAGAAAACAATATAAAACAGTGTGCAGGGACAAAGAAAATACACACAACACACACACAGATACACACACACACAGATACACACACACAAACTCACACACGGATACACACACTCACACTCAGGCTCATATAAATATTCTCTCACACACCAGCCGCCATGGCGCAGTGGTTAGCGCCTTGGGTTACGGACTGGAAGGTCGCGGGTTCAATTCCCATAAGAGTCATAGGGATTTTTTGGACTCTGGCCGGCTCCTACCCAGAGTGAGTGTGCTGGGGGCTCAGTGGGAAGACTGGGACCACACAGTCGAGCTTCATCCACTTAATGGATGCGAATTTGAGAGTGTTGCTCAAATTACCTGACCAACACTGCAGGTGTCTGTTTCTCTCGGGCCCGGTTGACGCTGGGATATATTATGATAGTAAGCGTAGAGTGCAACCCTGTCAAGTAGTCTCAAAGCATATGCACTTCCACAGCAGCATCATTACGTCATCCTCATTGTCATTGATCATCATGCAATTAAAAAATTGCCTCTGATTCGGTGGTCCCAGTTGCTATGGTCTCATGGTGACCTCAGATTCAGTTTCCCCATACACTTCTGATCCTGTGGTGAGTTTGTGTCAAAGCCTTTGGGGTTGGAGGTTTGCGGGGGACGGTTGTTGGAGGGACGTTGTGGTGGTTGCTACCTCGGGTGGGCAACTCACTCAGTCTGGCTCCGCGACTAAGCTAATATTGTCGTTAGGAGGGGGCTTAGTAGGTGGTGTCCTGCGTATGTTAGCTCAGAACAGGCACCACTGAACACCGCCAAAGTGACCCAGCAGCAGTGCAGGACCCCTCTGGCTGGTGGCCCCACGGCGTCCTGATAGTGATGGGCTCCCTGTGGACCTCCGACTCTGAGGATGAGACAGCAAATCTGGGTATGGTTGTGGGGGGGGGGAGATTGGAATGAGCGGCGTGGGAACAGCAGGACGGGGGACGTCACAGAAGATGGTAAAGGTAAAGGTAAAGGAGTCCCATAACCTATGTGGTCGTAGGGGAGCGAGGCGTCAGAGACCTCACTTCTCTAGGGCCAGCATATTGAGGGCGGCGCCCATCTCCTCTCCCTCGCTGCTTTACCTTCCCTGACCCTAAAGAGGGCAGGTACCCATTTACAGCTGGGTGAACTGGGGGAACTGTACTGAAGCCAAGGCGCGCAAACGGTCACCCATCCAACTGGTAACCACGCTCAACGCTGCTTAACTTGGCTGGGGGAAAGCGAGTGCTCCGACCACTGAGCTATCCCGTCCGAGGCAGCAAAAAAAAAACAAAACAAAAAAATTCTCTCACACACACACACACATGCACGCACACACAAACATTTCTAACTTGCATTCATGTGCTGTGTCCATTCCTTTTCATACCTCATTGTTGACAATAGTATCTGTTTATCTGCCTCAAGGACTGACTGACTGAATGGCGCTTCGTACATTACAGGAAGATCATGGCAAGAAGTATATCATTGTAGGTGATTTTAATGCTCACTCACCTTTCTGGGAAAAAGATTGTCAAATAATCACAAGCAATCGTTTTGTTGAAAATGTAGTTGATTCTTCCTTGTGTTTTTAAAATGATGGTCGTGTAACACGCATACCTGGTAATTCTAATCACAGGGCAACTGCTATCGATCTCACTCTAGTTTCACCTGAACTGGTACCAGAATGTAAATGGGATCCATTAACTGATTCCCTCAACAGCGACCATTTGCCAGTTGTGACTAGAGTGGATCTCGATAGATCTTTGTCAACAGTTTCAAAAGAAGATAAAGTTCCCAATTATAATTATAAACGTGCTAACTGGGAAAAATTTACAAATCTTCTACAATCATATAACACGCCGGACATGGACAGCCAGTATACTGATAGTCTATATTCATCTTTCACAAATGCAGTGCTATCAGCTGCCACTGATTCTATTCCTAAATGGAGACAAATAACATTTCATAAAAATATTGGCAATGTATGGTGGAATGATACCTGTCAAAAAGCAAAAGAAGAGAAAAAAGTAAAACTAATAGCTTATCTAAAGAATAGATCTGAATCAAATCATACAGAAATGAAGAAAGCCAAAAGTAAATCTAACAGAATTATTGCCCAGGCAAAGAAACAATACTGGTCATCATTTTGCATGTTGGAGGTATCCAACTATAAAGATTTGCAGAAAGTGTGGGGAAAAATAAAAGTCATGAGAAATGGGATAAACTTACCCCAGTGCCCCATTAGATTAGAGAACTCAAATCTACCTTCCAATTTTGAAACAGCTGAAGCTTTTGTGGAAATGTTTGCAAACAAGTTGTAAAACTGGCCTGTCAGAGAAGAACAAAAAATTTAGAGAAAAACATGAGTTGAGCTTCAGACACACCACAACGAATCTTGATAGACAACAAAATCATTATGTTAGCGCTCCGCTCACGTTAGAGGAGGTAAAAGCATGCATTGATAATCTATGTGTCAAGAAAACAGCAGTAGGTTTTGATGGAGTTTCTAATGAAATGTTATGTCATCTACCACCTAGTTGGTTAAACTTTTTATATCTCTTTTTCCAAAAGTGCTGGAATGAAGGTCAGCTCCCACTCATTTGGAAACAGTCTATCGTTGTACCAGTTAATAAACAAGGAAAGCCTAGAACCGATAAAAACAGCTACAGACCTATTGCTCTTACATCTCATACATGCAAACTCATGGAAAGAATTATTTTAAGACGGCTTATTCATCTTTGTGAAAAAAATCAAATCATTCCTGTGAATCAAGCTGGATTCAGGAAAGGTCGATCGGCTATTGAACATCTAGTAAAACTCACAACACAAGTCAAACAACAGTTTGCCAGACGTAAAAGTATTCTTGCAACTTTTTTTGACGTAAAAAAGGCATATGAGCAAGTATTGGAATTTCGGGTTGTATGTTTAACTTCATCAAACATTTTCTGACAGATAGAGCTATTCAGGCAAGAATAGGAGGTACATATTCAAATACAAGAACTTTGGATATGGGTTTACCCCAAGGTTCTGTAATTGCCCCTATTTTATTTAATATACTAATAGCTGATTTACCCAAAATGTTGTCAAAAGATTCAGTTTTAGTTCAGTATGCGGATGACATTTGCTTGTGGATGACTTACTTATGTCTCTTGGTTCTTTGGGGAACATAGGGCTGCAACAACACCCCTCCAACAAACTCGGTTTTGGGAGATCCTCTTCAGCTCGGCCCATGTCATTCCGGCTGCCTTTGTTTCTTCGTGAACACTTCTGCGCCAGGTCTGTTTTGGTCGACCAACTTTCCGCTTCCCTTGTGGATTCCAGTCAAGGGCCTGTCTGGTGACACTTGACGCAGGCTTGCGGAGTGTATGGCCGATCCATCCCCACTTCCTTTGTTTAATAATGGACTCGATTGGGGTTTGTCTGGTCCTGTCCCACAGTTGTTTGTTGGATATGACTTCCGGCCACCTGATGTTGAGGATGTACCTGAGGCATTTGTTGGTAAAAGACTGGAGTTTGTGGGTGTTGGTTTTTGTTACCCACCAGGTTTCTGAGCCATAAAGTAGGACCGATTTGACATTGGTGTAGATGCTTGTGGATGAAGGTAACATTAAAATGAAAGACTCCACGCAAGCTTTAAAGTACATAGAGAAACTTTATCAGTCTGAACTGAATAAAACCAGCTCATTTATGACAGAAAATGGGCTTAGCTTATCGCTTGAAAAAACAAATATGATGCTTTTTAATTCAGGTTATGACCCTGGGAAGCTTCCTTCTTTTACTGTAGATGACACTGAAATATTATACACCCAACATGTTAAATTTCTGGGCGTTATTCTGACTCCTAAATTGTCTTGGTATAATCATATCAGCCATATACTGAATAAAGCAAGAAAGAGTTTAAATTTTCTAAACAGGTGTGCTACCTCTTGACGAACACAGAGAATTCTGTGCTGCAAAGTATATTTTGAGATGTTATTCAAACGAAAATTATTCACAAAAAGAAGTTAGCTTAAGATCGGATATAAATTTTGTTAAATGAGCTAGGTCAATTGAATCACTAACATCTATAAAGACGTTACACTTCGGATATCTTCAAAGATTCTAAAATTGATGACAATGTTCTTGCTGTTACACCGTCTTTTTCAGCTGTCCCTGAATGGGAAATGAATAAGCCAATATTTGACATGTGTCATACAAATGTATCAAAAAGCGATTCACCTAACATACTTGCAATCTTAGTGAATTCGCATATTGACACTCACTATTCAGACCACTTAAAAATATTCACAGACGGATCAAAACTTGATACTGAGCATATAGGTGCAGCTTTTGTTATACCAGCCCATAACATTGAGAAAATATATCATATAACTAGTGGCGTTTCTATCTTTACTGCAGAGCTCTTCGCAATATTGATGGCTCTCAACTATTTTGTTCCAATTCCTTACAAAGATTTGAAAATTGTACTATGCGTTGATTCTAAATCTGTACTGTGCGCATTAAATTCCTTAAATCAAAATACTAGACTAGAAATGATCACTGAAATCAAACATGCTGTTCATTTATTGTCGTTGAAAGGCATCAGTGTTACTTTTTGCTGGGTTCCTTCCCACTGTGGGATCATTGCTAACGAATGGGTCGATAGAGCTGCGTGACGAGGAGCACGCAATGTTGAAGGATCACTTATAGTCAATATTTCGTTAGACTTGCGAGAGGGTTATGAACTTTTAAAGCATACTTCCTATAATAAGGCCATTAAAAAATTGTTAAATTCTAATTGTTATTTCACTCAAAATTGCCTAAATATGACAGATGTACAAAACATTAAGCGTTCCTGTGCAAAACCACCTATGTCTGCTTCCAGAAATATATCAAGCTTGGTTTATAGATTTCGTTTAAATGCTCTTCGCACAAAATACTGCAAGAACATACTATGCATGTGTGGAAAACAAATTAGCTTCAGACATCTACTTACTGGTTGTCCTAGAATTAAAGAAATCGTTTCTATGACATTGAAAGATCCGTTACTTTTAGAATCATCTGTAACGCTTAAAAGCATCCTAAACAATGATATACTTCTTTGCAGAATTTCTGAATGTCTGCTACACAGCCCAGTCGGTATCTTCCTGTGATTGATCATCCTGTTTTAAAGCTTATCAGTTAATGAATGTTCTGTAAACCTCTCTAAATGCCCTTTGTTGTTGTTTTTTACCCCATACTTTGTGCTAATATCTACGTAGAATATGTTAACGTTCCCAAAGTTCAAACTTTTTGGCTAGTTATAGTATCTATTGTTAGTTTTCGGTGTTTTTCTTGTTCTATTTGTTATCCATGACTGGTTGAAGATTTAGAAACATGTTCTTGATCATTCCCCTATAGTTCTTTCAAATAGTAAGGCCCTAGGTTCTTTTATAACTGTTTGTTGCTTAGGTCATTTTATTGGCACACACACACACACACACATTAACACACACACACGCACGCAAGCCTCCCACACATACTCGCATGCTCACACGCAAACAAGCAAGCGCGCACACACATACATGGATACACACAAACACACATATACATACGCAACACATGCACTCACGCACATATACACGCACACTCACACACACATGCAGGCACACACATACACTTCACAATTTCTCTGATATATTTACACACACACACGCGTGCGAGCACACACACATACACTCACACCCTCACACACTCTCAAACGCACACAATGTCACTCATATACTCACTCTCACTCATTCACACACACACACACACACACACACACACACACACACACACGCACGCACACACACACTCATACATGCACACTCATACATGCACACTCATACACGCACGCACGTATATAAACATACACACACTCACACACACATGCACGCACACACACATGCAAGCACACACACATGCACGCACACACACACACGCACACGCATGCACACACACACACACTTAACCGTCTAATATCACTTTTTGGTGGAAGGACGTTAAACTGAAGAACTAACTACACACACACACACCTGCAATCTGAAAAGAAAAAGTCTTCTTTTAAAAGAAAATAAAAAAAGGAAAAAAGAAGAGGTCACTCACCCTGAATCCCATGTCTTCCTCATTTTCAGTTTCCATCGGCTGCAACAACAACAACAACAAATAATAATATGCAAACTGTCAAACAGAATTATTTCAATTAACTTCTTAACTCAAAGGAGTTGCAGTGAAATGGATCCCGCCGTTTTGTGGTGATGCATGATTTTGGCTATATTTTGAAAAATTCAGCAGATTTACCCGACATAATAATGACATACACATTATACATCATTGAAAAGTTTATTATGTCTACTTTTGAGATTGTTACACAGTTTTACAATAGAAGACTGTAATTTTTTTTGCTAAAACAAATTTTCAAAATATATCACTGAATGCTGAAAAATGAAAAGTTTTGAAAATTAGGGCTGCTTATCTTACATGGCTTGAACTGTTCATCAAATAGTCCCCTTCAAGCAATGTGATGATTTTTCACCAAAGTAAAGTTCCCTGAAATTGGCTGAATCCATCTAATGTCACTTTTTGCACAATATAGATTTTTTTTTTTAAATCATAACACTGGAGAGTGCCAAATCCCAAAGAATACGCTTGTCGACATGTCAAAGAAAAATAGCCAAAACACAGAAACTAGACAAGCTTATGGTCAAGGGAAGCAACTGTGTTTAGAAAAATGATTGCTCTACAGGCCAGAGTACTTTCACTTCAATTGAACGTCAGTGTATTAAAAAATTCGTAATTCCACCGAATCTGAAGCTTCGACATGTCACAGTGAAGGAGAGGAGTACCAAATCTTAAGATTCGGCACAACCTCATTGAGTCAACCCTTTCAATTCCAGCACCTGCTTGTCCCCCATTCCATTGAAAAACTACCCTTCACTCCAAGAAACAACAGCGGTAAAGAAAAATACCATACTAGCGAGCACATCCTTCAGAGGTGCACGCTATTCAGCGACCTGAGGAAGATTGTGCGGTCGATGGAGATAACCCTGCAAACTAAGCTGTACAGCCCACAAGAGGAGCCGGAAAGGACATACAGCCACTATTTTTTTCCCCCAAACACGGTGTAAAAAGCGAACACAAGAGAAGGAGAAGACTCCAGGAAACCAGCCTGAAGCGAACATTCATCCCCCTTTCATCCTCAAGGTCCTGAAAATCTGGGATGCAGGTGGTCAGCATCAGCAACACACTCCCCCCGACGTGTACATCTTCAGTACTCAGGAGCATCTGGTACCCTGGGCTTCCACAAGATTTGTTCCTCCAAGGCCTGGTCCATGTCTGTGAATGGAAGGTCTCCTGGGCCCCTCAAGAGCCAAGGGAAAGTCCGCAAGACTGAAGTGGTTGTGTGGCACCCTTGATGGCCATGGGGAAAATCATTACGACTTAACGAGTCTGCATAGCGCACTGATTATATGGTATTGTGGGGAGGGGACAAGATAGCCTGGTGGTTAGAGCACTGTGCTCGCAATCTGGCGGCCAGAGTTCAAGCCCCCACAACCCATTCAAAGTTTTTTTCCCCCCCTGGAGTTAACATCAGTACCAACTCCACTTTTCCCCTGAAAAGTCCTTCAGATGAGACTATAAACCGAGGTCCAGTGTGCGAATGCATGCAGAACATCTTGCTCACACGTTAAAACTCGTTCCGCTTTTCAGAAGAGTATGCCATTCTGTGCCGGTGGGAATAGATGACAAAATTGTATACACAAGGGGGACTGAATGTAAAATTTTAAAAAAAGCACACGAGTGCTGATTCCATCATCCACAAAATAAAAGAATAAAAACACGCACCACACACACAAAAACACACCCTCTCCAGCTCTTCACACATTTCAGCCCCCACCCCCACCATTTCCCGCCCTCTCCACCCCCCCCCCCCCCCCCCCCCCCCCCCATCGCAAACTGTCCACTTCTCACCTGACCGTCTGTATCGCTCCTCCCTTCATCCCCTTTGCTGAAGCTCTTGGGTTCCTGGTAGCCCACGGGTGGGGCAAAGTCGACCTGCACGAAAGAGAGTGTGCGCAAAAAACGTGTGGAAAGTGAAATCCATGGCCCATCAACAGTCTATCGGGCATGTATGCGCCTGCATGTGTGCGTGTGAGTGCGTGCGTGGGTGCGTGTGTGTATGTGTGCGTGTGTGCTGTGATATTTTTATTTGAAGTTATCATGGAACGTTTAAACCAATATCGAAACGTAGCTTTCTTTGTGTGTCTTTCGAGATCATGGTTCATATAAATCAAAGTGCCTGTCAGTATTGTAATTGCCCTTTATGGGATGATTAAAGTGTTTTTGACTTGACTATCTCACATATAATTATCAATATACTGACATTCACAGAGATAGATCTACGCATTTGTGCGCAGAACTCACACACACACACACAGTCACACATGCCTGCGCATAGAGTTCAAACCGTATGTATGATTGCCTGCACAGAAATTCCTATGCATGCCCCCAAACATGCACACTGACACACACGCAAAATGTCTTAATAGTCACAAATACTCATACGAATGCATGAATTGACACACACACATGACAAGTCCTTGATACAACTATTCAACCACACATGTACTGACTTTCAAACACCTATGATAGAAGTGCGCAAACACACGCACGCACACACACACACATGCACACACCCTCCGTCCCCCCCTCCCTCCCTCCCTCCCCTCCACACACACACACTACTCATAGTTACATATCATGTTAATGACGTTTTTAGTTTCTAATATTCCCAATGTCTTGCCAAATTTCTTTGTTACATCATGTAAACATTTTAACACATATTTTTCAATGGGATCTTCTACCAGTTCTATATTATATATAATATCACAATTGGGGACGGGATAGCTCAGTGGTCAGAGCGCTCACTTTCTCACTGCCAATGTTAAGCAGCGTCGAGCGAGGATGCCAAGTGGATGGGGTGACCATTTGCGCGCTTTGGCTTCAGTACAGTCCCCCAGTTCACCCAGCTGTAAATGGGTACCTGGCCCTCTTTAGGGTCAGGGAAGATAAAGCAGCGAGGGAGAGGAGATGGGTGCCGCCCTCAACATGCTGGCCCCTAGAGAAGTGAGGTCTCTGATGCCTCTCTCCCCTACGACCACATAGGTTATGGGACACCTTTACACAATAGTGAAAAGACGTTAAAATCAAGAATGAAAACACACACACACAGAGCTCCTCTCTACCACCTCCCCCACCCCCCTCCTCTCTTGGGGGGACGGGATAGCCTAGTGGTTAGAACACTGCGTTCGCAATCTGACGACCTGGGTTCAATTCCCGTTCAAGGGGATTTTTCCCCTGGAGTTAACATCAGTGCAGACTCCACTCTCCCCAAAAGTCCTTCGGATGAGACTATAAACTGAGGCCCTGTGTGCGAACACATGCAGAATATCTTGCACACGCATTAAAATCTGTTCTGCTTTTCAGAGGAGTACGCCATAGTGTCGGGGATGGGATAGCACAGTGGTCGGAGCACTCACTTTCCCCCAGCCAAGTTAAGCAGCGTCGAGCGTGGTTACCAGTTGGATGGGTGACCGTTTGCGCGCCTTGGCTTCAGTACAGTTCCCCCAGTTCACCCAGCTGTAAATGGGTACCTGCCCTCTTTAGGGTCAGGGAAGGTAAAGCAGCGAGGGAGAGGAGATGGGCGCCGCCCTCAATATGCTGGCCCTAGAGAAGTGAGGTCTCTGACGCCTCGCTCCCCTACGACCTTATAGGTTATGGGACTCCTTTACCTTTACCTTACGCCATAGTGTGCCAGTGGGAATGGATGACAAAATTGACAAAACTGCGGGACAGGATGTGAAAAAAAGCATGCGAGTGCTTATTCCATTATCCTCGATATAGAAATGAGAATAAGATAAAACACACACTCTCTCTCTCTCACGAGCCATCTCATGCTTACTACAACACTTCTAATTTCTTATATATCAACTCACGTTCATGTCACACTCGATAATCGACACAGCTTTCCCCGGTTTCGTTTCCAGAACACACAGCTCGTAGATCTGACAACCAACACACACAACCATGATGATGTTCTTCTTCCAAAAAATGCCTTAAAAGAAAATCCAAACCCCAAAACCCTAGTCCACATCCCCCACCCCCCCTGTCATTTCTGCACCAAGATTGGCTCTGCAGCTAGATACAGATGGGAACAAAACCCTCTCTGAAATGCACAAATTTGTAACATTAGTCCATGTCTGTGACTCTCTCTCTCTTCTCTTCCTTTACTGGGTGGGATGTGTAGTGCCAGGTCTTCTCCTGTGCTTGTCACTCTGCAGGAGGTCTGTCCACCAGCCTCAGCTGACACATTCTGACTTCAGAGCAGCTCATTTCTTTTTGCGTGTACAGGATGCATGCTGGGTACGTTTGTGTTTCTGAAACCCACGCCCGGTGAATTTTACATTCGCAGCAAGAATGCATATTTTTCTAAATGTCTCATACACTTCATGGACGTTACATCATGGGACAAACTGGTGCTAAAACCTCTGTTTACGCTGTCATTCCCACACATTCTACCCACCTGCCTAACTGACAAATGACCATTCATTCATTCCTTGAGATTCCAGATCAGATAACATCAAAGAATTAACGACACGATTTTTGACACTTTCATCCCTGTTATGTCAGACTTCTGATTCTTTACTTCAAGCTCTGAGAGGAAAATCTTCCAATTCATTTTATTTTTCTGGAGGGTTTACTGTTACGATAATTTTCTGCAGAACACAGATAGGAAAAAAAAATCACAAGAAGGTTAACACCTCTTGTCGTAACAGAACAGGCAGGCACACACACACACATACCCCTACACACACACTGCACCCAACACCCCTTCTCTCTCCATCCCCCACCTCCCCTGCACACACAAACAACAAAAACACACACATATAGGCAAATCCTAAAGACCACACACACAAACACACACTCACTCAAAGCACACCCCCCCTCCCCCCTCTTTGGTCCACTCCCCTCCCCACTCACACACCCAAAATCCCTTCTCCCCCCCCCCCCCCCCCCCCCCCCACACACACACACAATAACAAAACGCACACCATATAGGCAAATCCTACAGAGCACACACACACACAATACATGCAGAACATCTTGCGTACACGTTAAATCCTGTTCCGCTTTTCGGAAGAGTAGGCCATTGTGTGCCGGTGGAAACAGACGACAAACTTTACAAAACCGCATGCACACGGGGACTGGATGTAAAAAAAGCACGAGTGCTTATTCCATTATCCTCGATGTAAAAGAATAAATAAAAAAAATAAAATAAATAAATAAATAAATACACGCAACACCCCCCCCCCCCCCCCCGACTACACTCACAAACCTACGCACACACAACAAAACGCATACCATATAGACAAACCACACACACACACACATGCACCCCCCCCCCCCCCCCCCCCCCCCTACCTCCATCCCACCCCACACCCACCCCCTACACCCCCCCCCCCTACACACACACACACACACACAGACAGAACCATCGCTACCCCATACCTTGTCATTATACTTGATAGCCACCACGTCCCCTTGACTCAGGCAGGCAAAGTTACGCAGCGCATTCTCCAGACTGGTACAGGTTAAAGGCAATATATAATTAAAAAAAAACAACCAACAACATAACACGAGGCCAATTTCTTATCTGTGGGTCATTCCTCAGCGAAAACTCCAAGGGATAGATTACCAACAGTGAGGTTTCGCGTACGCACGCACGCAACCCCCGCCTGCCCACCTTCAAGGCAGCCGCAATCCGACTGCCGGGATGGTATCTAAAAACCGATACTGGTATGCATGGTGTATGAGAAAACATTACCAAACGAGGAATTTTGTGTGTGTGTGTGTGGTCTTAACTCTCTTACTTTTCACTCTGCCATTTCTATGACTCTTACTTTTTGCTTTGATTTGTTGCTTTACAAGATTCAGCGCTATATAAATTCCATACATCATCATAATCATCATTTCTATGACTCTTGCTTTTCACTCTGCCATTTTTTATGACTCTTGCTTTTCACTCTGCCATTTCTATGACTCTTGCTTTTCACTCTGCCATTTCTATGACTCTTGCTTTTCACTCTGCCATTTCTATGACTCTTGCTTTTCACTCTGCCATTTCTATGACTTGTTTTTCACTCTGCCATTTCTATGACTCTTGCTTGTCACTCTGCCATTTCTATGACTCTTACCTGTCACTCTGCCATTTCTATGACTCTTGCTTGTCACTCTGCATTTTATGACTATTGCTTGTCACTCTGCCATTTCTATGACTCTTGCTTGTCACTCTGCCATTTTATTACTCTTGCTTGTCACTCTGCCATTTCTATGACTGCTTGTCACTCTGCCATTTCTATGACTCTTGCTTTTCATTCTGCCATTTCTATGACTCTTGCTTGTCACTCTGCCATTTTATGACTCTTGCTTGTCACTCTGCCATTTTATGACTCTTGCTTGTCACTCTTCAATTTATATGACTCTTGCTTGTCACTCTGCCATTTCTGATTCTTGCTTGTCACTCTGCCATTTCTATGACTCTTACCTGTCACTCTGCCATTTCTATGACTCTTGCTTGTCACTCTGCCATTTCTATGACTCTTGCTTGTCACTCTGCCATTTCTATGACTCTTGCTTGTCACTCTGCCATTTTATGACTCTTGCTTGTCACTCTGCCATTCCTATGACTCTTGCTTTTCACTCTGCCATTTCTATGATGACTCTTGCTTTTCACTCTGCCATTTCTATGACTCTTGCTTTTCACTCTGCCATTTCTATGACTCTTGCTTTTCACACTGCCATACCATTTTCTATCACTCTTACTTTTCACTCTGCTGTTTCTATGACTGTTTTGGTCCATCCTTCTGTACGGATGTGAATGCTGGACGCTGACAAAAGACCTCGAAAGAAGACTTGAAGCAGCAGAAATGTGGTATATCAGAAGAATTATGAGAATATCATGGACTGAAAAGAAGTCAAACGAAGAAGTAATGGAAATGGCCGGGTACAAAAGATCCCTACTCAAAACCATCAGAAAAAGACAACTACAAGTTTTGGGGCACATCAACAGAGCTGATGAAATAGAAAAGCAAATATTGTGTGGAAAGATTTGTGGTACCAAAGACAGAGGAAGACAACGCACAAAATACACAGACAGTCTGAATAGCTACGCAACGAGGAAAGAATCCCCCAACAATGAACTCATCAGGAGAACCGACAACAGAGAGGAATGGAAGGCCATGATCGCCGATGTCTGCAACAGACCTGGCACATGAAGAAGAAAAAGTTTCTATGACTCTTGCTTGTCACTCTGCCATTTCTATGACTTTTGCTTTTCACTCTGCCATTTCTATGACTTTTACTTGTCACTCTGCCATTTTATGACTCTTGCTTGTCACTCTGCCATTTCTATGACTCTTGCTTGTCACTCTGCATTTTATGACTATTGCTTGTCACTCTGCCATTTCTATGACTCTTGCTTGTCACTCTGCCATTTCTATGATGACTCTTGCTTGTCACTCTGCCATTTCTATGATGACTCTTACTTGTCACTCTGCCATTTCTATGACTGCTTGTCACTCTGCCATTTCTATGACCCTTACTTGTCACTCTGCCATTTCTATGACGACTCTTACTTATCACTCTGCCATTTCTATGACTTAAACTGAGGGGTTGTCACAGGCTCTGCTATATTGCAGGCAGCCAACTTTGATACGTTTTTCAGAAGGGTAAAGCATTCCCCCACCATGGATGGTCCGGAAGCTGAGATAACAGACATATATCTTTTAAGTCAGAACATCTTGCGCACACGTTAAAACCCATTCTGCTTTTCGGAAGATTAGTTCATTTTGTGCCGGTGGGAACGGATGACAAAACTGACAAAACTGCATACACATGGGGACTGGATGAAAAAAAGCACATGAATGCTTATTCCATTAACCTCAAAATAAAACAATAAATAAATTTTAAAAATTTCAAGTCTGTTCGTACACATCATCTCTTCCAGAAGAATATGATTTTGGACACAAAAAGACTTGGCAAACAGCTACCCATTCACACAACACACACACACACACAACACACACACACACACACACACACACACACAGAGGGACAGGATAGCCTGGTGGTTAGAATGTTGCACACTGAGCTCACACTCTGAAGGCCTGGGTTCGAGCCACCACCTGTTCAAGGGCAATTTTTCTTTTCCCCTGGAGTTAACATCAGTGCAGACTCCACTTCCTCGTAAATGTCTTTCAGATGATACTATAAACCCAGGTCCTGTGTGTGAACGCATGCAGAACATCTTGGCCACACATACTAAAACCTGTTCCGCCTTTCAGAAAAGTAGGCCATTGTGACAAAATTTACAGAACCACAGAGACTGGACTGACTGAGGTATGCTGTATTTGCGTGATTTGTATCTGCTGCAGAGCAGAGGGAACGTGAAGGAGTGTACAGGTGAAGGCATTCACAGAGGTAGGAAGGTGCTGTTTTGTGGAGACTTCTGTAACAGAGGGTACTGATCTTGCACTTTCTGTGGCACAGGCAGCCAGTGGAGAGATCGCAAGAGAGGGGTAATGTGCTCAGATTTTTTCCTTTCTGAGTACTAGTCGAGCTGCAACAACTAAAACAGACCAACACAAACTAAAGAAAAAAATGCAACACACATGTGCATACAACACACATGCGCATACAACACACACACGCACATACAACACACATGTGCACATACAACACACACACACGCGCATACAACACACATGTGCACATACAACACACACACACGCATACAACACACCCACACAACATCAATGACAAACAAAAAAATAGGTTATACACAAAAACAAAGATATACAGCTTAAACAGATTGACAACATCCACAAACACATATACCCCCCCCCTCCACTTCTGACCAAAAAACACACTCTTCACACCATCAAGGCTGACCAAAGCAGCCAAGATATATAGGGTTTTTGTTTTTTTAAATACCACTTTAAGTCATGGCAGATTTCTCTGCATAAAATTCGGGCTGTTTTTCCCGGGGAGAGCACTTTGCCACAAAAGCAGCGTGGCTTTTTTCTACAGAATTTTGCCAGGGACAACTCTCTTGTTGCCGTAGGTTCTTTTTCGCGCGCTAAATAATTATGTAACACACAGGACCTCAGTTTATCGTCTTATCCGAAAGACTAGCGCCAAGACCACCGCTCATGGTCTAATAGATGGGGGGAAAGTTTCGGGCCCAAACAGGGATCGAACCACCGCACACTTCCAACCCGGACTTTTCGCTTTCTAAGGCAGGCGCGTTACCTCTAGATCACGGATCCACCTTTAGAGCTTTAGGGTTGGCGACATTGGGATACACACACACACACACACACAAGCATCTACAACCCCCCCCACCCCCCGGACAATCCCCACCCCCCTACCCCCAGATAATCCCCCACCCCCACCCCTGACCAAAGCCAAAACAGCCATGGATACACAGCTTCAGTGTTGGTGATGACATCCAGACACACACACACACACACACACACACACACACACACACACACACACACACACACACATACACACACACTAACGCCTCCCACCCTCACCCTCACCTTAATCCCCACCCTCCTACCCCCAAGCCTGACCAAAATCCAAAGTAGTCGTCTTCTTCTTCTTCTTCTTCTTCGTTGTTGAACGCTCAGACAGCAACTTTTGTTGCCTGTTATATTCACGAGCGAAAACGTGTGCGCTGCCGTTAAGCGCCTGACAAGTCAGGCCCAGCGCATCTGAAATTGGCGTAAGAAAGAATTGTCGTTATCTTTTAAGCCTTTCTGGAAAAAAGGCAGGAGAACAACAATAATAATAATAAATGGAATTTATATAGCGCTCTATCTTGTAAAAACAAATCAAAGCACTTGCTTGCATTCAACACATTCTTACGACATACAACCAACATTTAACAATGTTAACCCTAGTAGCGCGGTTCCCGGAATATTCCGGTAAAGGCGGGTCTAGGCTGTGTGGCGGATCCCGGAATATTCCGGGATGACGTGGGTGGTCATAGTTGAAAGCTTACTTTCGCTTTCAAAGGTCAGCCAATGAATGTTAAGGCCGTTGTAGGCCCGCAGAAAGGGGTGAAGGTCGTTTGACACACACAAGCAACGAAGAATCTGATTGGTTAAGAGTGTATTTTTATTTTTTTTCAGACCAGCCGAGATCGTCTTCAACAAAAATGGCGGCCAGTGTTTGCACTAGAATTTCTTCAAGCGTTTTTCGAGCTTTTTTTACAAAATTGACAGCGAGGAGGAGTTTTAGAGGCTGGATTTGGTTGAAATAAACAATGAGAGAGACGATGAGGTAAGGATTGTGGAATATTTTTGAAAAACTTGGTAAAAATCGATCGCGATCGGACTGAATCGAGCGGTGCTAGTTTTGCTGGATGGACTTCTTGGCTACTCGGCGATTTCAACGTCACAGATTGTTTTACTTTATTTTGACGCAATGAGGCTTCGAAATAACTGTTGTTGAGTCAAATCGCTATGCTGCTGAATACTTTGCATCACATGAAATCAAGCGATCTTTGTATTTTCGTCATAGAAAGCCACCACTTCGCACATTCCGTCATGACGGTCACGATGGCGTCGATCCTTTCGCTGAACTTTTCCGAGTATTTGGTGACCGTTAAAGCGATACAAACTCCTTATTTTTTGAAAACTAATGTCAAGAAATAGTGTTTACCTAATCATGACATTTATGCACCGCAAGAACTTTGCTTATCGTGTTAAAATCGATCTGGGGCCCTGACGATGGAACAGTGATCAGTAGTGCGCACACGATTTTTTTTTTTGGATTTTTTTTACATAATCATAATCACTACACATTATTATAAAATTACACTCATTTAAAAGCATATTATCTGTTCTTTCCAGTGATATATAGCTTAACACATTTAATTCAGTTTTATATATCAATATCAAGGGTTGTTTGAGCCCACCCTCCTCCAAAACAATGCTAGCCAATGTTAATTCAGCCAATAGAAGTGAGGCTTGTTGCTGCATATTCAGCGCTACTAGGGTTAACAAATTCAAATGTATACACACACGCGCACACACACACACACACACACACACAGATACACACACACACGCACAAACGTTGTACACTTTGGGCAGGGTGATGGGAGATTTTGGCTGTTGAAGACAAGGACAGCTACGAGATGAAACAAGAGGAAAAAGTCTTAGGTTTGAAACAGGCACGTATCTCGAGACCGGATTTAAAACTGTCATAATAACGGACCAAGAACGCAGAAAAGAGACGAGGAAGGAAGGTGACAGGAAGAAAAAAGAAACGAGGCAGAGAGGGAGTAAGAAAAGAGGACATTTCTAGCACACAATTTCCAGAAGGTCGGGGGAGGGGGGGGGTGGTGTTGTTCATACTGACAGTCCCCTGGGAGGGAGAACCGGGGGGGGGGAGGTGAGGTCAAGGATACACAGCTTTGGGGTTGGTGATGTCCAGGAAGTCTGGGGACTGGGGCTGGAACTTGGTGAAGGTGGCGATGGACAGGGACACGTTCTCCACCTGCACCAACTCCCCTTCCTCCAGACACAAGTTCCGCATCATCTGCACAACACCACCAACACCACCACCAGTGACACTCCTGTTGCAATTTCTTTTCTAAAAGGGTTTTTTTGGTGTGTGGTGTGTTGTTGTTAGTGGGGTTTTTTTGGGGGGATGTGGTTGGTGGTCCTACAGGGAACAAACAGTACAAGGAGGGAGAAGACGAAGAAGAGGCAGACCAGAGAAAAAGAAGGGAAGACAGACATCAGAGAGTGGACTGACTGGCCTTGAAGTGGAACGGTCCGCTACGGAAAGCAGAGGACCTGGAGGAAGCTGGTTGCAAAATCTTCAGTGGTGACACCCCCCCCCCCACCCCTCCCTTCCACAGTCCACGGGACTATGGGATAGGTGAAGGTGATTAATTTTTTGGATGAAATACAATCAAGACAAGCGTCGACAAGAACTAATGCGAATGAAGCCACCCACAAAACAAAATCTTCTCATCAAGCAAAACAAACCAAAAAAAAACCACCACCATCTTTCCAACCTTCAATACCGGCAGGATAAGCACTGTGGTCAGAGCGCTGAATTCACAATAAATCAGATGATGCGAGGAGTTCCAGCCACCTGCTCAACCTCGAAAAAAACAAACCTGCATCGGCATCGAAAACAAGAACGCACACCGACTTCAAAAACTATACAGGCAACTTTTTTTTTTAAATACAAATTTTCGCAACAAATCTTTTTTTTTTTCAAAATCTGAAAAAAAAAATAACCGCAGCAGAAAATCTGCAAAAAAATTTTCCGAGAGAAGAATTACAAAAAAACCCAACACAACTACAGAACGGTCGGCAGCTACGCTACCCAAGTCGTCACTCTGTTTCCGTCAAGAAGGAGGAGGAGTGAGAAGGAAAGGAACTGACCCAGTAGGGGATATAAATTCTTCCTTCGTCAGCCACAAACTCCAGCACCCCACAGTGCGTCTCCCTTTTGGTCTGCTTGTTGGTCAGCTTGAACAGCATGGGATACTGGATGTTCAGGCGCGCTGCAACAGTCACACCACGTGAAACACACACAACAGACAGAACACCTGAAAGAAAGAAGAAAGGAGGAGGGTGGCAGGACGGTCAGGACATTCACTTTGCCTGACTAGTCGTCAACCACAAATGCAAGGGACAGAAAAGAAAAAGTAAACCGTAAGATTCTGATTTTTCAGCTTTGCCCTTTTCTTCCCTCGTTTCTTCTTCTTCTTCCTTTGTTGTCATGTTTCTCCCAGGGGAGGTTTGAGGACAAAAAATCGAACTGAATGTCAACGTACTTTGGACGAGACTATAAACCCAGGCTTGGTTAGCGAATGCATGCAGAACACCTTGCACACACGTTAAAAACCTGATCTGCCTTTCAGAAAAGTAGGCAAATTGTTTGCCAGCAGGAGCAGACGACAAAAAAACCCCAAAAAACCCAGCACGTACATAGGTGTCATGTCTAGACACCATTCCCTAAGTTGGAATGCAGCTACCTACATGGTGGTTTGTGGGGGAGGAGGGTGGGGGGGGGGGGGGGGGACTGGTCACATGTATAAAAAAAAAAAAATCTCACCATTGGTGAACCTCAAAGCTTTAGCTGAGGAACGGGGAAAAAAAAAAAGTTCTCAACTAGAAGTACTTTTTTTTTCTTCTGATACTATTATTTTTATTCTATTTCAGGATCCAGTTCCTATGTGCGTGCAGTTTTGTAAAATTTGCCATCCATTTCCACCGGCATACAATGGCTATCCTGCTCCTGCCTGTACTTAAACCTCTTGAGAAATGAACGAAGAATATTCTGTATAGTGAAGGAACTTTTCTTCTTTGTCGTAGATGTTCGCACGTGACGTGTGTGTATGTGTGTGTGTGTGTGCTTATAGATGCCTTTGCATTGCACGTGATATGCTGAGAGAGAGAGAGAGAGAGGGGGGGAGGGAGAGAGAGGGAGTGAAATTGATTGTTGATACATGTATCCAAACATGTTGATTTATCATACCTTTCCTGTATTGTAAATGCTCTTTCACTTTTCATGTCCATAATTTGTGCTCTTCATTTTGGAGCAAATTTGTGTTGTGAGTATTTTTCACACGCCCACATCCGCAAGTTGTGATTTTGTTAAAATTTAATGTATTCCTTGGGGGGTTTTCTTGAAATAAAATCTTGAATCTTGAAATCTTGCCTACTCTTCCAAAAAGCGGAACAGGTTTTAACATGTGCACAAGATGTTGTGCAAGCGTTTGCACACAGAACCTTGGTTTATAGTATCATCCAAAGGATTTTTGGGTGGAGAGGAGTCGGCACTGATATTAACTCCAGAAGAAAAATCCTCTTGAACGAGATTCGAACCCGAGTGAGCAGATCATGAGCATAATGTGCATCACTCTAACCACCAGGCTATCTCATCCTCCTGTTTGTGTGTGTGTGTGTGTGTGTGTGTGTGTGTGTGTGTGTGTGTGTGTGTGTGTGTGTGTGTGTGTGTGTGTGTGTGTGTTTTGTGTGTGTGTGTGTGAGTGTGTGTGTGTGTGTTGGTTTGTTTTTGTTTTCAAAAACAGATAATCCCATTTAAAAATAGATAATCCCATCTAACGAATAAAATGGCCTTTTCCCCATCCCATTTCTTTTTCATCTCACAGATTTAAAACAACGCATCACCACTTCTGCCAAAATCTCTCATTTTCTCCAAAAGTTGAGAAAGTAAAAAAACTTAAGGTAATCACAAGTAAGCAGTTCATGGATTTGCATGAAAACATACGCGCTCACACACGCAATGTACACACACACACACACACACACAATGTATATACACACACACATATGTACACACACACACACACACACACACTCTCACACACACACACACACACTCTCACACACATACACAAACACACACTCTTTACTTTCTTCACAAACCCACACCATTCTTTTAAGGAAAAAAAGAAAACACACACACACACACACCACACACATATCTGAAAACCAGAGTGGACTTACTTAACTGGTCCAAGGCAGATGGAGGCATTATAACTGAAACAGTCCACATCAACAATTACACAACAAAACTATGATAAACAGTCCACATCAACAATTATTACACTATAACAAAACTATCATGAACAGTCCACATGAACAATTATCACACAACAAAACTATCATGAACAGTCCACATCAACAATTATTACATTATAACAAAACTATCATGAACAGTCCACATGAACAATTATTACATTATACCAAAACTATGATGCACAGTCCACATAAACAATTAATTTTTTTTTTTTTAACTACCATAAACAGTCCATATGAATATTGATTATTTCATAACAAAAAATATTAACAGTCCACATGAACAATGAATTATAACAAAACTATGATAAACAGTCCACATGTACAATGAATTACTAAATAACAAAACTATAATAAACAGTCCACATGAACAAAGAATTATTACATAACAAAACTGTCATGAACAGTCCACATGAACAATGAACAAAACAAAACTATGATATACAGTCAACATGAACATTGAATTATTGCATAACAAAACTATGATAAACAGTCCACATGAACACTGAACTATTGCATAACAAAACTATGATAAACAGTCCACATGAACAATGAATTATTACATAACAAAACTATCATACACAATCCACATGGACAATTAATCATTACATAATAAAAAATACGATAAACAGTCCACTTGAAAAATAATTATATATAACAAAACTATCACGAACAGCCCTCAGGAACAACAGTTAATAACAAAATTACCATAAACAGTCCACATTAACATGAATAACAGTTTATCATGATATAACAAAGTTATCATGAGCCGATTGAGTGCTTCATTCTAAGACTAGTTAACAACTTTTAAAAGAAAAAAAATCAGCATGATATATAGTAAGAATCAGAAAGCTGAATAATTGCAAACTTCTTCTTTGTCAAACGCTCAGACAGCAACTACTGTCAGTTATATGAACGAAAATGCGTTGTGCTGCCGTTAAGCACCTGACAAGCCAGGCCCAGCAAATTCGACTTCAGCGTGGGAGAGAATTGGGGTTTTGTGGTTGTTGTTTTTTTAAGTCTTTGTGGTAAAACAGGCAGGAGAATGAATGGAAAAATAAACAAGGAGGAGGTGAAAAGGAAGAAAAGGAACAAGAAGACAGAAACAAAGACAGGGATAGATAGAAAAGAGGGAATTTCTAGCAATGCAGACAGCATACATTATTATACACATGTGACATTCAACCACATGATGACTCGCACTGTGCCAGAGCTAAATTTTTAGTTACTGGCATATTATCAATCTGCAAGAAAAAATTTTTTAAAAAGGCTATCCAATACACACACAAAAACAGACTGACAATCAGACAACAGACAAATATATGAAATATCATTACAAACTGAAATTGAAGGCCAGAGGAAGAAGCAAAATGAGAAACTGACAAGTTTTGCATCATAAGAGATGGTCAACATGAAGGACTGGGTGATTTTAAAACACGTTTAAGAGCAAAAGGAAACAAGATTACGCTTTGGTATTTCATTACAAGGTAGAATAGTGGCAATAGTTTTACAATCAATCAAAATAACAAAATCGACAACCTGACCCCCACCTGCCTAAAATGGCTCCTAGTGGAAAAGTGGGTGAGGTGCTAAGGGACTCATTTTGGGTGGACGGGATAGCCTAGTGGTTAGAACATCCCACTCGCAATCCGACGACCTGATTTCGATTCCCATTCAAGGGGATATTTTCCCCTGAAGTTAACATCAGTGCAGACTCCACTCTCCCCAAAAGTCCTTCCAGTGAGACTATAAACCGAGGCCCCCGTGTGCGAACACACGCAGAACATCTTGCTCACATGTTAAAATCCTGTTCCGCTTTTTGTAAGAGTAGGCCACTGTGTGCCAGTGGGAACAGATGACACAATTTACAAAACTGCATACACACGGGGAATGGCTGTAAACAAAAAAAAGCACATAAGTGCTTATTCCATTATCGATTAAAAATTTTTTTAAATAAATGTTGTAGTGGAGTGTCAGATTTGGAGAGAGGAATACAGGCGGTGGAGATGAGATGCTTTCGGAGACTCCTTGGCATCTCCTACAAAGACCACATAAGCAACGAAAGCGTGCATAACAGAATCCAGCAAACCATTGGACCCTATGAGAACCTTCTAATGATCGTGAAAAAGCGTAAACTTAAATGGTATGGGCATGTCACAAGATCCAGAGGACTTGCAAAGACAGTTTTGCAAGGCACTGTCCAAGGAGGAAGAAGAAGAGGCCGACCAAGGAAGAGCTGGGAGGATAACATCAGCGAATGGACAGGCCTAGAACTCAATAAAACCCTGAGAAAGGCAGAACAGAGAGAGGAATGGAGGGAACTGGTTGTTGAGTCTTTGAGGGTGCCCCCACGGTCGTCAGAGTACGGGACAGATAGATAGATAGTAGATAGATAGAGTGGAGCGTCACAAACAGGGGTGGATGATGCTCAACACACAGTCTAACAAATTTACTTTTTCCTCCTCGCTCCACATCCTCCCGGTCCCTCAGCATCATGACGCTGTAGCAGCGGTACGTGGTGGAGAACTGCCGCCCTCCTCCCCCCATCTCTGGGAACATGTGACCAAAGCCGAACTGCACGCACACACACACACACAAGGAATAGTTACATAATTTTGATTGCGTGGTATTATCATAGTTATTATCGGAGTAGAGGAAGCTGGTTGCAAAATCTTCAGTTGTGCTTTTTTTGTGGGTTTTTTTTTATTATCATAGTTATTATCGGAGTAGAAGAAGCTGGTTGCAAACTCTTCAGTGTTTTTTTAATTTTTTATTCATCATAGTTATTATCGAAGTAGAGGAAGCTGGTTGCAAAATCTTCAGTTTAAAAAAAAAAATTATCATAGTTATTACTGGAGTAGAGGAAGCTGGTTGCAAAATCTTCAGTGGTTTTTTAAAAGAATTATCATAGCTATTATCGGAGTAGAAGAAGCTGGTTGCAAAATCTTTATTATTTGTTTTTTTCATTATCAGTTATTATTGGAGAGGAGGAAGCTGG
The DNA here is from genome assembly GCA_028751875.1 of Rapana venosa. Classification (NCBI taxonomy): domain Eukaryota; kingdom Metazoa; phylum Mollusca; class Gastropoda; order Neogastropoda; family Muricidae; genus Rapana; species Rapana venosa. The sequence goes on along the minus strand of CM054156.1, from coordinate 13,009,732 downwards.
TTGCAAAATCTTCAGTGCGGCATACCCCCATGGTCTACATGATTACAGGATAGGTGAGGGTGAAGAAGTTATAATCACCATTGTCATCCTCCTCATCACCATAACTCATTACCATCACTATCAATATCATCAAAATGAGATTTTACACAGTGTCTTATAAATTATATAGGTTCACTCAAGAGCCCATACATGTAGGCATGCACAACACAATGCACACATGCACCCATGCGCATGTGCACACGCACACACACACAAGATTCAAGATTTAATTCCTTTCACCCATTCTGGGGTATGGAGGATTACAAAGAATTCAACAGGAGAATAAACCTAACAGCAATACACCCCAAAATAATGTCAACACTAACAGGAACTGAAAAGCAAGAGTTCATCGCAAAATGATAAGCAAACAGTATTGAAGACTTAAAGACTAACTTTTCAAGTATACAAATTTCTTTAAAAGGCACAATCTACATTTGTGAAAAACAAGTGAAATTTCAAGAAATACCTGCAAATCTCTCTCTCTCACACACACACACACACACACACACACACACACACACACAACACACATACACACACACACATCTTTGGATGAGACTATAAACTGTGTTCGAACGCATGCAGAACATCTTGCGCACATGTTAAATCCTATTTTCGGAAGAGTAGGCCATTGTGTGCCAGTGGAAACAGATGACAAAATTTACAAAACCGCATACACACGGGGACTGGATGTAAAAAAGCACATGAGTGCTTATTCCATTATCCTCAATATAAAAGAATAAATAAATAAATAAATAAATAAAAACACACACTCGCTTTTGAAAGAGTAGGCCATTGTGTGCCAGTGGGAACAGATGACAAAATTAACAAAACTGCATACACAAGGGGACTGGATGTAAAAAAAAAAAAGCACATGAGTGCTTATTCCATGATCCTTGAAATAAAAGTAATAAAATAAATAAAAATCACCATCATTAAAAAGACATTATCATCAAAATGAGATTTTACACAGTGTCTTTACTTATATGGGTGCACTCAAGGGTCCATGCATAGATCTACAGATCTAGTGCACGCATGTGCGAGCATATGATACACACACACAGTGACACACATACACTAAGTCACACACACAGTGACACACACAAAGTCACACACACACATAAAGTCACACACACATAAACTGATAAAGTCACACACACAAATACAGAGTGACATACATAAAGTCACATACGTACAGCCACACACACACACAGTGATACTGATATGTACATGTGTGTGTGTGTGTGTGTTTTATTCTCTGTTTCTATTTTTTCTTTTGCAATCATTTTCTTATTACTGGTTATGGTAATAATGTAGTTAGATATTATTGACCAAGTTGTTTTTGTTCCTAGATAGATGGCTTGATGAAAAAAAAAAAAGCAAATGCATTGCTTATTCAATGTACCATCTGGAAATAAAAATTTGACTTGACTTGACACAGAGAACAGGAAGAAGTGTCCCACAGTATCCCCCAAGTCAGAATGCGGCTGCCTTCATGGTGGACAAAAACAGTTCCATTACACTTCCATACACATACATATATCTCACCACAGGTGAACTTCAGAGCTCTAACCGATGGAGAACAAATTTCCCACATGACCAAGACCACACTCTGAGTGAGTCTGAGGCAGAACTAGATTCAAAGAGTGAGTCACTGAGTGGAGTCCAAAATGACAAGAAAGAAGCTATGATCAAGATTAACTTTCCATCAGCAGAACATGAGGCCTTGCTCGAATTGGATGAGACTATAAACCGAGGCCCCATGTACGAACGCACGCAGAACATCTTGCGCACACGTTAAATCCTGTTCTGCTTTTCGTAAGAGTAGGCCATTGTGTGCCAGTGGGAACAGATGACAGAATTCACAAATCCGCATACACACGGGGACTGGATGTAAAAAAAAAGCACATAAGTGCTTATTCCATTATCCTTGATATAAAAGAATAAAATAAATAAATAAACAAACAATCCAGACAGGCCAAGATGCAAAAAAGGAAAAAAAAATGCACTAACACTAGTAACAGCTATTCTAGATATGGTAACTAGTATGGTTTAAGAGTTTATATGTTCAGCTTGTGGATTGAATAACCTCAACTTTTCTTTTTAAGACAAAAAACAAAAACCAGCTTTCAAAAAAATAAACTGATCAAACATGACTACAACAACACTTACAAAAAAATTTAAGTTAAGAATCAATGTTGACCATAAAAATCCTGTTCATTAAGAACTTGGAAGCTACCTACACGAGCACGGTAATGACAGTATTGGAGGAAAAGGGCACTGATCACTACAATCTGTAGCAGTGTAGGGTGGATTATTTTTTTCACTAGGCCAGACCGCCGAAATCCACCGGTGGTGTGATTTTTGCATAATTATCATTTACCATGTCTGACTGTTTTTGCACAATATAATAAGGGAGCATGGCATTCATGTGGCACATAGAATAAAGGCCAGGTGATCCAGAAAACGATGGAACACAAGGAAAATCCCCCCCCCCCCCCCCCCAAAAAAAAAAAGCAATTATGAAGCATGAACTGTAAAAAGTTAACTCATACCCATTCATACCTGTGCGCATATCAAATTGCTCACTTTCACTTGACACATCATCTACTTCACCCACCTCCTCCCCCTCTCCTTCGCTGACATGGGGCAAGTAGGATTCACTGCCCTCCTCTCCCCCTATGGCTAAGGCCCTATAAAAAATCAACAACCTAAAATCATCATCTTCACTCCCTTCATCAAAATCAGAACTTTCAGTCCGAGCATTTCGCCGTATTTCGGTGACTTTAAGATTGCAACATTGGTTTTATTGTCTTTTGCCTTCACTTTGTTGTGAATTTGAAAATTTTTGACACTTTTTGACATTTTTGACACTGACACTGACAGTAATCAGAAGCTGGCTTAACAAACAACCACAAAACATAAAATCTATGTTTTGACTGGTTGCTTTCGACAGAGAAAATGGCCACAAATGCTATTATTAGCTTATAATGCCATATGATGTTTGTAAATTGAAAACTCAATAAATCTTGGATTCCTGATCGGGGTTGCTCCTATCAAACCCTTGTGTGACTAACATTCCTGATCGCCTGAGAGAAAGTTGCTAAAAATACTTTAAATAGTCACAACTCATAATAATATAATATGCAAAAACCTCACCATTACTGCATTAGTGAGCCTTGGATCTCTAGACTAGTCTAGCTGTGGGATAAAAAGGAGAAGCATCAACTTCAAAATTGGGAAGACAATGTTATTTTTCATTGTTCATGTACCATTGTTCTTGTAGTTTTACATTTGGGAAGTCAGAATGAAGCTACCTTAGACTTCGTTAATGGGGGGGGGGGAGGTGGGGGGAGGAAGTAACATACCCAAAACTCACTGGTAAAAAAGAAAACTGATCAAACACTATAATTTTATTGTTTTAACAATATGAGTCTGTGTCATTATTTTCAGTGTTAGTGCGCGTGTTATTCAAGGTGAAGGTTTAATCAAGGAACGAAAAAACCCACCCCAAAACCCTACAACTTGGTATGACAGACACAAAATAACTCCTTTTAAGTTTAAAGTGCGAGTTATTCACTACAGTTTTTAAACAGAACTGGGATTTTTGTGTGTGGTATAACCCTAGGCCCTAAGGGCATGAAGTCATGTGCCTAAATTTAGCGCAGCAGGGTCTGCATCCCATGTTCACTGTTCAGTTTGAAAGCTATTTATATACTGACATGTGAAAATCACAACTTAGGCAAGAAAGAGGAGAAAAGCATTGTAACGAAAGTATTGAATTTCTCCCCAGGCTATCCTAAAGTCAAAACTGAGAGCAATCTACAAAATGACGAGTAACATACCATTCTTGACTGTTTGTAAAACCAGGGACTACCGAAGATGAATGGTGTTGAAGTTGAAAACTGGACTAGGCCTAGCAGAACGATGACTTTACTGTTTACAATTGTTGGATATGACCGGAACCGGAATAGAAGAGAGCTTATCCCACACAAGAAAAGACAGAGATAGTTATGAAAATTGGCATTTTTTGCTGTTAAGAACAGTTGGCAAAACACAGCTCTAATAAACAAAAATACATATCAAAAGTATTATAGCTATTTCTTTTAAAATACATTTTATCCAATCAAAATTTGAGAACACTTCCTGTGCGTTATTAGTCGTTTCTTAGCGCGCCAAAGTCTGAAAGACTGGAAGTGGAACTATAATGTTGATCAAAGATCAAAAACGCGAATTCTACGAGTGTATTCAGCGCAAGGTGGTATATTTGATACAGCTAGTAGATAACAAATCTTTGTAAAATGTATTAGATCAAGTATAGCTGGATGATTGTCCTCAGCTGATTTTAAGATGTTGGAAACGTAGCGAAGTTGAAAGTGAAAGTTGAACTACATAGACTTTACTGTTGATGATATTTGATTTTTATTTTTTTATTGTCCATGAACAATGGATGACGGGCTTCAAACCTCCCAATGCAAGGCCATTTAAAATATACGGCTTCAAGCTGTAGCTGAACTGTCCAGTTGAAGGGACTGTTCTCCACTGAGTTTAAAATACAATTTTGGTTCAAGATTACACACAATTCCTGTGCTGACTTGACTTGGTATAAAATTTAGCCTAACCGAGATCATGCATGCCGAACATCTTTCACCACAAATCAAAGACCCATGCATCATCTAAGGAAGGGTAGACCAGTTGCTAAAATGCAAAACATTCACCTAAAGCATAAAGTCCTTGGATGAGACTATAAACCAGACCCCTGTTCCAACAATGCAGAACATCTTGCAAACACATTAAATCCTGTTCCGCTTTTCAAAAGAGTAGGCCATTGTGTGCCGGTGGAAACAGATGACAAAATTTACAAAACCACATACACACCGGGACTGGATGTAAAAAAAAAAAAGCACATGAGTGCTTATTCCACTATCCTCGATAGAAAAGAATGAATAAATAATGAATTTGTTATTTTGTATGCATTGTACTGATGTTGCAGCAAGGTTGTGTAACTGTAAGTGATGTCATTATCATGACCTCAGCTTTATACTATAATATACTAATACAGCCAGTATAGGTTGCCATGTCACGGTCTCTCGTGATGTGTGTGGATGAGTGAAAAGGGGGAGACATCTATATAAATTTACAGTTGTGGCAGTGGTCATTTTTTTGTTTGATACTTGGGTGTTGTACTCTTAGTTACCATTTCGCTATAAATCTGATACTGTGATTTTAGAACTTGGGCTTCATAAGGGTTTTTGTTTTGCAGTGTGACTTTGTGCGTGTGTGTGTGTGTTCATGACTGTGTGTGTGACTATGTCACAGTGTGTGTGTGTGACTATGTCACAGTGTGTGTGTGCATTTATGTAATTTTGTTGGATGTTTATTTTAGATTTTGCAAGGCACCTAGACTAAAGCTTGAAAAAATACTAAGCACCATGTAACGTTTTCTTCTTCTTATCATTATACTAATTAAGTAATTGATTTTGAGAATTTTCTGTGTTGACAGCGTGTGCTGATTCTAGTGGCCTTTGACGTTGATGCGTTGTGTGCCTGTAAGATTCTGCAGGTTGGTACTGTTTGTTATACAACTCTCTTCACAAAACTCGAGATCAATAGTAAATCATGTATTTACCATACCTGTTTCATAAACTCACAAGTTTAAGGGGATTTTCCCCCTGGAGATAACAAAATTATCAGTACTTACTGAGTAACTGACTCACCTTCCCCAAAAGTCCTTTGGATGAGACTTTAGTATAAACCGAGGCCCTATGTGCATCTGCATGCAGAAAATCTTGCACACATGTTAAAACCTGTTCTGTCTTTTGGAAGAGTAGGCCATTGTGTAGTAGCAAGAGTGGATGACCAAAAAAAAACCCCGATGGATGCTATGGCTCTTGCTCGCTCTCTCTCTCTTGGATAGCGTAATGGTTAGAACATTGCGCTCGCAATCTGACAACCCGGGTTTGATTCCCATTCAATGGGATTTTTCCCCTGGAATTAACATCAGTGCAGACTCCACTCTCCCCAAAAGTCCTTTGGATGAGACTATAAACCAAAGTCCTGTGTTTCAATGCACGCAGAACATCTTGTGCACATGTTAAAAATCCTGTTCCACTTTTTGAAAGATTAGGCCATTGTGTACCAGTGGGAACAGATGACAAAATTTACAAAACCGCATACACACAGGGAATGGATGTTGTAAAAAAGCACACGAGTGCTTATTCCATTAGCCTAGAAAAAAGAATTAATAAAATAAAATTAAAATAAATCTCGCTCTGTGCGTGTTGTCATTCACATTTATCTGCTGTTTCATGCACTCAGAGTCTCTCTCTCTCTACCACCACTCCACTCCACTCCACCCCCCTCTCTCACCTCCCTCTCTTTCACACACAGTAACACACATAATTGATAAAATTAGTCATTTTGTCGCGATGCCTTCTTTCCCTAGTACCTGCTACAATGCGACCACTCCACTCCACCCCCCTCTCTCACCTCCCTCTCTTTCACACATAGTAACACACACATAATTGATGAATTTATCATTTTGTCGCTATGCGTTCTTTCCCTAGTACCTGCTACAATGCGACCACTCCTTTCCACCTCCCCTCTCATCTCCCTCTCTTTCACACACAGTAACACACACATAATTGATAAAATTTATCATTTTTGTCGCGATGCCTTCTTTTCCTAGTACCTGCTACAATGCGACCACATAGTCTACACCATAGTGCCTGTGGCGGGCAGAGAGGACTTAGAAAAGGCCTACGTGGACAACTCAGAAGGGGTGAGTTTGTTTACTGCTTTTTGTTTTGTTTGTTTGTTTCTTTTTCACCTGAGCAAAGCTTAAAAAAAAAAGTGGGGCTTTTCACCTAGGAAAGTCCAGTCAAAAGTTTGGCTTCAGAAAAACCATGTCAGTTTTTGTGTTCGTTTGGGTGAGGATAGCCTAGTGGTTAGAGCGTTGAGCTCGTGATCTGACGACATGGGTTCAAACCACCACCGAGATAACCTGTTCAAAGGAATTTTATTTTTCTCTTGGAGTTAACGTCTGTACCGACTCGACTCCCCTGGAAAATTCTTTGGGTCGGGCTGTAAACTAAGGTCCCGTGTGCAAACTCGCACGGACATTTTATGCACACGTTTTTTAAACATGTTCTGCTCTTTGGAAGAGTAGCTCATTGTGTTTTGCTAGGAATGGTTGACAATATTATTATAATTATTATTGTTGTGTTGTGGTTTTGCTTTGCTACTCTTAACCTTTACTGGTGTGTGCGTGCACACGCGCATGGATGGGTGTGTGTGTGTGTGGTTTGTTTGTTTTTTACTCATTTATTTTTTTTCATCCAGTCCCCGTGTGTATGCAGTTTTGTAAATGTTGTCATCCGTGTGGGTGCGGGTGTGTGTGTGTGAGACATAGATTGTTGTTGGCTTTTAAAATACTGTTTTATTTCTTAATCTGTATTGTTTAATAATGCATGCTGTATGATTATAATTTTAAAATGCCACTCATAATTTCTCTAGTTGAGACATTAAAGTAGTCTTGAGTCATTTAAAAAAGAAAAGCACATGTATGCGCACTGGTGTCATGTATACAGACTTTACAGTATAGACATCATCTCTGAAGTTGAAATGTGGCTGCCTTAAGGGTGGGCAAGTGGTTGCGTGTATATTATGGAAAAAAAAATCTCACCATCGATGAACCTGGGAGCTCTAGCTAATGAACGCACCCCCCAAAAAAAAGAGAGAGAGAGATGATGTATGTTGTCCTGTTGTTCACAGGATTCTAGGTAATGCTACTTTACTAGTTAGCAGCTGGAGAGCTCTTTGTTACAAATTCGTGTTCATTGGTGTGTGTATGCGTGCGTGCGTGTGTATGCACTGTGTGTGTGTGTGTGTCTGTGCACTGTGTGTGTGTGCGAACAGATTCACCATGTGGTAATGATCAACTGTGGAGCGTCGGTTGACGTGGTTGAACTGCTTCAACCTGAGGAAGGGGTGTGCTTCTACATCTGTGACAGGTTTGAAGGATAGATCTATATATATGTATAGTATATTTCATTGTTGCTGGGGTTATTTACTGTACTCTTGGTTTATCTGTCCAGTAACAGTTATCACCGATTCGCTGCCAGAAAACTTGTCAGTTTTACAGTTTTCAAGCATGTGCACATTCATTTGCATGTGACCATAACGCACACTCACACATACACTCCCAATAGCGCAGTACAATCTATTTTAGTGGAAAGATGCTAAAATTGAAGACTTGCATGTGCACACACACACACATCCTCCCTCCGATAGTGCAATAAATCTATTTTAGGGTTTTCCGGTATCACTTTTAAGGTGGAAAGATGTTAAAATTGAAGACTTGCGTGCATACACACACACACACACAACCAAATCAAGCTTAGAACACAGACTTGGCTTTAGTTTACATCATGAGTCAAAAATTCAGATTTCATACGGAAGTTAGTTTTGTGATCCTGTTTTTATGGGAGTTATCTTGGTACAGCACAGTATTATACAATATTAAACAACACACTCTTCTTCCTTTATTGTCATGTTTCTCCTAGGGGAGGTTTGACATTGATGAGCCTTCTCCATCTCTCTCTGTTTTGAGCTTCCTCCTTATTTATGCCCCTTTCTCTAAGATCATCTGCAATACAAGCAGCCCAAGTTAGGTCTTCCCTTTGGTCTCTTTCCATCTACTACGAAATTCATTGCTCTTTTTATGATGTGGTGGTCTGATTTCCGTTGAACGTGCCTAAACCAGCGCAGTCTATTGCTACTAGCTACAGACTTCAGATCATCAACTTTGCACATTCTCCATAGTTCTTTATTCATTATCTTTGAAACAAAATATATTTAAAAAAAGAAGAAGAGGAAAAAGTGAACCTAGAATATAGCATAGTTAAGTGATAGTTTACGTAGCATCCTACTGATGGTATACAGACTCAGTTACAATATCTGTGTTGTTATTTCAGTCACAGGCCTGTGGACATCAACAACATGTACAACGTGGTCCAAGTCAAACTGCTGATGAAGCCAGAAGACCTCGCAGACGTTCCGGAGTTTGACGAAGTCTTCAGAGATGATGAAGAGGTATGTTGCAGTATTTGCAGTATTGATTTTTTGGGGGGGAGGGGGGGTTAAATTGTTTTTTTTAGGTAGACATGAGATTGAGTCTCCAGCCAGGAGTCAGTTTCGTGGGATTTTGTGTGTGTGTGTGTGCAGCTAACATTGCATTGTATACAACTTGCAGTCATCGTAGATTTCTCTGCGTGAAATTCGAGCTGCTCTCCCTGAGGAGAGCGCGTTGCTATAAAGACTGTGACATCCCATAATTTTGGTATATTTTTTTAATTTTTTTATTTTATTCTTTTATATCGAGGATAATGGAATAAGCACTTATGTGCTTTTTTACATCCAGTCCCCGTATGTCTGCGGTTTTGTGAATTCTGTCATCTGTTCCCACCGGCACACAATGGCCTACTCTTACGAAAAGCGGAACAGGATTTAACGTGTGCGCAAGATGTTCTGTTTTCTTACCTGCTTATGTATTCTTTTCCCGTTGAAAGTGGCTTTCTTTTCAAAAAGAAATTTGCCGGGGACTCTTAACAGATTCGTCTTCTTGAAGTGACTTCTTATACGTGTTCTAAATTTATAATGCACACAGGACCTATCTGAAAGACTAGCACCCGGACCACCACTCCATATCCAATGCACTGGGGGGGAAATTGGGCTCCAGCGGGGATCGAACCTTCAACTCTTCGCTTTCTAGACCGGCACTTTACCCTTTGGACTACCGATCCACTAAGATTCATGATCTAGAGTAAGGTCAGAAGAGTTGGGGGGGGTTATCAGATGGACGGAGGCAGCTGGTCAGTATTATTGCGTCACCTTCCTGTTTTCAGTCAGACGAGTCGGGTAACGAGGATGACGTTGAAGGAGGTGGAGGAAGACGAAGACTGACGGACGAAACCATCTTGCGGCGACAGGAGCGGAGGAGATGGGAAGAAAACAGGTTGGTTTGAAACTAGGATGGAATCTGTTCCCATACGTATATATTTCCCCTCCTCTCCCTCTCTTTCTGTATCTCTCTCTCTCTCTGTATCTCTCTCTCTCTCTGTCTCTTTAAGTTAGTACATGTGACTGTAAACAGTGACATAGATACACAATGTGAATCTGTTCCCATACATACCCCCTCCTCTCTCTCTCTCTCTCTCTCTCTCTCTCTCTTCTTTTTTGATATAAGTTAGTACATGTGACTTTAGACAGTGAAATATATATGTGTGAACAGTGTTTAAAGCTTTAATGGTGGGGTGACCAGTACAGTTATTAATTGACCTTTTTGTGAAACCTAGCATAGTTCTTTATTAATCATATTTTTATTTTGAAGCCAAGGTTGGGTTCAGCTCTGAGATACATAAACCACATAATGGGATAAGGTCAATGGGATGCAAAGGATTCGGTACATTCAAAAGAGGTTTAAAGAAGAAAAGAATGTTATGTCGTTTTATCAGAAATTTCTCAACTTGAAATTATTAACTCAGATTCGCACTTACGGAAAACTCCTTATGATTGATAGGGTCTTAAGAAACAGTATTATTCTTTTTATCTGAATTTTCTTTGTTAGAAATCATGTACAATTATTCACTGTTCTGCCAATTTCCTTACAATCATTCCATCAGACCTTAAAAGTATTTACAAACATTTATAGTTTTGCCCAATTCTTGATAACTGTCGCGATTTTCTTTATTTCTTTTCTGTGGGCAGAAACAAAATCCTCTTCGACTATATGAAATTTTCATCATACGGAACAGCGGTGAGTATTTCATTTGGCAAGGTTGAAAATGGAATTTGAATACTCTGTATTTATGATGGGCAAATGTTCATGCTTACATATATGCATTTGACAGCTTCTATTTGGATGTAATTGATTGTGGTGAATTAATGTTCATGTGTACATAATAATAATACATAGAATTTATATAGCGCTATGTCTTACAACAAAACAATCAAAGCGCTTTCATTCATCCTACTCATTCACATGCAGCCAGTTACAATTACTAGGGTGTTTTTTTTTTTACAAGTTCATGTGACATGTGTTCTAATAATTGACACGAAATATGACGCCAATTTTTTTGGGGGGAGTTTATGTTCATGTGTACATGTGTTGTAATGAATGACACGCAATATGATGCCAATTTGTTATCGTTGTGTTGCAGTCGTCGCTGGTCATGTTTGAAATGGTGTGGAAGCTGTCTAAAGACACCAACGATCTAGCATGGTGAGTTGTCTGCACAGCAGGGGTGTCATTAATGAAACGCCTTGTGTGTGAGTAAATCTAGCATGTACACTCTTTCTTCTTCTTCTTCTTTCTTTTTTGTCATGTTTCTCCCAGGGGAGGTTTGACATTGATGAGCCTTCTCCATCTCTCTGTTTTGAGCTTCCTCCTTATCTATGCCCCTTTCTCTAAGATCATCTGCAATACAGGCAGCCCAGGTTTTGCTAGGTCTTCCCTTTGGTCTCTTTCCATCCACTACGAAGTTCATTGCTTTTTTTATGACGTGGTGGTCTGCTTTCCGTTGAACGTGCCCAAACCAGCGCAGTCTATTGCTACTAGCTACAGACTTCAGATCATCAACTTTGCATTGGTATTGGCTTCACCCTTCTTATTCATACAACTGGGGCAGACAAATACTCTCCTGTAAGGAAAAAAAACACACCCTGACTTCTGTTATCCAAAGTTAAAACCAAAATGAAATGTAGCTTTCTTGTGTCTTTTCGAGATTATATGATTCCTAGCAATGTGCCCGTCAGTATTGTAACTGCCCTTCATGGGATGATTTAAAGTGGTTTTGGCTTTCGTGTGTTGTCAGGCTGGCAGTGATCGGAGTGACGGACCAGTTTGTCCACTACCGCACGCCGCGCGACAAATACATGGAGGATGTGATGGCCTTGCAGTCCCACGTGTCCCGACACAATCACAGGTGAGGAGGGGTGAACGGTAACAGATTGCCATCAGCAAGAAGCTTTCTACCTGTGTTGCAGATGATCTTAGAGAAAGGGGCATAAATAAGGAGGAAGCTCAAAACAGAGAGAGATGGAGAAGGCTCATCAATGTTAAACCTTCCCTGGGAGAAACATGACAAAAAGGAAGAAGAAGATGCTTTCGATTATGGTGATCATGTTTTAGAGCAGAAGAAGACAACTGTGTCTCTTATTTATTGAGTTTTGTTTGCTTTTTAACCTTTTCCCTATGGGTAACCTGCTGCAGGGTAACCAACCGTCTACTAACCCCTCCCTCTGTATCACCCACTACTGGGTTACGGGAGCATACAGCGCTATATTTTGCAAAAAACAAATCAAAGCGCTTTCATTCATCCTAGTCTTTCACATGCAGCCAGTTACAATTAATAGATTTTTACAAATTCAAATGTAAACACACACACGCACCCCCCCACCCACCGGGAAAGAAGGCTTTAACATAGGGATAGTGTTAAATCAAAACTTTTGAATGTTTCAGAGCAGAAGACTGTTGTTTGTTGTTGGGGTTTTGTTTGTCTTTTAAATCAAAAACTCTGGAATGTTTCATGCAGAAGACCGTTGTTTGTTGTTGGTTTTTTTTGTTTTGTCTTTTAAATCAAAACTCTGGAATGTTTCGGTGCAGAAGACCGTTGTTTGTTGGTGGGTTTTTTTGTTTGTCTTTTAAATCAACAACTCTTGAATGTTTCGGTGCAGAAGACTGTTGATTGTTGGAGGTTTTATTTGTCTTTTAAACCAAAAACTCTCGAATGTTTTGGTGCAGAAGACCGTTGATTGTTGGGATTTTTTTTTGTTTTCTTAAATCGAAAACTCTCGAATGTTTCAGAGCAGAAGACTGTTGTTTGTCGGGGTTTTGTTTGTCTTTTAAATCAAAAACTCTCGAATGTGTCAGAGCAAAAGACCGTTGATTGTCGGGGGGTTTTTTTGTTTTCTTTTCTTAAATCAAAAACTCTCGAATGTGTCAGAGCAAAAGACCGTTGATTGTCGGGGGTTTTTTTTGTTTTCTTTTCTTAAATCAAAAACTCTCGAATGTTTCAGAGCAGAAGACCATTGATTGCTGGGTTTTGTTTGTCTTTTAAATCAACTCTCGGAATGTTTCAGAGCAGAAGACCGTTGATTGTTAGGGTTTTTTTTGTTTTTTTCTTAAATAAAAAAACTCAAATGTTCCAGAGCGGAAGACCGTTGACTGTTTTTTGTTTGTGTTTTGTTTTGTTTGTCTTTTAAATCAAAACCTCTGGGCATGTTTCAGAGCGGAAGAAGACGACTCGCTGCTGTCGGTGAACTGCCTGAGGGTGACCTTTGACGAGGAGCTGCAGCTGGTGCTGTATCGACACTGGTCGCTGTTTGAGAGCCTGTGTCACTCCATGCCCCTGGCCTGCAAGTTCAAGATCTGGACGCTCAAGGGACAGAAACGGCTGCACGAGTTTCTGGCTGAGATGGGGTCTGTGTGTGTGTTTTTTAGTTTAAGAGGGTTTTTGTGTGTGTGTGTTTTGAGTTTAAGAGGGGTTTTTGTGTGTTTTGAGTTTAAGAGGGTTTTTGTGTGTTTTGAGTTTAAGAGGGGTTTTTGTGTGTTTTGAGTTTAAGAGGGGTTTTGTGTGTTTTGAGTTTAAGAGGGGTTTGTGTGTGTGTGTTTTGGGTTAAATAGGGTTTTTGTGTGTGTTGAGTTTAAGAGGGTTTGTGTGTGTTTTGAGTTTGAGAGGGTTTTGAGTTTAAGAAGGGTTTTTGTGTGTGTGTTTTGAGTTTAAGAGGGGTTTTGTGTGTCTGTGTGTGTGTTTTGAGTTTTTAAGAGGGTTTTGTGTGTGTGTTTTGAGTTTAAGAGGGTTTTTGTGCATGTGTTTTGAGTTTAAGAGGTGTTTTTTTTTGTGTTTTGAGTTTAAGAGGGTTTTTTTGTGTGTGTGTTGAGTTTAAGAGGGTTTTTTTGTGTGTGTTGTGAGTTTAAGAGGGGTTTTGTGTGTTTGAGTTTAAGAGGGTTTGTGTGTGTGTTTTGAGTTTAAGAGGGTTTTTGTGTGTGTGTTGAGTTTAAGAGGGTTTTGTGTGTGTGTGTGTTTTGAGTTTAAGAGGGTTTTTTGTGTGTGTGTGTTGAGTTTAAGAGGGTTTGTGTGTTTGAGTTTAGAGGGTTTTGTGGTGTTTTGAGTTTAGAGGGTTTTTGTGTGTGTGTTTGAGTTTAAGAGGGTTTTTGTGTGTGTGTGTTTTGAGTTTAAGAGGGTTTGTGTGTGTGTTTTGAGTTTAGAGGGTTTTTGTGTGTGTTTTGAGTTTAAGAGGGTTTTGTGCGTGTTTTGAGTTGAGGGTTTGTGTGTTTTGAGTTTAAGAGGGTTTTTGTGTGTGTGTTTTGGTTTAAGAGGGTTTTGTGTGTGTGTTTTGAGTTTAAGAGGGTTTTGGGTGTGTGTGTGTTTTTGAGTTTAAGAGGGTTTTTGTGGTGTGTTGTGAGTTTAAGAGGGTTTGTGTGTGTTTTTGAGTTTAAGAGGGTTTGTGTGTGTGTTTTGAGTTTAAGAGGGTTTTGTTGTGTTTAGGTTTTGAGTTTAAGAGGGTTTTGTTGTGTGTGCTTTGGCTTGGTCGTTTGCTTTTCTGGGTTTGGGGAGGGGGGGGGGGTCCTTTTTTCGTGTGTGTCTGGTTCTGTGTATGGGTTTCTCTTTTTTTTTCTCTCTTTTTTTCTTCTCTCCACACTCTTTTTCTCTCACGTTGTCTCTTCTCTGTGTTCTTTCTCTCTCTCTCCTCACTTTCTCATCTTTCTCTTGTTTGGGTTTTCTCTCCCTCTCTTTTTTTTAAATTTAAATTTTTTCCTAGTTATGTTTGTATTTTTCATACCAGCCTTCCAGATATCCATCAGATACATTAGTACATCTAATTATGAATATAGATGTTATTTGTATTCCTCTGAGATTGAAAGGGGGGGGTTGGGTTGTTAGTACTTTTTTCTGTATTTACTACAGTCGTGAGAACAGTCTCATGTCATGCTTTGCTTTTCCAAATTGACTTCACTATTGCAGTTTCATCAACTTTTCTCTACTCAGCCCTCTCTCTTTAATCTCCTTTATCATTTTCTCATGCCTGTTTTTATTATAACCGTTTGTCGTGGCCTCGTTATGTTTCAGGATTCCCCTGGTACAGTGTAAACAGCAGTACGGAGCGATGGACTCTCAAATAAAAGGCGAAGTCAAACGCCTGATGCACGAACACATGACCAAATACGGGTAAGAACTGTAGATTTTTACCGCATTGATTTCGTTCGGTCGTATCTCCTATGGGCGTGCCAGGGGCCTGTCAGTATAAATAATAATAATAATAAATGGAATTTATATAGTGCTTGCACAGACAAATCAAAGCGCTTAGCATCCCCACATTCTGTGCTAGAAATTTCCTCTTTTCTATCACTCTTTGTTTCTGCCTTGTTCTTTTTTTTTTCTTCCTGTCATCTCCTCCTTCTTGTCTGTTTTCTGCCTTCTTGGTCCATTCTCTTGCACTTTTTCCCTGAAATACTTTAAAAAAAGAGGACAATTCTCTCTTATGTTGAAGAAAGATGCGCTGGGCCTGACTTGTCAGGCACTTAACGGCAGCATGACACATTTTCACTCATATAACAGACAATAGTTGCTGTCTGAGCTGAACGAGAATTCAGTCGTAGATTTTCACTTCATGTACTCTCTCTCTCTCTCTCACAAAAACACACACACAACACATCACACAGGGGAGCAAAGCTTACACAACAACGCACCCTATAAACCCGAAACAAACGACGCATCATTGGCATTTCAGAAACGGCGCAGCAGTTGTTGTCCACATTGTGACTGCATCCTCGACAAGAAAAAAACAGAATAGGTTGAAGAATAATCCATTCAGCAAAGACAGACTACTACTCTTCCCATGTTCTCTGTGCTACATCCATAAAATCTCTTTTTTCCCTCACCTCAAATCTCCTTGGATCTGCAAAGACAACTCCTCTGCCTATCACCCACAGCCTGTCTGAACTTCCATCCATATTTTCTGCCTTCTTCTCAGACAAAGTTCGAAACATACGCTCCAGACTAGATCAGACTCAATTCCAGCAAGTGTTGTTCCGAGTGTGTGTGTGCGTGCGTGCATACGTGCGCGCACATGGATTTGAAATCTGTTGTTATGTTTAAGGAGAGTTGCATGCCTGTAAATGATCGAGTGCAAGTGCTTCGATTTGTTTGTTTTTTACAAGATTCAGCGCTATATAAATTCCATATATTATTATTATTATAAGATTTGTGTCTGTGTACAGATTGACACCGCACGATCTGATTCTGCCGTCGTTTATGGCCCAGTATGGCTTCAAAATCAAGCTGTGTGCAACAGACGTGGTGCTGGCCTGTGCTGCCATCTTGGAAGGGGTGGTAAGTTCGTTCTGAATATGTTTGTACGTCTGTTGCGATTCATTTCATTGAAGTAGGATGCGCTGGGCCTGGCTTGTCGGGCGCTTAACGGCAGCTCAACCACAGCGAGCAAATCCAACGTAGTCAAGATTGTTACATTTTAAATTTAATTAAAAAATTTTTTAAAATCTTTTATATTATTTTATTTTAAATTTGTAAAAATTCTTTTATATTGAGGATAATGGAATAAGCACTTGTGTGCTTTTTTGCATCCAGTCCCCATATGTATGCAGTTTTGTCAATTTTGTCATCCGTTCCCACCGGCACACAATGGCTTACTTTTCCGAAAAGCGGAACGGGTTTTAACGTTAAAGTTAGCGCGCCCCTTTCATTTACCTAGTGTGGTCAGTTCCTGCTATACTTAGCACCAGCTGGGCTGGGATAGGATGGAGTGAAGAGCAGCTGAAAGTGGTGGAATCTGACAGCTGTGCAATGCATTTTCCCTGATACAGCAGTAGTTGCTGTCTGAGTGTTTTGACGACGATGATTGAATTTCTCTTCATATTTTCTCTTCTCCTGTGTGTTTAAGTTTTATTTATTTGTGCTTTTACTAAAAAAAATATTATACAGTTTTGTTGTTTGGGCTTGTTCTGTGTGATGAATCAGTAATGAACGGCTGTGAGGATTATATGGTAAATCTTACGGCTTTGTATTATGTTTTCTGCCTGGCAATGGCGTATTTTAAGATTGTTTTTTTGGGTGGTCCTCTGTTATGTGTTTAGTAGTTTGCCTGTTTTCATGTACTGGAAAAAAATGTGCTTTGCTTTGGCTCAGTATGCTGTTACTATTTATCAACAATACTTTGTGTTCTGTATGCCTAAAAAAGCACCCCAAAAAAGATGTGTGTAGACACGTGTGAGTATATTCATAAACATTCCACCTCTGAAAGTGAACACTCGAAAAACAAAACAAACTAGAAAAAAATCCCTTAAGGAATGGGATGGTTAGTCTTCAAACGCCAAATACTTCCATTATCTAAAAAAACAGACAAATTCAGTTAGGTTACCAGCAAATGATTACTCAATCTAAAGGATAAAAGAATGAATCTCACAAGTCTTCCATTATTTTCTCCTCGTATTTCAGTTTTAAACTACAAAAAAGGAAACATCAGAATGTGTAATATTTATTCTCTAGCTAGCACATCTGAGACTTAAGTTTGCAAGAACGCACACGTCAAATCAATGTACTTGCACTCTGACTCAGCGTGTGCGTTCTTGCAGTTGCATGTATGCGTGTGTGTGCATACATTCATGTATATGTATGTGATGTTCCAGAGGCAAAGACACCGATGATTTGTTGTGGCACCATGATGACATACAACCTGTCAATGGGATAGCCTAGTGGTTAGAACATTGCGCTCACAATAATAATAATAATGTGTTAGAACATTGCGCTCACAATAATAATAATAATGTATGGAATTTATATAGCGCTGAATCTTGTAAAGCAACAAATCAAAGCGCTCAATCTGACGACCCAGGTTCGATTCCCGTTCAAGGGGATATTTTCCCCTGGAGTTAACATCAGTGCAGACTCCACTCTCCCCAACAGTCCTTCGGATGAGACTATAAAAACCGAGGCCCCATGTGCGAATGCACGCAGAACATCTTGCGCGCACGTTAAACCCTGTTCCGCTTTTCGTAAGAGTAGGCCTTTGTGTGCTGGTGGGAACAGATGACAAAATTTACAAAACCGCATACACACGGGGACTGGGTGTAAAAAAAGCACATAAGTGCTTATTCCATTATCCTCGATATAAAAGAATAAAATAAATAAATAAATTATTAAAGTATAAAAAAAATGAACATGTGACAAAATTTACAAAACTACATACGCACGAGGACGGGATGTAAAAAAACCAAACCCAACTGTATGAATGCTTATTCCATTATCCTCGTAATAAAAGAATAGATAAATAATAAATAAGTAAAATAAATATTGGATATCTGTGTGCAGGACAGGAACAAGTCTCCTACTGACAGCTTCCTAGAGGCCCTCGACATTCTCAACAGGTAAATAGTAACGGTGTCCCATAACCTGTGCAGTCGTAGGGGAGCGAGGCGTCAGAGACCTCAGCTTCTCTAGGGGCCAGCATATTGAAGGCAGCAGTGCCTATCTCCTCTCTCTCTCTCTCTGTGCTTTACCTTCCCTGACCCTAAAGAGGGCAGGTACCCATTTACAGCTGGGGGAACTGTACTGAAACCACGGCCTGCAAACGGTCACCCATTCACTGCGGAATCATGCTCAGCGCTGCTTAACCTTAGGTTGGGGAAAGCGAGTGCTCTGACCACTGAGCTATCCTGTCCACTTTTCAGTCCCGGCAAATGTCTCTCTGCGAAATTTGGGCTGCTTTCCTCAGGGCAGTCACATCGCCATAGTGCATCTTCACTATTTTTTTATTTTCCTGTCTGCGTATGTATTTGTTTCCCTATTAGGATGGCGTTTTTTCTACTATGATTTTGCCAGGGACAAGTCTCTTGTTGCTGTGGGTTCCTTTACCTGTGCTAAGTCTGATTACACTTTGAATAATATTTTCAAGTGTAGTAAAGAAAAAACATTGCGATGAACATAATCCACTTAAAGGGTTTGAGGACATGTACCTAGCAGTATTTTCAAGCATAAAGGTGCTAACCTGAAGTTTTCATGTAAAAAACAATACCACGGATGATCCCACTAAAAAAAAAAGAAAACAAAAAACCTGGTAGTATGTTTGTAAAACTTTTATTTTTTGCTAATATAGCGCATGTAACTACATTTTTTCTTTTCCGTTTTTTTTTTGCATCCCCCCGTGTGTAGCAGTTTTAAAATTTTGCATGCATTCCCACCAGCCACAATGGCCTACTTTCCGAAAAGCGGAAGGGGTTTTTTTAAACGTTGTTAAAGTTGCGCGCCCTTCCATTTACCTATGTGGTCATTTCCCTGCTATAGTTAGCCGCTAGGGCTCCGCTAGGGGGGTGGGTGGGAGGGAAATGGAAGGAGAGAGTGAAGTGGGGGAATGACAGCTGCGAAAATACTTTTACCCTGATGCGACAGACAAACCAGTAGTTGCTGTCTGAGTGTTTGCGACGATGATTGAATTTTCTCTTCATATTTTCTCTTCTCCTTTTGGTGTTTAAGTTTCATTTATTTGTGCTTTTACTAAAAAAAATATTATACAGTTTTGTTGTTTGGGCTTGTTCTGTGTGATGAATCGGTAATGAACGGCTGTGAAGTTTATATGGTAAATCTTACAGCTTTGTATTATGTTTGCTGCCTAGCAATGGCGTATTTTAAGATTGTTTTTTGTTGGTCCTCTGTTATGTGTGTGATTTTCAGTAGTTTGCCTATTTTCATGTATTGGAAAACTTTTTGCTTTGCTTTTGCTCAGTATGCTGTTACTATTTATCAACAATACTTTGTGTTCTGTGTGCCTAAAAAAGAAAAGAAAAAAGATGTGTGTAGACACGTGTGAGTATATTCGTATACATTCCACCTCTAAAAGTGAACACTCCAAAAACAAAACAAAATAGAAAAAAATCACTTAAGTCATGGGATGGTTAGTCTTCCAGTGCCAAATACTTCCATTATCTCAAAACCAGACAAATTCAGTTAGGTTACCAGCCAATGATTACTCAATCTAAAGGAGAAAAGAATGAATCTCACAAGTCTTCCATTATTTTCTCCTTGTATTTCAGTTTAAAACACAAAAAAAGGAAACATCAGAATGCTTCATATTTTTTGTCTCTAGCTAGCCCATCTGAGACTGGAGTTTGCAAGAACGCACACATCAAGTCAGTGTACTTGCACTCTGACTCGGCGTGTGTGTTCTTGCAGTTGCATGTATGCGTGTGTGCGCATACGTTCATGTATATGTGTGTGAAGTTCCAGAGGCAAAGACACCGATGATTTGTCATGGCACCATGATGACATACAACCTGTGAACGGATAGCCTAGTGGTTAGAACATTGCGCTCGCAATCTGACAACCTGGGTTCGATTCCCGTTCAAGGGGATATTTTCCCCTGGAGTTAACATCGGTGCAGACTCCACTCTCCCCAAAAGTCCTTAGGATGAGACTATAAAAACCGAGGCCCCATGTGCGAACGCACGCAGAACATCTTGCGCGCACGTTAAACCCTGTTCCGCTTTTCGTAAGAGTAGGCCTTTGTGTGCTGGTGGGAACAGATGACAAAATTTACAAAACCGCATACACACGGGGACTGGGTGTAAAAAAAAGCACATAAGTGCTTATTCCATTATCCTCGATATAAAATAAATAAATAAAAAATAAATGAACATATGACAAAATTTACAAGACTATATACGCAGAGGACGGGATGTAAACAACATATGAATGCTTATTCCATTATCCTCGTAATAAACGAATAGATAAATAAAAAGAATAAATAAATAAAATAAATATGGGATATCTGTGTGCAGGACAGGAACAAGTCTCCTACTGACAGCTTCCTAGAGGCCCTCGACATTCTGAACAGGTAAATAGTAAAGGTGTCCCACAACCTGTGCAGTCGTTGGGGAGCGAGGCATCAGAGACCTCAGCTTCTCCAGGGGCCAGCATTTTGAGGGCAGCGCCCATCTCCTCTCCCGCGCTGCTTTACCTTCCCTGATCCTACAGGGGGCAGGTACCCATTTACAGCTGGGGGGGCTGTACTGAAGCCAAGGCGCGCAAACGGTCACCTATCCACTTGGCAACCACGCTCAATGCTGCTTAACCTTAGGTTGGGGAAAGCGAGTGCTCTGACTACCGAGCTATCTTGTCCACTTTCAGTCCTGGCAAATTCCTCTCTGTGAAATTTGGGCTTTCTTCAGGGCGGTCATGTCGCATCTCCAACGCTGACTGTCCTTATGCCCACTTGGCCGAGAGAGTGGGGATGTACTGTGGGCAAGGCATCTCCACTATAATCAAATTTCTGCCCAATTTCTGAAACAGCAGCTGCCTCCTCTGCTGTTTTGGAGGTCATCGTCGAAAACGACGGACTAACATATACATATATACACGTCGCCATAGTGCATCTTTACTATTTAAAAAAAAAATTTTCCTGTCTACATGTGTATGTTTTTCCCAATTAGGATGGCTTTTTGTCTACATAATTTTGCCAGGGACAAGTCTCTTGTTGCTGTGGGTTCCTTTACCCGTGCTAAGTCTGATTACTTTTTGAATAATATTTTTTTAAAGTGTAGTAAAGAAAAAAAAGTGCTTTGGTAAAGCTAAATGAACACAATCCAATTAAAGGGTTTGAGGACAAGTACCTAGCAGTATTTTCAAGCATAAAGGTGCTAACGTGAAGTTTTCATGTAAAAAACAATACCACGGATGATCCCACTAAAAAAAAGAAAACAAAAAACTTGCTAGTATGTTTTTAAAACTTTTATTTTTTGCTAATATAGCACATGTAACTAGTTTTTTTCTTTTCTGTTTATTTTCATATATTTATTTTTTAAATTTTGGTTGTTTAGTTCCTATCAAGATCTGAACATGTGTAAATTATACATCTTACATAAATACTTTGGGTTGTTTTGGGGGGTGGGGGGTTAATGAGAAACTTTCACAAATTTCTTTTTGATAGCAAACAGTTTTAGATAACAAATATCACAATTAATCTATAATTTAAAAAATACTAGACAAAACCCATCACAATCTACAAGTGAAACAACAATAATAACAAGTTGTATATGTACATTTTGTGTGTCTGTTTGTATCCAGATCCAACATAGAAGGTCTGGAGAAAGCCATCGTGTCAGCCAAACGACAAGCCCAGGCGTTGATGACTCAGGTTCGAACCTTCCAGGACACGCGTCAGATTGCGTCCGCTGGACCCTTCTTGTACGGCCTTATGCAGGAGGTTAGTGTCTCTGTGTGTGGGGGGGGGTACCGTTTCTGTGGATTTTTTATTTTCTTTCTTTCTTTTATATCGAGGATAATGGAATAAGCACTTATGTGCTTTTTTTACATCCAGTCCCCGTGTGTATGCGGTTTTGTAAATTCTGTCATCTGTTCCCACCGGCACACATTGGCCTACTCTTATGAAAATCCAACAGGATTTAACATGTGCGCAAGATGTTCTGTGTGCATTCGCACACAGGACCTCGGTTTATAGTCTCATCCAAAGGACTTTAGGGGAGAGTGGAGTCTGCACTGATGTTAACTCCAGGGGAAAATATCCCCTTGAACGGGAATCAAACCCAGGTCGTCAGATTGTGAGCACAATGTTCTAACCACTAGGCTATCCCGTCCCCCTGTGTGTGTGTGTTCGCTTTCCATCCGTCAATGGGTTTTTTTCCTGTTTGGTTTCAAGAGGTACATGCACGCATGCTGATGCACATCCATTTTTGTATATATGCACATGTCTGTGTGTGTGTAACACACACACACACATAGTTAGAATGGATAAGTGGATGCATATACTGACATGTATACTCTGTAAGATGTGTATTTAGAATGGATAAGTGGATGCATATACTGACATGTATACTCTGTAAGATGTGCACAAATACGTGCGCACTCTCTCAAAAATAAAGTCACATGTACACTCCCAAGATGAACAAATGCTCTCGCACACCCCAAGACATACAAGCCTACATACACTCCCAAGATCTAGATATATACAGTGTACACTCTGAGATATACATTTGTACATGCCGAGTCATACAAATACCCTAAGACACACACATGTTCACACAAAGATATGAAGGGGGGACGGGATAGCCTAGTGGTCAGAACAATGCGCTCGTAATCTGACGACCTGGGTTTGATTCCGGTTTTAGGGGATATTTTCCCCTGGAGTTAACTCCACTCTCCCCAACAGTCCTTCGGATGAGACTATAAACCAAGGCCCCCATGTGCGAACGCAAGCAGAACAGCTTGCGCACACGTTAAATCCTGTTCTGTTTTTCGTAAGAGTAGGCTATTGTGTGTCGGTGGGAACAGACGACATAATTTACAAAACCGCATACACATGGAGACTGGATGTAAAAAAAGCACAGAAGTGCTTATTCCATTATCCTCAATATAAAAGAATAAAATAAATTTTTTTTTTTTTTAAAACAGACATGCATACACCCTCAGACAGACGTACACACCAAAATATACGCTCGTACACACCGAGACAGACACACGCTAAGATGTTCAGACATACACACACCTACCCCAAGATATACGAACACATTTCAAAACAGAACTACTATTCAACATAGCCCTCGGCATTTAAGCTAACATCAAAAACTAATAAAGCTTTCAGTCTGGGCCATTGGATCATTGGATGATTATTATATTGTTGTTGTTTCATGTTGTCAGGGCTCTGCTGACCTGAAGTTCTTCTGCCAGCCGCAGTGTCTGATACGACTGGCCAGGTTTCTGCTGGAAGCCCAGAGTGCCGGCGTAAGTTTTCTTCATGTTGTTTTAGCTCGAGTTTTTTTCAGCTTGTATTATATACTCCTACTTATACTAGAAGAGCTGTGAAAACCGAATGCTACGCTATTCACGGGTACACCCATTGAAGCACACAACTGATGTATGAATGGAGGAATCTAATGAAAAGCTCTCAGTTAATGTGGTCAGTTGACTCTTCAGCGAGTCTGAGTAAGAAAAACCAAAGACTTGAGCGGGGGGGGGGGGCTTTCAGGTAATAATCTATAATAAAATAAAAAGGACTGGATGCCTTCTTTTTTTTAAATACTTATTTTTCTCCATTATATTGGGGGTTTTATTCCCCCCTTAAAAAAATTTTTTTTTTAATTTAATACTTTTTTTTCATGTCTTTGTTTTTTTAATTTTTGTTTTTTCTCTTTCCAAGAGATATTCATACTTTCTAACTGTAAACATGCTGAACCAAAACTATCTGTCAAGAGTTTTTTGTTTTTTTTCAAGTTTTATTTACCTATTCTCCCCCATGGGGATGCCAGGGGGGTGGCCTATCAGTATAAACAGCATCCCAACCTTCTGAAAAGTTCTGTGCTGGGAATTCCCTCTTTTCTATCCCTCGCTTTGTTTCTGCCTTGTTCCTTTTTCTTCCTGTCACCTCCTTCTTGTCTATTTTCAGCCTACTTTGTCCATTCTCCTGCCTTTTTTTCCAGAAAGACTTAAAAAGATTATGATTTTTCCCACACTGAAGTCAAATACGCTGGGCCTGACTTGTCAGGCGTTTAACAGCAGTGCAACGCATTTGCGCTCATACAACAGCTGGTGGGAACAGGTGACAAAATGTACAACACGGGGACTGGATGTAAAATAGCACACGAGTGCTTATTCCATTATCCTCGATATAAAAGAACAAAAAATAAATAGAACAAGGAGTTGCTGAATAAAAAATAAATAGAATGAGTTGCTGCCTGAGCGTTTGTCCCCAAAAATTTTTAATCTATTCTAGAGTTGTTGTATGTGTGTGTGGCTCAGACTCGAAACAGGAAGGTGTCATCCGTACCGTTGGTGTTGGCCGTTCCTTCCGTGACGAAGTCGGAAACCACGATGGTGATTGGCATTCCTCCCCTCGACACAGACGACGAACGGAAAAAGTGAGTTACCTACCTACCAACGTCTGCGCATGTTGAGGAGATGTTATTATTATTGTTGTTGTTATCACTGTTTTTATTTGTTATTATTCAGATATAATGCAGTCTTGATTTTTTTAAAAACCAAACAAATTTAGCTTTATTCTGTTGCATGAGGGTGGTATCTCATTTTTTATTGTTGTTTGTTGGTGTTTTTTTATGAAGCTGCTTTCAGATTTGTTGGGGTTCGAAGGAGAAGAAGCAACTTATGTATTATGATCGGTAGTGCCATGAAGGCAGTACAGTATGGCTTATGTGTAACATTGAAAATCAAAATGTGATAGACTTTTAAAAAGGTTTATCTCTGCTTTATAATATTGAAAACATTCCGCGACTTCATGAAATGTTAACATAGATCATTTCGATCATGAACTGGTTTAATTGTAATATTTTCTACAGTGGTGTATCTTCATATGATTGTTTTGTTGCTTTTTATTAATCTGTGTTTGTCTGAGAAGGTAATGTACAATTGCACTGACTTTTCTGCCATATGTTTTGATTCTGTTTTCCTAGCTTGCAACACGCACACCTAATATCACTATGAGCACACACACACACATTGTGTGGCGGTGGGAACAGATGACAGAATTTACAAACCACATACACATGGGGACTGGATGTAAAAAAGCACATAAGTGCTTATTCCATTCTCCTCGATATAAAAGAATAAAATAAAAAAATAAACACACACACACATACATACATACACACACACCTAATAACACTGTGAGTACACACACACACATACATGTACACACACACACACACCAGGACCAAAGCTGAAACGCAAACCGTTTCAAACTGTTGCAGTTTCTTCGGCAAGGCGTTTGAACAAGCGGCTGTCAGTACAAACTCCTTCATCAAGCAAGACTTCTTTGACACACATGGTAAGTGAGGGGCATGGGGGTTGTGTTTGAGGTTTTTAATCATCTTTCTCAGAAATTTTTTTCTCTGAAGGTTATCGTGCATTTTCTGTGGCAGTAGAGTATGCAGAATGTGGAGCAAATTTGTTCTCATAAATATTTTTTTGAAAATTTATTTTATTCTATCAAGGATAATGGAATAAGCACTTATATGCTTTTTTTTTTTACATCTAGTCCCCGTGTGTATGCGGATTTGTGAATTCTGTCATCTGTTCCCATCGGCACACAATGGCCTACTCTTAAGAAAAGCGGAACAGGATTTAATGTAAATATGAAATAAGAGTTAGGACTTGAGTGGAAAGCATGAAAGCTACTATTTTTCTCTGTTGGGAGGGAGGGGGGTTTGCTGTTGTTTCAAAGTTATTTAACTACAAAAACATAAAGTATTCTAAACAAAATTTTGTAAATGTTTTGGGTTTTTAAATAAAAATGTTGTACCCCTACGCACACGCACGTATGCGCACGCACACACACTTTCCCGTCTGATATCACTATGTAGTGGAAAGACGTTAAACTGAAGAACTACTACTTTGTACATTTGCTTTCTTAAGAAGCTCTCATCTGCCTGGCATTACACTATCCCATTGTTTTCTACAAAAATGTGTCACTAGGTGTGGTGACCAATGCCATACCCGGTGATTTCAACAGGTAAGAGTTAACGAGTTTTAGTCACCACAAATTTCTCCGCTCAGCCGTTTTGTTTCGCCGTGTGTTGCAGTTGTTGAACTGAGAACCAGCGACAGAACCAAGTTCTTGGATGCCCTGGTCAGTCTCCTCACGTGAGGAACGTTGGCGTTAGCTGAACACATCTATCCATCCATCCCACAGAGACACTTGTACAACTTCACTGTAGTCATGATGACCACCAGAGACTTACTTCCATCTGACAGTCAAGACTTCTTGTTGTTGTTGTGTGTAGTAGTATTATCTGTTGACATTTCTGCAGGAAAGGGATCTACACATGTATGGACCTAGTATGTTAACTGCATATCTTCATATGTAAGGACCTGATATGGAAATTCTCAATTACACGTCTACATATGTAAGGAGCAGATATGTAGATTCTCAAAAAGTGATTACAGAGAGCTATGTATGTAAGCAGCTGATATGCATATCTTCTTATGAAAGGACCTGATATGTAGATTCTCAAATACAGATCTACATATGTAACAACCCGATAGGTAAATTCTTAGAAATCTCCATATGTAAGGACCTGATATTCAAGTTCTCAGGAACAAATCTGCATATGTAAGGACCTGATAGGTAAGTTCTCAAATACATATCTACATGTGAAAGGACCTGATACATAAGTTCTCAGGAACTGATCTACATATGTAAGGACCCGATATGTAAATTCTCAAATATAGATCTACATATGTATGTATATGATAGGTAAATTCTTAGAAATCTTCATATGTAAGGACCTGATATTCAAGTTCTTGGGAACAAATCTACATATGTAAGGACCTGATATGTAAATTCTCAAATATAGATCTACACATGTAAGTAGCTGATATGTAGATTCTTAGAAAACTTCATATGTAAAGACCTGATATTCAAGTTCTCAAAAACAGACCGCATATGTAAGAAGTGGATATGTAGATTCTCAGATACAGATCTACATATGTAACAACCTGATAGGTAAATTCTTAGAAATCTTCATATGTAACGACCTGATATGTAAATTCTCAAATATAGATCTACATATGTATACGATAGGTAAATTCTTAGAAATCTTCATATGTAAAGACCTGATATTCAAGTTCTCAAAAACAGACCTACATATGTAAGAACCCGCTATGGAAATTCTCAAATACAGACCCTCGTATGTAAGGACCCAATGTGGAAATTCTCTTCTGAAGTAGAGAGAAATCTGCGACTCTGAAAAAAGGAATATCTTCTCCTCTCCTGCTTCTTACGAAAGTGATTGTGGCAGAACCCACACCTCTCTCTTGTGTCTCTCTCTATTGTAAAATGACCACCATCGTTTCAGTTGTTGAAGATGTGAACTATAAATATGTTCAGCGTTTGTTTTTGAGTGAAATGGTGAAATATTCCCCAGCCCTCTTTTGTCTTTCAAACTTTTTCATACTGAACTTACTCTGAGTAAAAATTGTTCAATTCAGAATTGCTCGCTCTCTCTCTCTCTCTCTCTCTCTCTCTCTCTCTGTCATAGATTTGAGGTTATTAACTAAATCTCACACTCTCAGAGTACAAAATGTTCGTTCAAAATTTCTCTCTCTCTCTCTCAGAGTACAAATTGTTCATTCAAAATTGCTTGCACTCTCTCTCAATTTGAGGTTATGAACTAAATCTCCCAGTAAAAATCTTTCATTCAAAATTGCTTACCTTCTCTCCCTCTCACTCTCTATCTCTCTCACAGATTTGAGGTTATGAACTAAATCTTGGATGTTATAAACTCAGTGTTGCAAGCACTCCCTAACAAAGATTCTGTAAGACATAGATTTGCTCATGACTTGTCTATTCTTTTTAAATGGATTACCATTTGTATATATATAGTTTTAAATTATGAAATGCAATAATAAAAATAATGTACAGTGAACCATGGAGTCTGTGAGAATGTACTACAAGCTTGTCTTGCAATTAACTCTATTGTATCTTGCTATTAACTCTCTATTATATCTTGCAATTAACTCTATTGTATCTTTCAGTTAACTCTCTCTCTATTGTATCTTGCAATTAACTCTATTGTATCTTGCAAATAACTCTCTCTATTGTATCTTGCAATTAACTCTCTCTATTGTATCTTGCAATTAACTAGAGCTCTCTATTGTATCTTTCAATTAACTCTATTGTATCTTGCAATTAACTCTCTCTATTGTATCTTGCAATTAACTCTCTATTGTATCTTTCAGTTAACTCTCTCTATTGTATCTTTCAATTAACTCTCTCTATTGTATCTTGCTATTAACTCTCTATTGTATCTTGCTATTAACTCTCTCTATTGTATCTTTCAATTAACTCTCTCTATTGTATCTTGCAATTAACTCTCTATTGTATCTTTCAGTTAACTCTCTCTATTGTATTTTATTGTATTGTATACCACTTTTAGTCATGGCAGACTTTTCCACATATTCCGGCAGCTCTTCCTGGGGAGAGTGCATTGCCACAAGGGCAACACCCCCACCCCCCCCCTTCTTTTTTTTTCCTCCCCCCCCCCTACTCCCTGGGGGTGCACTTGCTTCCTTACGAGAGTGACTTTTTTTCTGAATAATTTTTTGGCAAGAAGTCAACTCTTGATTTGCCATGGGTTCTTTTAAGTGCGCTGAATGCGTCCTCCACGATGGACCTCGGTTTATCGTCTCATCCTAAAGACTAGTACCCAGACCACCACTCGAGGTCTAGAGGATGGGAGAAATGTTTCGGCACTTACTGGGGATTGAACCAGCACTTCTCGCTTTCTAGGCAGGTGTGTTATCTCTGGGCCACTAAGCTCTGCTGATCAGGAATGATTGTCACACAACTGTTGCACACGAATATTCCGAATTCGAGATTTAGATTTGGGGGGGCATCAATGTAAGACATCATTTTATTTATTCTTTTATATCGAGGATAATGGACTAAGCACTCATGTGCTTTTTTACATCCAGTCCCCGTGTGTATGCGGTTTCGTAAATTTTGTCATGTTCCCACCGGCACACAATGGCCTACTCTTCCGAAAAGCGGAACAGGATTTAACATGTGCGCAAGATGTTCTGCGTGCATTCGAACACGGGGCATGTCATATGCTAATAACAGCTATGCTGGCCTGTTTTTCTTTCTTCTTCATTGAACGCTCATACAGCAGCTGTTGTTGCCCGTTATATGAGCCAAAATGTGTCACGCTGCCGTTAAGCACCTGACAAGTCAGGCCCAGCACATCCAACTTCGGTGTGGGAGAGAATTGTTTTAAGTTTTTCTGGAAAAAAAAAAAAGGCAGGTGAATGGACCCAACAGGCAGAAAACAGACAATGAGGAGATGACAGGAAGAAAAGGAGCAAGGCAGAAACAAAGAGAGGGATAGAAAAGAGGAAATTTCTAGCACAGAATTTCCAGATGGTGGGGATGGTATTTATACTGACAGGCCCCCCGGCATCCCTATGGGGGAATATCCACTAATAGCTGTGCTGACCTATTTTCTTTCAAAAATCCTAATCAGAAGAGATTTTGCTGGTCTGTGTGTG
The DNA here is from genome assembly GCA_028751875.1 of Rapana venosa. Lineage (NCBI taxonomy): Eukaryota > Metazoa > Mollusca > Gastropoda > Neogastropoda > Muricidae > Rapana > Rapana venosa. The sequence goes on along the minus strand of CM054156.1, from coordinate 12,979,607 downwards.
TGTGTTAGATGTGTGAGTGACCCGACCTTCACTGCATCTCATTAACATAAAATTATTCATACCTCCTGCATATTTAAATTTACCCACAAGCTGAAATATCGAGTAAAAAAAATTTTTTTTTTTTAATTGGATTCTTTTTTTTAAAAAAGAGTTCATTAACTAATTTGTCACTTTTGTGATGACTTGTTTGGGAAGGGGGGGGGAATTGTCACTTTCATTCATTCCATATTGTTTACAGCTCTACCGACCACGAAAGCCATATCAGGGCTGTGTGTCACCTCATTCAGTTTCAGTGGCTCCAGTAACTCTCACTTCAAATTCAAAACCAGCACCTCATAAAACCTTCAAATATCTAACACTGTCCTGAAAAAAACAAACGCCCCACAACATTTAAATGACGCAACACACCCGTACAAATGGACATGGTGTGATTTTTCGAAAACCAGGGGGAGAAAACTCTCTGGGCCGAGTGAGTTGGTATTCAACAAAATGAAACGGAAGACAAACCAACAATGTTTTGTTTTTTAAGTCGGTTTATTTTGTGCATTCTAACAGATGCTTGGTTATGACAATCTCGGAATCATTTATTAATTGATTAATTAACCCTCGTGCAGTGACGAGGTGAGTCTAATGAAGAGTGAGATTCGGCATCAACAAACAGTATATTGAAAAAAACACCACACACACAAACAACCCCAACATCTGCAAAGTTAAGCATTCCATAGATCGACATGTCTAAGAAAGAAAACCATATACTATAACACTCTGGTGATGAGACAGCAATTTTGCTGGATAATGATTTAAATATATTTTTTATAAAAAGGTAAAGGTGTCCCATAACCTATAAGGTCATAGGGGAGCAAGGTGTCGGAGACCTCACTTCTCTAGGGCCAGCATATTGAGGGCGGTGCCCATCTCCTCTCCCTCACTGCTTTACCTTCCCTGACCCTAAAGAGGCAGGTACTCATTTACAGCTGGGGAACTGTACTGAAGCCAAGGCATGCAAACGGTCACCCATCCAACTGGGTAACCATGCTCGATGCTGCTTAACTTGGCTGGGAGAAAGCGAGTGCTCTGACCACCGAGCTATCCCGTCCCCGCATTAAATATAGAATAATAGAATGTGTGACGTAACGAGCGTTATGATAAGATCTTGATAAACATATGATAAATTTGGTCTGGTATATTCAGGAATAAACAATAGGGAGGAAAAAAATGGACCATGAAAACTGGTCTTAAGAGAAAAAATACAGAAGAAGTTAAATAAAACATGCAATTTGTTCCATGACAAAGGAATGAATGAAAGTCCAGACTGCATGTATGACTGCATCTGATTTTATAAACGACGAAAATACCAGATAAACAGAAACTATAGGTTAGTCAATATTATATCAACGTGGAAAAAAAGTTCAAGATAAAATCAGATCCTTTTAATTAATTTTTTCTACATCAACAAGGAAAGATATTTCAAGATTTTCCAAAATTATTTACAATTATGCAGACTGCAGTTATGCTGGTGCAAATATACCTGCTTTTCACAAAGGAATCCCCTCTCAAAAATCTTAAATGTTATCAAAGTAAATCAAATGCAACAAAATAATCCACATGACCAGCAACTCTGGAAGAAAAATAAAAACAACCTAATTCTGCCATTACCTTTGACCACAAAATTGTTCCGCCATTTTCATTCTATTATCAACTATAACCATCTAAGACTAAGTTGTTTTTTTCACTCTGAATTCTTTAAACCAAAAGAGTGAATATAGGTGTCCATTTTAAGTCGACAGAAAACCCCAAATGAAAAAACAAACTTCAATATTATTTGACAAGAGAGGGACCCGAATATCTGGAAAATCCAATATGACTAGAAAACAAAGGCGAAAATTGTGAGTATGTTTGCTTTTTAAAACTTGATAAAGGAGTATAATTGCCTTGAAAAGTCTTTAGATTGGAAAGGAGAGGGGGGGGAGGAGAATATCAGTGCAGATGCAAAAACTAACTGCAAGGAATAGTGAGAATATCCACTTTGAAATAACTACACACAAAATTTCAAAGTTTTCAACAATCTGCCGTCTAACTGTTAGCGCATCAACACAATTTTCAAGGTTCGCTTTTATCGACAACACATGCAAGATGTAACGGTATTAGTAATAACAAGTGATCGGGGAACAACAAACTGTATAAACTGTGCAAATCACACATGCATTCATAATGCTTAATTAACACATCTGCTGCTTCATCTTTCAGGTTAATCACATCATCTGCATATCTTAATAATAATAAATGGAATTTATACAGCGCTATATCTTACAAAGACAAATCAACGCGCTAGTATCTTGGCAAAATCAAAAACTCCATAACTTGGTTAAAGAGTTAGGTACTTGATCACTCAGTTGATTAATAAAACTATATTTTTAAAAAAATACCACTCTACGCTTAAAACATCTAAAGCCAACAAACGTGCTGTTTGGTCGATCAATACTTTTCAACGTTTGCGAACTCGACAATTACACAAAGACATAAGCCTTCACAAGAACCTGACGAAAACTGAATGAAATGGTCTAGACTTTAGGAATAATTATCATCTGGTATATCAATACTCACTATATCAATACTATCTATATCAATAATATCGGCCTGGTTTTGATAGTAATTATCAATCGGTATATCAACCATATTTTGTTGTTGGCCTTAATCTTACCATACTCTACAGCGTACGTTCACCACTGTCTATGCAGCACTTATCCCACACCCAACCCACTTTTATGCGTGGTTCTTCAACTCCAAATTTATGGAAATTATCTAGGAACCTTACATAACCAGGAGTATTATAAGATTTAGTTTTGACATTGTGTCTGTTTCAAGGAAATTGCAAATGTAATTTTAAGTATGTATAAACAAAAATATGAATGATACAAAAACACCAGAAAAAATACTGATAAAACACAAACCAATGTGTCAATAAATTTTTTAAAATACAGAAGCTTTCATTTCCCAATGGGTAAAGCAGATCTGATCCCAATAAAAACCATAAGGGTGAAAAATAAAACAACAAAACAAAAGAAGCAAAACCAAGCAAGTCAACATAGCTTCGATACTTTCTGAAAGCACGGACATCATTTTTTCACCTCTAGTGTCACCAAGACAAAGCTGTAACTCAAATGCTAGATGACAACCATCACTTCTTGACAGACGCTGTATGTCCCTCCACCCTCTACAAATCATCCTCTTACTAAAGCAAAGGTAATTGTGTCCCATAACTTCTGCAGTTGTTGGGGAGCGAGGCATCAGACCTCAGCTTCTCTAAAGGCCAGCATATTGAGGGCGGCGCCCATCTCCTCTCCCTCGCTGCTTTACCCTCCCTGACCCTAAATAGGGCAGGTACCCATTTACAACTGGGTAAACTGGGAAACTGTACTGAAGACAAGGCGCACAAGCAGTCACACCCATCCACATGGTAACCACGCTCAACATGGCTTGAGGAAGGCAAGTACTCTGACCACTGAGCTGTCCTGGCCACATCCTCCTCTTACAAAGAAGCAAATTAGAGAGAGAGAGAGAGACCACCACCCATCAATCCAAGATAAAAGAAAATGCGATATTTATCAAAACAAAACTCTGAAATAAAGCTGGAAGGAAGGACTTCAGAGAAGGAGCCTCTTCCAGCCTGGGTTTCAGCCTTCAATGTACACACTACATATCAGATTATACATCCCCGAAGATGGAGTGCGGCTATCTTCATAGTGGGCAAAAAAACGGTCGCATACGCAAAATCTCACCAATGATGAACCTCGGAGCTCTAGCCGAGGAACAAAAGGGAAAAACAAAAGATTATCCATTGCATTGTTTGTCAGTAACTTCAGGTTGTCACAAAAGGTAGGTTTCACAAGCCGTATGCCATTTTTACAAATGCGTTGTTTTGGAAGCCAACAAGTGATAACGTTTTTGAAGTTGCACTCAAAAGGAAGCTCTACAATAAAAAAAATATTTAAAAAAAGAAGAAGACACACACGCATATGTATGTACATATATATACACACACACACAAAAATAGATATGTGAAATTACAGGTGAAAAAAAAAGAAACCATATTATATGCTAAGCAAAAAAACGTTTTGGATTACCTTGTGGAGATATTTTTTTGTTTTGTTTTATAAGGGATGGGGTTGTGTGGGGATCTTGCTTTATTTTGTTGGGGTTTTTTTCTTTGTTTTTGTTGCTTTTTTGTGGGGGTTTTTGGGGGGGGGGGGGGGGTTGTGTGCAAAGTGTACTCTTGAGGAATTTATCTGTGTATCTTACTTTCTGCGGCAAAGATTGGTGGTGTAAGTTTGCCAGCAACTTTACTGCTGACACAACATTAATGAATCTTTGTCGAGTAACTGTTCAAAATCATTTTTCACTCATACATAAACAACCCGAGTTTGAATAACCATTCAAAAATATATCCCCTTGTATATGAAGATTGTACTTTTTGTGCTTGCATGCATATCAAAGACCACGTTGTGGTCAAATGTGTGTTTTAAACACAAGACCAAACATATTCAACAACAACGAAAGTTTTTAAAAAACTGAAACAAAACCCAAAACCCATTCTTTGCTTTATATAAAACACACACAAAAACCCAAAGATTTCCAACACAAACATCCACAATATGTGAAAGATTAAACGAAAACCAACCGTCAAAGACAAACTTCAAAAACAATGAACGCGACAAGCCATCATGTCTGTACTTATATACAGCAGTCACAATCGACATTTCACCCGTGCCTCACACAATTCAACACCAAGTTACTGAATCTCAAACTATGCCCTCTTGCATCACACGAATGCTGAAAACAATGAACTGATTAATCAGAAAGAATACTCACTTCGTCTGCACACATAAAGCATACAATGAATGCCGGAGTTTACGCACTAAATTTTAAACAAAATTTTCTCGGGAAAGATACTCGTACCACACACAGACATCAAAATTACTGAAGCGCCTATTCTGACTTATTTCATTAGAAATGCTGCTCATTTACACCACACACACACACACACAGGTCTCAAGCACATGAAGTCTCAATTGTCGTTTAGTCAGAAGTGACTTGCTTATACCACACACTGAAGGTTTCGACGCTAACAATCGATGCTCTACTGTACTGCACATACACATCAAATAGGAGCTGAAGTTTCAAAATTTAAAACAGATATAATGCTTCACATTTTAAGCATCAAGCGAATGTTAATTTTTAACATTGTCCTTTACTCAATCCTACATTGTACTACACATACATATCCAATGAATGTGAACGTTTCTACATTTGAATCATGCAATCAGAAATAATGAGTGTTAATTTTTAACACCGACCTTTAATCAATTCTTCATTATACATACATATCAAATGAATGCTGATGTTTCTAAATTCGAATCACGTAATCGGAAATAATGCTCACCTGTACTGCTTACCGGCATAAAACTAAAGCTGAAATTTTAACATTTATTTACAAGAACGAAAAAAAAAATGGCACAAATACTGCATAATACAATCTGCCCTGATTGTAAAGCTTAGAACTCATGAGCAACGGGATATGAGACTACGACGATGATTTTTATATGTATACAACAGCAACAAGAGGATATTCTTTTTTTTTTTCTCGATAGCAAAACCATCTGAAACGACCATTAATGCACAATCGTTGCTATCACTCCACAACTTTTCTTTTTTTCTCTCTCTCTCTCTCTCTCTCTCTAAAAATGTAAAGTTAGAGATTCACAGCAGTGCTTTGATAAAGACACCCCCCAAAAAAAATTTCACACAGCATCCTAATAATCTGAATTTGGGATGGGATTTTTTAGAAATATTTTTCCCACATCCTTTCTGCACTTTTCGTTGTTTATGTACAACGTCAATCTTTTACCTCAAACGCGACCACACAGATCAAAGTCTTCACAGTTTTTATCCACAGATTTGTTTTAGAATTTCATCCAGAAAATGTATGCGGTAACAATTCACAACACTTTTTTTTCCCTTCAAACAAGAAGGGTGGATGTGGGGTTAGGAACCTACCCCAATATATATATACAGGCAAGTAAAATAATAGGAAGACAGGTGAATTATCCAAATAAACAGACATCGTACGCTGTTTTGAGTATTCAGAGATAATCAAATATCTAAAGTATACTTCAATCTCTTCACTGCCAGTAGCTATAAGAATGAGAAAACTGTTTTTGTCATGTTCACAGCTTCAAAATTATTGTGTATTATGGGGAGATCAGTTTATTTTTTATTTTATTTTTTAAGATCAGTCACTTGAACTGAGTGAATATTGTGTTTCACACACAAGACTGTCTGAATCTGAGCATTTCAGGGTTGAAAAATAGGGGAGTAAAAAAATCAGTTTTTAAACATGCTTTTTAAAAAAATAGATTATCCGACACACACTCTCTCACACTCAAAATTCACACACGAACACTCACACTCAAAACACACACACACACATTCAAAACCCACACACACACAAAACCCACACACACACATTCAAAACATACACACATGCACTCAATATACACACACAGACTCAAAACACACACAAACTCTTTCACAGACACACACACACACACTCACATGTGACATACTAAATGTGCTGCAGGATCAAAGACTAAAGGGTAATGAACTCGAACGTTCTCTTTGATATGTTGTTCACAGTTTACACCGGTTTGATCAACAAGGACTACAAAAAAATAAAGTTTTTAAACTGTGCAATGGGCAGAAATCTACACTTTCTGTGCTTATCCTTTCAACGAGAACTGTACACACCACAACCGCTATCACAAGAACTACAATTCTAGCACAGATTAACGCACTAACGCTTGCATCCACATGCATGCGCGCGCACACACACACACACTCACTCACGCTACCTACTTCTTCTTGACTTTTCCGGGCTTTATACAAAACCTAAATTTCGTTTAAAAGTTTTTAGACAAAAGCTTTTTGGACATCAGTACCTTTGGGGGGAAAAAAATCAAAGGAAAAAGTTTTGGTCAAGATTCGAAAAACTGCTGAAGAAATGACACATGTGTACATCCTGATGCCACGCTGTTTTGTGTACAGTATAAAATGTCAGAACGCACGCATAGTAACTTTTCAGTCAGATCTGGCTCTAGGGAATAAAAACTGTGACAATTATGATATAGGAAACCAACGATCAAAACGTTTTCTTTATTCAGTATCACACAACATCTCAGATCTCACACATCAGCCTTTTTCAAGTGAGGGAGATTCATCAAATCATATGAAAATTGATTTATATACACTGTCTAATCTCTCAACAGCAGATTGGAAAAAAAAAAGATCCACGAGTATGGGCCAAACATTCGCAGCCAGATCTTTAACAACAATGACTGATGATGAAATACAATCCTCGGAATAAATCACAAAATGGTAGCTATTAGCACAAACTGAAAAAAAAGAAGTTTGGATAAAATTGTGAACAGCGTCACTACAACTGTCAATTCATCAAAACCACACCCTTGACACTTCAAACCGAAAAAGCAAACACGTTTTCTGCGGAACACGTATTTTACACATGAAAAAAAAAAAAACAACTTTCTTTGGAAGCAAACTGACACTTCATGAATATCAAAGTGACGTTGAGCATTTCACAGAATATAACTTTTTCCAACTCTCCACGCACAAAAACGATACAGTACCAAGTCGGAAACAAAACTTTAAAAAAAAAAAAAAATTCAGAGAACAAACAATTTTCATGCAGAGGCTGGCTGGACACATGCATGTACATTTCTGTCGCAACAGATTTTGGAGAAAAACATTTTTTGTAAACCAACCGAACAAAATCTTCAATAACCATGAAGTAAATCATTTTAAACATTTACCTTAATCAAAATCTGGGTCCGCCACTGGGCTTCCTCTAAGGCTCTGACCTGCACAACAGAATGGAGGTAAGTCACTGATCTCTGTTTCTTGTTGTACATCACAATAAAAAGGTAAAGGTGTCCCATAACCTATGTGGTCGTAGGGGAGCGAGGCATCATCAGAGACCTCAGCTTCTCTAGGGGTCAGCATATTGAGGGCGGCTCCCATCTCCTCTCCCTCGCTGCTTTACCTTCCCTGACCCTAAAGAGACAGTACCCATTTACAACAGGGAGAACTGTACAGAAGCCAAGGCATGCAAACGGTCACCCATTCAAGTACTAACCACGCTCGATGCTGCTTAACCTTAGCTTAGGGAAAAGCGATTGCTCCGACCACTGAGCTATCCCATCCCCATCACAATACAAAAGCAGACACCTCCAAAAACTCTCAGAAAAAGTTGGAAACAAACACTGAAACTGGTAGGACCAAACTTTCTTCTATATATATTTTAAAGACAGTAAGAATACAATTACAAAAAATCAGACCTAAAAAAAAACAACCAAACCTAGCAAAATATCCAGACTCGGTACACACCCAAACCAACCTACCTCTCCTTCCCCCCCCCCCCTGTCTCCTCACAACACTCACACATACTTCTCTCCGCCGCTCCTCTCGAGCCGTTCAGCCGACAGAGCCGGACGTGCTGAGGCGCGTGGCGGCAGGGTTGTAGAGGAGTTGCCCGCTCTTGACGCGGCGCCACAGCTCTTTGCCCAGCAGCTCCTTCTCCTTCTGGAGCTTCTTCAGCATCCCCCCGTTCTCCGTGGCGCGGCGAGACAGGTAAGGCAAGACCTCGTCCACCGGGCCAAAAGGGACGTACTTGTACACGGAATAACCCGCCTGGCCTGAGGAGAGAGAAGAGGAGGAGGAGGAGGGGAGATTTAACACTGTTGTGTTGAAGTACGAGGTGGAAAGGGATGTGTGTGGAGTCCACTGTGGTATGAATGACGAGAAAATAAATCATGTAGATGATAACTGTCTTATGGAAGGGAAGGACGGTGGCAGGATGGTTAAGACGTTTGCCTGCCAACAAGTAAATCGTGAGGTTCTGGGTTCGATTCCCAGCCTCGCCCTTTCTTCCCAGTTTGACCAAAAAAAATCGAACTGAATGTCAAAGTCCTTCGGATGAGACTATAAACCATGGCCCCGTGTGCGAACGCATGCAGAACATCTTGCGCACATGTTAAATCCTGTTCCGCTGTTCGAAAGAGTAGGCCATTTACTGTTCTTCTTCAGTAACTTATATGAGATACATGAGGACTTCAGTCTTGATGTAAATGGCTGATAACACAGGTTCACCAATGTCCAACAGTTGTTATGTTGGATGTATAAAGTACAGGATATTTACTTATATCAACGTACAACTGAGCATGAATGTATTATTACAGATAGAATTATATAAACTCTGTGATTTGGACAGAATTTTTTTTTTTTTAATTGATTAGTAATTTAGTTTACTTCAAGATGTATGTCCTATGAAACAACAGTCGGACTATGTCGTTTGTCAAACAAGCTGAAAAGACAGAAAATGCTGAAAAGAAACAGACGTTCAAACAGTACCAATCTAGCTGTACAAACGTCATATTCACAAAGAATCAGTTAAGCTATACACACAGAAGACATTCATTCAATACTGGTCTGGCTATACACACAGAAGACGTTCATTCAATACTGGTCTGGCTATACACACAGAAGACAATCATTCAATACTGGTCTGGCTATACACACAGAAGATGTTCATACCTAGCGGGAAGCTGACGTAGTCACACATGCCCAGTAGCTGACCGAAGCAGATCAGACGATCGTCAGGACCAATGTTGTACTTCTTCATCCTGGAAAGTCACACACATCCCTTCTTTAAAAGCACGACCTAAGACAAACTTTCTAAACTTATCTACTTTGTATGCTTTTTTTTTTTTCTTCTTCACTATTTTGTGTATGTATGTTGAATTTTTAAAATATAGGCCAAAACTGAACTGCGGTAGAATTGGAAAGGACAATTTTACTGCTACTTTCATGAGTTATGTTGTACCCTTGAACCAGACAAGCCTCTTCTGCTCTATCACACAGACACTTACATTTATTCGGGGTGGGATAGGCTGGTGGTTAGAGCGTTGCACTTTGCATTCATGATCTGCTGACCCAAGTTTGAATCCCATCCAAGGGGATTTTTGCCCCTGGAGTTAACCTAAGTGCCAACTCCACTCCCCTCAAAAGTCATTTTGGATCAGACTATAAATCAAGGTCCCGTGAGCAAACACACTCAGAACATCTGGTGCATATGTTAAAACCTGTTCTGCTTTTCGGAAGAGTAAGCCATTGTGTGCTGTAAAAAATCCCTGAAGTCCAAATGCAGCTATCTTAGTGGTGGGCAAAAACATAATTCTGCAAAATCTGTCCATTGGGGAACCGTGGAGCTTTATCTTATTTTTTAATTTTACTGTTATTTATTCTTTTGAGGATAATGAAATAAGCACTCATGAGCTTTTTTCAATCCAATCCTTGTGTGTGTGTGTGTGTGTGTGTGTGTGCAGTTTCGTAAATTTTCGTCATCCGTTCCCACCACCACACAATGGCCTACTCTTCCTAAAAGCAGAACAGGTTTTAATGTGTGCGCAAGATGTTCTGCGTGCGTCCTCACACAGGGCCTCGGTTTATAGCCTCATCCAAAGGACTTTAGGGGATAAGTGAAGTTCACACTTGATGTTAACTCAAAGGGGAAAATACCCCGGATTCGAACCCGGGTCAGCAGATCACAATAGGAGGGAAGGTGGCAGGATGGTCAAGACGTTCGCCTGCCAACAAGTTAAACGTGAGGTTCTGGGTTCGATTCCCAGCCTCGCCCTTTCTTCCCAGTTTGACCAAAAAAATCGAACTGAATGTCAAAGTCCTTCAGGATGAGACTATAAACCGAGACCCCGTGTTCGAACGCACGCAGAACATCTTGCGCACACGTTAAATCCTGTTCCGGTTTTCGGAAGAGTAGGCCATTGTGTGCCGGTGGAAACAGATGACAGAATTGACAAAACCGCATACACACGGGGACTGGATGTAAAAAAAAAAGCACACGAGTGCTTCTTCCATTATCCTCGATATAAAAGAATAAATAAACAAATAAATAAATAGCCATGCTCTAACCAGCCAGGCTAGGCAGCAGGAGTGGAAGGAAGCGCTTTGTTGCTGCCCTACACACCACTGGGTGTAATGGTTGATGATGATGATGATGATGATGATGAGGAACCAGCCAGGCTATCCCCGTCCATTAGCGGAAGGGGCGACAGGGACAAAGCAAAAACCTAAACTACCACAACAACAAAAAGGACTGGCACTGACTGCTGCACGGCGTGGCGCACAGTGTCCTCGTTGTGGGAGGCGATCATGACGGCGATCTTGCCCCTCTCCCGCAGGTTGATCTGCCGCATCACCTCCTCCATCACCGTGTGGTACATCTCCGTCGTCGCCTCGTACGTCGCGTTGATCGGGTCCTCGTAGCCCACAGACTGGGCTCGCTCGCGCTCCTGCACAAACACAAACGTGCAACAACAACAAAGATAATAAACATTAAAAATAAAAAACCATGAGAGAGAATGGTATCGTCTAGTGAGAGCCGCAACCATTCATCTCCCGTACATGTTAATGTTTGGAGATGTGTGGTTGTGGTTGTCAAAAGACGATATCCTTTGGATGTGACTATAAACTGAGGCCCCGTGTGCGAATGCATGCAGAACATCTTGCACACACGTTAAAATCCTGTTCCGCTTTTCGAATGAGTAGGCCATTGTGTGCCGGTGGGAACAGATGACAGAATTGACAAAACCGCATACACACAGGGACTGGATGTCAAAAAGCACATGAGTGCTTATTCCATTATCCTCGATATAAAAGAATAAATAAATAAATATACTTACTGTCCTCTTTTTAATGGTAAATATACTTACTGTCCTCTTTTTAATGGTAAATATACTTACTGTCCTCTTTTTAATGTTAAATATACTTACTGTCCTCTTTTTAATGTTAAATATACTTACTATCCTCTTTTTAATGTTAAAGATACTTGCTATCCTCTTTTTAATGTTAAACATACTTACTGTCCTCTTTTTAATGGTAAATATACTTACTGTCCTCTTTTTAATGTTAGATATACTTACTGTCCTCTTTGTAATGATAAATATACTTACTATTCTCTTTTTAATGTTAATGTTCTTGTATTCTCTTGTAATGATGGTGATGGTGATTGTGATGATCAGGTAAACTCATTTTCCAATGTTCAACGCACTACCACAGCTCTGTTCTGCTATTACTTCTATGTTGTTGTTGTTCGTTGTTGTTCGTTCCCTAACAAGGGGGTCACCCAGAATGTGCACTCTTGACTCGCTCATCCCACCTGGGAATCACTGTGAGACTGAAATTTGCACACCGAATGAAAAGTTTGCATGTATGACAGGTTTTCAGTTACCTCGCCATATAGGCAGCCATACTCCCAACTTCAGAGGATATTACTTTTATTCGGCGCAAATCCAGCATAACTCGGTCAAGGGTCCAGGGCTAAAATTAGCCCCTTACCTTTTTTTCTTTTCAAAGTCCAAGTGTGGTCAGTTTCTGCTATAATTAGCACCATCTAGGATGGAATGGACAGCAGCTGAGAGGAGCTGAAAGTGTAAGAAACTTGACAGCTGTGGCCTGTAAACTGTTAATACTGTGAATTTATTTCAAACCTAAGATTTCCCCCCTCCTGTTTCATATCAGAACCATCCCACCTTCACTAACCCATTGTCCTATCACCCTGCTAAAGTATGCGACCTGTGTGAGTGTGTGTGTGTGTGTGTGCTTTTGAAAAACATTTGACTATCGAAATTTTATTTCATAGATTTTGTCTGTAGCACACCATGTTCGTAAATATCTGTTTGTTTAAACTATTGATTTTATTTATCATTGATTGCATGATTGTGTAAGATTAGGTTGAATGCATGCGCTTTGATTTGTCTTTGCAAGATATAGCGCTATATAAGTTCCATTTATTATTATTATTATTACTTGAAAACAGCACTGCGCAAACATAATCTGTATTCATTTTTCTTTCGTTACATACGTACTTTTATGCAGCTATACTTTTATGCAGCTATCTTCAATACTTTAGGAAATAATATAAAGCAAAATCAAAATCACAGACATCATTTTTCTGTTGTTATGAGAACATTCTCAGCATGCAGCCACAGCAACACAAGTGAGCAGAGGAAAGGTCAAGTAAGCGCAGCGCAGCGCAGTACAGTGCAGTGCAGCGCAGTACAGACCTGCTCCATGTAAGCGCCTCGCACCAACTTGGCACCGAAGTAGAAGTCTTCGCGCCTGGCAAAGTCCATATCCACCACAAGGTTGTTGTAGGCTTGCTGCACACATAATAATAATAATATATGGAATTTATACAGCGCTATATCTTGCAATTACAAATCAGAGCGCTTAACAGAGCGCAGACATATCACCCGACATCATTTATTGCTGCAGCAGTGTTACTAAGGTTCATTATATACTGCAAAAACCATACATTATGGTCTGTAAGATCTGAACAAAATTCTGGCAAGTAGTCTCGACTCCAGATTCATGACAATAGTTCAGGATATGTACAATTAAGGGTAAAACAAAAAAAAGATGTTCCATATCCTATGCGGTCATAGGAGAGTGAGATAGCAGCAGCCTCAGCTTCTCTAGGGGCTAGCATTTTGAGGGCGGCGCCCATCTTTTCTTCCTCTGCTGTTTTACCTTCCCTGACCCTAAAGAAGGCAGGTGCCCATTTACAGCTGGGTGAACTGGGGGACTGTACTGAAACCAAAGCACAGAAACGGTCACCCATCCACAGGGCAACCATGCCCAACTCTAACCTTAGCTTGGGGACGGCAAGTGCTCTGAGCTATCCTGCTCCCTTATGTACAAAACCGCATACACTCGGGGACTGGATGTAAAAAAGCACATCAGTGCTTATTCCATTATCCTTGATATAAAAGAATACATAAATAAATAAATCAAACAATTTTATCGCAAATACCGTAATCTTTCAAAAGTGATGGGACAACATCTTGTTTTCCTTGAAGCTTTTTCTTCTTTTTTGTTCATTCCTCGGCTTGAGCTCAAAAGTTCACCGAAGGCCAAAATTTTGGGTATGCAACCATCTTTTCCCACCATTAAGATAGCCACATTCCAACTTCAGGGATATACCCTTTCTTACAGAATGTGGCAGATCAAACTTTCCACAACAGCAACTATGAATAATGCAAGATATAAGGTCTAAAGCACACACACACACACGCACACGCCCACGCACAAGATTTAATTCCTTTCACCCCTTTTGGGGTATGGAGGATTACAAACAAATTGAACAGGAGAATAAACCTAACAGCAATATACCCAAAAATAATATGACTACTAACAGTAACTGAAAAGCAAGAGTTCATCGCATAATGATAAGCAAACCGTATTAATGACTCAATACTATTTTTAAGTATACACATGTCTTTAAAAGACGTAATCTACACATATGAAAGACAAATTGAAATTTCAAGAAATCTTATGAATTTTGAGAGTGACAGGAGAACTTTTCGAGATTTGCATTTCATTAGCCTACATAAATTATAACTGGACCTGGGTTGAAGAAAATGTCAGGGAATAAAATCTTGTTGTAAATGTTTGAAACACAAACACGCATGCACACACCCACACAAACACGCACGCACACACACACATACACACACGCACACTCACACACACAAACACGCACGCACCCACCCACACACACGCACACATACACACGCCCCCACACACAAACACGCACGCACCTACACACACACTCACACACAAACACGCATGCACATACACGCCCACACGCACGCACCTACACACACACTCACACACAAACACGCACGCACATACACCCACTCACAAACACACACGCGCCCAGACAGACACACACTCACACACAAACACGCACGCACATACATGCCCACGCACATACATGCCCACACACAAACATACACTCACAAACATGCATGCACCCACCCCCCCACCCCCCCTACACACACACCACCCACCCACACACACACGCACACCCACCCACCCACCCACCCTACACACACACACACTCACAAACATGCAGCACATCACCCCCCCCCCCCCACCCCCACGCAAAAGGAAGATTGCTGCATGTGCGTACCTTGAGGTAGCACTGGTAGGTGTTGAAGACCACACTGCGGTCCTTGTTGAACTTCCTCATCATCTCCATGGTCAGGCGACTGATGGCATACTGGAAGTACGTCTGCTCCGCGTCCACCATGATGCGTACTTCCTTCTCTTGGGCGTACTGAAACAGAGAACAGTGAACACCTCATCCTTTCTCTCGTTCACTTTTTACACCATCAGGTGCGTTTGGTCTTCGTAGTGGATGGAAAGAGACCAAAAGGGAAGACCTAGCAAAACCTGGGCTGCCTGTATTGCAGATGATCTTAGAGAAAGGGGCAGCATAAATAAGGAGGAAGCTCAAAACAGAGAGAGATGGAGAAGGCTCATCAATGTCAAACCTCCCCTGGGAGAAACATGACAAAAAAGGAAGAAGAAGATGCGTTTGGGAGAAACAGAGGCAAGTCCTTTCCAGCTCCTCTCGTCGGCCGTACAGGTTAGGGTTGCAGGGTTATCTCTGTCAGCCACACAATCTTCCTCAGGTGGGACAGCAAACAATAGAGTAATCATGCCAATACTCCATGACATCTCTCAGAGAGAACCAGTAAAGGCAGGGATGGTGTCAGTCGAGTTACAGCACAGTTCTTAGCTGTAGTAAGATAACAGGAAAAGAACCACCAAAAAATAGTGGTTGGAGCTGCTCTTGTGGCAATGTGCTCTTCCTGGGGAGAGCAGCCAGAATTTCACGCAGAGAAATCTGCCGTGTGGTATACTATAATGCACACACACAGGCAAACATACTCTCCACCCCTCTCCCCACCCCCTTACTTCAAACAACACACACACACACATTACATGCCTCACAACGCAACATACATAATACACACACACACAAACAACTCTCCACCCCTCTCCCCACACCCCTTCTTCAAACACACACACACTCACACTATACATGCTCACACACGCAACATACATAATACACACACACACAAACATATCTCCACCCCTCTCCCACACCCCCTTCTTCAAACCACCACACACACTCACACTATACATGCCTCACACACGCAACATACATAATACACACACACAAACATACTCTCCACCCCTCTCCCCACACCCCCTTCTTCAAACACACACACACTCACACTATACATGCCTCCACACACGCAACATACATAATCACACACACACAAACATATCTCCACCCCTCTCCCCACACCCCCTTCCTAAAACACACACATCACACTATACATGCCTCACACACACGCAACATACATAATGCACACACACAAACACATTTCCACCCTTCTGCTCACCCCCACCCCCTCCCTCCTCCTCCCCTCACGCACATACACTCACTCACACACACACCACACACACACACACACACACACACTGACACTACACACACACAACACTACCACACACACACTGACACTACACACACACACTACACACACACACACTACACAACACTACACACACACACTACACAACACTACCACACACACCACACACACACTACACAACACTACCACACACACACTACACAACACTACCACACACACCACACACACACTACCACACACTACACTACACACAAAACACACACTACCACACACACACGACACTACCACACACACACAAACACACACACACACTACACACACATACTTGGACTACAGCGTTGATACGGCGCAGCATGTTCTTCATCTGGTCTTCCTCCTTCTCTGTCAGGCTTTCCACGATGGGCCTCAGCTTCCCTGTCTGCACACAACACAACACAACACCATGGAGCAGTCAGTCGAGGTGATATAATACAGCAAGCACATAGTCTTTGTTGCAGGCAGGGAATGAGCTACACGTTTCTGATCTTTAGACATTCAATGACATAAACTGCCAGGTTCACAATCAGTTTCTCAGAAGGGTTTGAACACAGCATCTGAACCTTAAAGCCTGATGGAAACCTGTGATAATAAAGGGGTATATAACGTTTACGTATTGTGTTCATATGGGTCTTATGGCCTGCAAAAACTGAAATAAATGTGATTGATTGATTGATTGACAACACAACACAACTACTGTCAGTCATCACTCTCACCTAACTCTCCCCCTCCCCCCCAATATCTGAACCCAAGGCACACACAAAATCCGTTGGTGGCGGGCTGGTGGTAACTTGTCCAGCAGCTTGCCCCTATATATAAGATATATATAGGATATAGGGGAGCTGACTGTTCAATAGGGGCCGTGTCAGTTTTGAGCTGTGTATAATAATAAATTTGCATCAGTCGTGGGGAAAGGTTGGGGGAGGGGGGGGTGTCTCTGCAGTCAAAGTGGCCTGGCTGATTGCACTAAGCTGTGCGAGAGAGAGGGAAAGAGCTAAAACAAAGACACACACACACACAGAGTAAATATCAAAACATTTTTTGTTTTTTGTTTTTGTTTGATTCTGCTTTGTTGGGGACGGGATAGCTCAACAGTCAGAGCACTCCCTTTCCCCCAGCTAAAACATTGAGCGTGGTTACCAAGTGGATGGGTGACCGTTTGCGCGCCTTGGCTTCAGTACAGTTCCCCCACTTCACCCAGCTGTAAATGGGTACCTGCCCTCTACAAGGGTCAGGGAAGGTAAAGCAGCGAGGGAGAGGAGATGGGCGCTGCCCTCAATATGCTGGCCCCTAGAGAAGTTGAGGTCTCTGACACCTCGCTCTCCAGTGACTGCATAGGTTATAGGGACACCTTTACTTTTTTTTTTACCTTTTTTTTTTTTTGCTGCTTCTTCTGTGTTTTCTGAATTGATGACCAGATTCAAATCCCCAGATAAACCTTGCATTCACATATTCTACAATGACTTTTTTTCTTCATGAAATAATCCGAAATCCTAATAGCACAGAATAGTCTAGCAGAAATTACTTCCCCCAACACACACACACGCTCACACACACCCCTCTACACACCCATCCCACCACACACACACACACACACACACAAACACACAGGGGGACAGGATAGCCTAATGGTTAGAACATTGCGCTTGCAATCTGACGACCCGGGTTCATTCCCGTTCAAGAGGATATTTTCCCCTGGAGTTAACATCAGTGCAGACTCCACTCTCCCCAAAAGTCCTTCGGATGAGACTATAAACCGAGGCCCCATGTGCCAACGCATGCAGAACATCTTGCGCACACGTTAAATCCTGTTCCGCTTTTCGTAAGAGTAGGCCATTGTGTGCCGGTGGGAACGGATGACAGAATTTACAAAACCGCATACACACGGGGACTGGATGTAAAAAAAGCACATAAGTGCTTATTCCATTATCCTCGATATAAAAGAACAAAAAATAAATAAATAAATAAATAAACACACCAACACACACAAACACACCAACACACACACACAAACACCCCTCTACACCCACCCATCCACACACACACACACATACACACACACACACACACAACCACACACACACACAGAAGAAGCAAAAAGCCGTACCTTGAGGTCTGGCACGACAAAGAGTTTGGAGAGACTACGGTTGATCTCTAGCAGGTTCTGCCAATCCAGGAGATCCACTTGGCTGAAAGTGAAACATCGAAACAGCCACTGTCAGGGATATTTCATAATTATTGTATGATAGCGCAGTGTGTGGTGTTGTACTGCGTAGTGTTGTTATGTATTGCATTGTATTGAAATGCATTGTATTCAATCATATTATTATACTGCATTGAATTGTACTGCGCTGCATTGTACCGCACTGCGTTATAGTGTACTGCATTGCATTGTGCTGCATGGTATTGCAATGTATTGCATTGTTCTGCATTGTATTGTATAGCATGGTGTTGCAATATATTGCATTGTTCTGCACTGCATTCTACGGCATTGTATTGCAATGTATTGCATTGTGTTGTACTGCATGGTATTGCAATGTACTGCATTGCATTCTACAGCATGGTATTGCATTTTACTGCAATGCATTGTACTGCAATATATTGCATTGTACTGCACTGAATTGAACTGTATTGTACTAATGTATTGCACTGAACTGCACTGTAGTTAATTTTATAATGTGTGTGCAAGATGTTCTGCGAGCTTTCGCACATGGGTAAAGTAAGTATGTTCTTTCGAGCCAGAAGGCCCATAGAGCGAGCTTATCGTTTCTGTAGCGTTAGCAACTGATGGTTTTCATACGCACCTGTGACATGTAGGGCAGTATTCTGTCGCCATACATTCCCAGCAGAGCTGGTACCCACTGTACATACTGGTGAGTGAGAAAATAGATTAAAGTGTTTCCAAGACAAACGACGAGAGCAGGATCCGAACCCGAGAATTTATACAGATTGACCGCCTAAACCACTCGACCACAGTTCGCACATGGGGCCTTGGTTCAAAATCTCACCCAAAGGACTTTTGGGGGAGTGGAGATAGAACTTTTTTTAATGAAAATTCTTTTTATTTTGAGGATACTGAATACTCACCCATGTGCGGGTTTTTTTTGTTTTTTTACATCTAGTCCCTGCGCTTATCAGGGATATCATCATGACATAAAAAAAACAACCAAAAACTAACTAAAAACAACAACAAACAAACAAAACCAAGAAACAAAAACAGAGAAGAAGAACAACAGAATAACAAAAAAAAGCACATACTCAGAGGTACAAAAACAAAAGACAATAACGATGAAAAAACACGCAAATGAACAAGCAATAGACATAAGTCAAGCCACAGAAACAACATCATTCCACCACCATCAATCTACAAAATAACAACAAATCATATCAATCATAACATTTTGGTCGATGGGGAAAGAAGAAACTACAATCAATATCTATCACTATGGGAAAGAAGCAGTATCAATAGCAAACAACACACAAATAGTATGTCTTTTTTTTTTCAAATAGTAAGTCATTGATTCAAAAGTTAAGAAAGTTCTGCATAATTTAAAGGAAAACAATAGCATAATGAATTACATACACACACACACCACACGCGCGCACACACACAAACACCATGCACACACACACACACCACACACACACACTCGTGCACACACACACACCACATACAGAGCATGTGGTCAATGAAATACAAGATGCATAATATACTCTTTCTAACAAGAAAACATCTACCAGTCTCTGATGCCTCACTCCCCTACGACCACATAGGTTATGAGACCCCTTCACCTTAGTCTCTTTTGCAAATCTGTAAAAAAAAAAACATTTTAATAAAAAAAAGATGGATCATCTCTTTTCAGTCCGTAAATATTCACTAGAATTATATCTTTTCCCAACCTGCTAAATAACAATAGGACGTAATAATAAATAAACTTCCCCTGAAGTCTTTTCTTACTTTCTTCAATAGTCAATTCAAAATTGTTGTTCAAGAGTATGGCAACTCCCCTGGATCTAGAGTTAGTTATTCACTGTTCACTGGTCCCGTAACCCACCAGGGTCGTAGGGGCGCTGCATGGTGGACGAACGGTGGACCAGCTGGCTCCACTTAGCGCGGTCGTGGGCGAGTTAAAGAGTTAGTTATTAGAGGCACGCAAACACACACACACACACACACAGAGTCATAACCCCATTCACTCTTGATCTGCCATTCCATTCTGTGTGTATAAAATGGGTGTCCTGTAGGAAATATATACAGTAGTTTTTTTCTGACGCAAAAATTGAAAAACGTCTCATCTTTTCATGCAATCTCCCAAACCTTGGCAGTTAAGTGATAAAATTGTTATGCTATTCATTTGTGATGCTTTTCACTTTAAATACGTTGTTAGTGATTCTCTGTGTCTTATTTTTACCACTACTGAATCAATGCACTGCATTTCATAACCTGTGAGAAAAGGGGGATGCAAATGTCTAATGGCAAGACGTAGAGATAACCCTGACAACTTTCAATTTCACACATCCTTTCAATCTATACAAAAACAACAGCATAATATGAAATAGACAAAAATGATAACAACAACAAAACCACAGAAAACCTAATAATCACACACAAAACAACAGCATTAAAAAACAAAACGCCGTACTTCGATGTTTCTTTCCTCCGACTGTTGTTTGCAACACACGAAAAATTGGAACAATGGTGTGTTAGGTACTCCAAAGTATCAGATAATACACCAATAGCGGTTATGACATCCTAGCTGTATTTCTATTCAGAATCCATGCAGAAATTATACATATGAAACACTGGGGACCATTTCCCCACCCTCTCCATTGCTATCAGCCCTGTATCTGTGAGATAGAGAGAGAGAGAGAAGAGAGAGAGAGAGAGAGAGAGAGAGAGAGAGAGAGAGAGAGAGAGAGAGAGAGAGAGAGAGAGAGAGAGAGAGAGAGAGAGATATTATTTATTTCAAGGATAATGGAATAAGCACTTAGTGCTTTTTTACATTCAGTCCCCATGCGTGTGCAGTTTTGTAAATTTTATCATCCATTCCCACCGGCACACACAATGGCCTACTCTTCTGAAAAGCGGAATGGGTTTTAACATATGCGCAAGATGTTCTCCATGCGTTCTGCATGTGGGGCCTCGGTTTATAGTCTCATCCGAAGGACTTTTGGGGAGAGTGGAGTCGGCACTGATGTTAACTACAGAGGAAAAATCTTGAACAAGATTCGAACCAGGGTCAGCAGATCACAAGCACATCACTGTAACTACCAGGTTATCCCGTCCTGTGAGACGCGCACGCAGCGCGCAGGAGAGAGAGAGAGAGAGAGAGAGAGAGAGAGAGAGAGAGAGAGAGAGAGAGAGAGAGAGAGAGAGAGAGAGAGAACTCAGAAATTTAATGTATCTCAGCCTTAGGCCATTATACATGGTTGGCGTAGGAGAAATTGACAATGCCACAGAGTGGGCAAAAACCAGATAACATACACTTGAGAATGTGCCTCTAGTTTTGAAAATGAAAATAATCTGTTTGTCTGTCTGTCTGTCTGTCTCTATCTCTCTCTCGTCCTCAGAGATGAGAGAGAGAAGGAGCAGACGACAACACTGAGAGATTATTTTCATTTTCAAAAGTAGAGGCACATTCTCAAAGACTACATCATTCCCTGTTGCCTCCAGCCCTGCCTGACCACGAAGGGGGAGAGGGGGGAAGGAAGGACAAGAGCTGGTACCAAGCTTTCAAACAGACTTCCCAAATATGCAAAAGTAACCATTAACGTTGAGCAGAAATTTGGAGGTTTAACGTTAAGGAGAGAAAACAAAAACGCATCCGCACTCGATGTGACCAACAGTCAAGATTCCGTAGAGATAGAAACGTTATCAACACCAGCAAAAAATAAAAAACACACAAAACAACAAAAACCCCAGATGCCTTCATGGTGGCCTAATCCTACGCCATCAGATCAAGAGCGCAATGCTCTAACGTCTAAGGCTTTCCCTGTCCCCAGACTATTCTCTTTTATTTTTCTTTTGCCACCTCATCTTCCCCATCCTGCTGTTCCCACGCCGCTCATCCCAATCACCCCGCCACAGATTCATTATGTTTCTTCCCCAGGGTCGGAAGATCCCCCAGACTATTCAATGAAAACGAAAATTTTATACAAACAACCCAACAAAATCACCCACAAACCACCACCACCACCAAAACATCTTCCCGTTGATACAAACTAACCTTCTCCTTCTTCCTTTTTTGTCACGTTTCTCCCAAGGGAGGTTTGACATGGACGAGCCTTCTCCATCTCTCTCTCTCTGTTTTGATACAAACTAACCTTCTTCTTCTTCTTCTTCCTTTTTTGTCATGTTTTTTCTCCCAAGGGAGGTTTGACATTGACGAGCCTTCTCCATCTCTCTCTGTTTTGATACAAACTAACCTTCTTCTTCTTCTTTTTTTGTCACGTTTCTCCCAAGGGAGGTTTGACACTGACGAGCCTTCTCCATCTCTCTCTGTTTTGATACAAACTAACCTTCTTCTTCTTCTTCTTCCTTTTTTTGTCACGTTTCTCCCAAGGGAGGTTTGACACTGACGAGCCTTCTCCATCTCTCTCTGTTTTGATACAAACTAACCTTCTTCTTCTTCCTTTTTTGTCATGTTTCTTCTCCCAAGGGAGGTTTGACATGGACGAGCCTTCTCCATCCATCTCTCTCTCTCGCTCTCTGTGTTTCGATACAAACTGACCTGTTCTGGGAAATCTCCACGATGGAGACGCGCTTCCTCGACCCCTTGTCCTTGAGGCTGACCCCCATCTCGCTCAGGCGGCGGTCAAAGTCCTCCACCTGGAAACGACGGCCGCCCACCTCGTGTGTGCCCTCGGGGACTTCGCAGCACAGGCTGAAGAAGTTCTTCACCGTCGTCAGCACCTCCGACATCTGCAGCTGGTGATTGGGAAAAAAAAACATCACCTTCTGATAAGAATAATAATAATAAATGTATGGAATTTATATAGCGCTGAATCTTGTAAAAGTGACAAATTGCTCAGTTGATTTTTTTTTTTTTTTTTTTTTTTTTTTGCGTGTGTGCGCGTGCGGTTTTTAAAAAATTTTGTCATCTGTTCCCACTGGCACACAAGGGCCTACTCTTTTCGAAAAGCGGAACAGGATTTAACGTGTGCGCAAGATGTTTTGCATGCGTTCGCACACGGGGGCCTCGGTTTATAGTCTCATCCGAAGGACTCGTCTGACACCGATATCTTTTTTTCTTTTCTTTTTTTGGCTGCTGGATCGGTGGTCTAGAGGTAACGCGCCTGTCTACAAAGCGGAAAGTCCGGGTCGGAAGTGTGCGGTGGTTCAAATCCTGTTCGGGCCCGAAACTTTTCCCCCATCCATTAAACCATGAGTGGTAGTCTGGGTGCTAGGTCTTTCGGATGAGACGATAAACCCGAGGTCCTGTGTGTTGCATAAAATTATTCAGTGTACGTAAAAGAATCCACGGCAATGTGAGAGTTGTCCCTGGCAAAATTCTTTTTTTTTAAAGCCACTCTGATAGGGAAACAAATACAGTTGCAAACCCCCCCCCCCCCCCCTTCCCCCCTAAAAAAAGGGTGGTGCTGCGCTCTTCCCAGGGAGAGCAGCCTGAATTTCACGCAGAGAAATCTCGTGATTTTAAAGTGGTATAAATAAATAAATAAACAAAACACAGAATTAGAGACAATTTCCTTTTACGACAGTCATGATTACTTACTTACTTAGGCCCATCACTCCCCCTGGAGCATAGGCCGCCGACAACAGTCCGCCAGAGTCCTCTGTCCTGGGATATTCTCTCCAGCTGTCTCCAGGTATATCCCATCTTCCTGGTTTCTGCCTCAAGGTCGCGTCGCCAGGTGTTTCTTGGCCTTCCTCTTTTTCGTTTTCCCTGGGGGTTCCATGATAGTGCCTGCTTTGTGATGTTGCTGGCTGGCTTTCTCAGGGTGTGCCCGATCCATCCCCATCTCCTGCGCCGGATTTCATTCTCGGCTGGCAGCTGGTTGGTACGTTGCCACAGGTCTGCGTTGCTGATGGTGTCGGGCCAGTGGATCTGGAGGATTTGTCTCAGGCAGCTGTTGATGAAGGTCTGCACTTTCTTGATGGTGGTCTTTGTTGTCCTCCATGTCTCCGCTCCATATAGTAGGACTGACTTGACGTTGGAGTTGAACAGCCTGATCTTTGTGCGGGTCGACACCACCTTGGAGCTCCAGATGTTCTTCAGCTGCAAGTATGCTGCCCTCGCCTTGCCAATTCTTGCTCTGACATCTACGTCTGTGCCGCCCTGCATGTTAATGATGCTACCCAGGTACGTGAATGTCTCCACTTCTTCCGGCTCCTTCCCATTTAGTGTGACTGGGTCCTCACTCGCTGCGTTGATCTTGAGAATCTTGGTTTTGCCTTCATGGATCTTGAGACCAACCTGTAATGAGGTGGCTGCTAGTTCTGTAGTCTTGTCCTGCATCTGTTGGCGGCTGTGGGAAAGCAGGGCCAGGTCATCTGCAAAGTCGAGATCATCCAGCTGGTCCCACAGTGTCCACTGGATTCCATTTCTTCTGTATGCTGGACAGTCATGATGATCAATGACAATGATGACGATGATGATGAAACAATGCTGCTTCAGAAGTGCATTTGCTCTGAGACTATGTGTCAGGACCGTAGCCTACTCTACGCTTACTATCACAATATATCCCAGCGTCAACCGAGCCAGAGAGATACAAACACCCTGCAGTGCTGGTCAGATAGTTTGACCAACACTCTCAAAATCCCATCCGTAGAGTGGAAGAAATTCGACTGTGTGGTCCCAGTCTTCCCAATAATAATGTATGGAATTTATATAGCGCTGAATCTTGTAAAGCAACAAATCAAAGCGCTCAGATGACTTTTTTTTCCCCGAGGATAATGGAATAAGCACTCATGTGCTTTCTCCCTTTCCTTTCATCCAGTCCCCGTGTGTATGCGGTTTTGTAAATTCTGTCATCTGTTCCCACCGGCACACAATGGCCTACTCTTTTGAAAAGCGGAACAGGATTTAACGTGTGCGCAAGATGTTCTGTATGCGTTCACACACGGGGCCTCAGTTTATAGTCTCGTCCGAAGAACTTTTGACATTCAGTTCGAATTTTTTTGTCAATCTGGGAAGAAAGGGCAAGGCTGGGGATCGAACCCAGAACCTCACAGTTTACTTGTTGGCAGGCGAACGTCTTAACCATCCTGCCACCTTCCTTCCAATGAGCCCAAAGGCACGCTGCAGTATGATAGAATGCAACTCACAACTTACCAACAACTGGGGTTTCCCGAGAGCAGTCATCTTGATAGCAGCCAGACCCGATTTCTCTGTGGCGTCTGATGACAGAAAGTGGCACACACAGAGAGCGGTGACTTTGAACGCTGGGTTCACATTTAGGGTAGGGGCAACTGCGTGTGGTGATGAGGTAAATTAGATGTATTGGTAGGTTTGCAGTGAAGTCTTGTTTAATGTTAGTATCAAATCAAATCAAAAATTCATTTCAAGGATAATGAATAAGCACTCGTGTGCTTTTTTTTACATCCAGTCCCCCCTCGCCCCCCCCCCCCCCCCCCCCCAATGTGAGTGTGTGTGTTGTTCCCTCTTTTATGAGAGAGTGTGTGTGTGTGAGAGTGTGAGAGAGAGAGGTGTGTGTGTGAGAGAGGTGTGTGTGTGTGTGAGTGTGTGAGAGGTGTGTGTGTGCGAGTAGGTGAGAGGTGTGTGTGAGAGTGTGTGTGAGTATGTGTGTGAATGAGTGACACAAGCATGTACACACATGCATTCACACCACCTCCCTCTCCCCACACACAAACACACCACACACTTTCACACACGTGCGCGTGTGCATGCATTTGGGCATACACATTTGGGTACATGGGGTAGTAATGCGGGAGGGTGAAGTGCTTTCATGTGAGAGGCTGGTTAATGATGAAGGGTAGCTAGTGAGCAGAGTGAGTTAGGGTGAAGGCATGTGTGTGTGTGTGTGTGTGTGTGTGTCTGTCCGTATGTGTTAAGTCTTTTTGCTCATTAAGGTGAAACATGGGGGGATTCGAAACTGATGAAATTTTGTTTGCAAGCTCATGTTACAAGTTGTACCATACATTGAAAGGGCATCACTTGTAAATGCTAAAAATCTATACATTACTCATTTTTATGCACTGTTGCCATGGACACAATCCAAAATGGCTGCCAAAACTAAATTTTTCAAACGCCTAGGCCTTTTTGTCGATAACAGGTTCAAGAAATCGGTTTCTTCAGACATGTTTTACAACCTAATTTCTTTAAATTCACGCAGGGAAATCTCCATAGTTGCATCTAGCAATTTTTTAATTCTAAAAAAACCATTATTTTGGCCCCTTTTACACCCGTGTTTAACCTTAAGGTGAAGGCGTGAGTGTCTCTGTCTTAATATGCGTTAGTCAATTAGTTCATTAATGGAATAATTCTGTGCCATGTTTGTAAGCACTTAGACCTCTTGTAAGAAAGATTAGGCACACAAAATATCCTTACTTACTTTTCACAAACACTACCCCCACCCCCCTCCAACCACACGTACTTCTTCTTCCCACTACCCCTGCTCTCCCCACCCCTTTACCTCTTCATCTCCCACTCTCCCCCCCCCCCCCCCCCCCCCCACCCCCCCCTCTCCCCCTCACCCCACACCCCACCCTCTCCACCCCACCCCCCAAAAAAAACCCACCACACACACACCTCTTTCCCCCTCATCTCCCCCCACACACACACACACCTCTTTCCCCTCCATCCCCCCTCCAAAAAAAAAACCCACCACACACACACCTCTTTCCCCTCAATCTCCCCCCCCCCCCCCCCACACACACATCTTTCCCCCTCCATCCCCCCTCCACAACCCCCCCCCCCACCCCCCCCAACCCCGCCCTCCCCTCACCCCCCCTCCCAAATACGGGCACTTACGGATCAGCACGATCGTCCAGAAGATCTGCTGTCGTCGCACGTTTCTCTCTTCGTAAAGTAATCCTGGCGCTCCACCACCTTGCACGCACGCCGAACCTCACGCTGAACTGCGATACCCTGCACCCGCCATCACACCACCACATCACACCACCATCACACTCCACCCACCACACACAACACATACAGCACGCAACAGACACACCGATGCAGTCAAAGATCTCATATCTGCACCACGTCATTCCCATTCAAACCTCAGTACATCACTGCCGACTCACCACCTATTCACGACATACAGCCAACGCTTCGACGCTCGGAACTGGCAATACCTGCCCACGCGACAACAGCACTGTCGGAATTGACACACACAAACGCATACACACACCGCAAGCACAAGACGTTTCGCAAACACATCACCGTCAACAAACCACGCCAAGCCAGACAACAGCCTGGTGGTTAGCACGATGCGCTCATGATCTGCCGACCTGGGTTCGATTCCCATTCAAGAGGATTTTTTCTTTTGGAGTTAACATCACTGCCGACTCCACTCTCCCGAAAAGTCCTTTGGATGAGACTATAAACCGAGGTCCCGTGTGCGAACGCACGCAGGACATCTTGCGCACACGTTAAATCCTGTTCCCCTTTTTTGGAAGAAACAGCAATTGTTTGCCGGTGGGAATGGATGACAACATTTACAAAACTGCATACACACGGGGACTGGATGTCCAAAAAAGCACATGAGCGCTTATTCCAATATCCTCGAAATTTTTAAAAAGTGAGATTTTGCATATGCGACCGTTTTTACCCACCATTACAGTACAGAGCCGCATTCCAACTTTGGAGATGGTGTCTAAACATGACACCTGCGTGCATGCGCTTTTTATTTTAAAAAATTGTCAATCATCCAATCCTACCGGCCTGAAATGGCCTACTTTTTTTACCAACGGAACATGTTTTCAACATGCGTGCAAGATGTTCTGCATGCATTCGTGCAGGAGGCCTCAGGTTACAGTCTCATCTGAAGGATTTGGGGAGGGGAGGGGGGTGGGATGGAGTCCAGTACTGGTGTGTTAACTCCAGGGGTAAAATCCTCTAAAACGGGCGCCTCCATGGTGGCTCGATCCTGTGCTGTCAGACCACAAGCACAATAGTGTATGGAATCTATATAGCGCTGAATCTTGTAAAGCAACAAATCAAAGCGCTCAGATGACTTCTTTTTTTTCTGAGGATAATGGAATAAGCACTCATGTGCTTCTTTGTGTGCTTTTTTTTTTAACATCCAGTCCCCGTGTGTATGCGGTTTTGTAAATTTTGTCATCTGTTCCCACCGGCACACAATGGCCTACTCTTTCGAAAAGCGGAACAGGATTTAACATGCACAAGATGTTCTGCATGCGTTTGCACACGGGGCCTCGGTTTATAGTCTCATCCGAAGGACTTTGACATTCAGTTCGATCTTTTTGTCAAACTGGGAAGAAAGGGCGAGGCTGGGAATTGAACCCAGAACCTCACGGTTTACTTGTTGGCAGGCGAACGTCGTAACCATCCTGCCACCGTCCTAACCACTAGGCTATCCCCCCTTCACTGGGTTGGGTTTTTTTTGTGGTTTGTGTGTTTTTTTGTTGGAAGAGGCCAACCCTCAAGAGCTTTATCTGATACTTACTCACAAAGTCAAACAAACAAAAAAAGAAAAGGTCATCCATTATATCAACACACACGCGATCATTCACCCCTGAAAAGGCGACATCCACCCAGTTCCAAAATAGTACCCGGAGGCTTGATAACCTCAAAGGGTAATCGCAGACACGACACGCCACACAAGAGTTGCCATGGCAACTGGCGGCCTGCTACACCAAGTCATTGATAAACGGGCAAGAGGAAATCTGCGCAACGCAAAGGTCAGATTCGTGCAGGTTACTGCACTTTGTGGCCCAAGCCAAACGCTTTTGCCGATTATTGATGTTAAGCTAAATGCCAAGGCCTGCATTATGATGTTGTTGTTATGTTGTAACAATGTTTTGCTGAGATTGTCTTCCGCCTTGACAAGCTCTTTAGCATAACTCTCTGCCTTGACTTGACTTGACTTGACTTGACTCTCCTTTTATTAAAGGAGAGCGAATCTCTGAAGTTGGAGTATGGCTGCCTATGTCGCTAAGGTAACTAACAACTTGAAAACAGTTTTCCATACAAAACTTCTGCGTACATTCAATTTTGCGGCGATTCCCAGGTGAGATGAGTGAGACAAGAGTGTTCTGTTCTGTGCAATTTCTGGGTGACCTCCCCCAGGGTGTTAACCTGGGAAACACCCAACAATTTATTTATTTTATCTTTTTATATCGAGGATAATGGAATAAGCACTCATGTGCTTTTTTTACATATAGTCTAGTCCCCGTGTGTATGCGGTTTTGTAAATTTCATGACGACAATTGCATGTCGTGTGTGTGTGTGTGTGTGTGTGTGTGCGTGTGCGTGAGTGTGTGTTGTGTTGTGTGTGTGTTGTGTGTGTGTGTGTTGTGTGTTGTGTGTGTGTGTGTGTGTGTGCGTGTGCGAGTGCGAGGTGCGAGTGTGTGCGTGCGAGTGCGAGTGTGTGCGTGCGAGTGCGAGTGCGTGCGAGTGTGTGCGAGTGCGTGCGAGTGTGTGCGAGTGTGTGTGTGTGCGTGTGTGTGCGTGTGCGTGAGTGTGTGTGTGTGTGTGCATGTGTGTGCGAGTGTGTGTGTGTGTGTGTGTGTGTGTGCGAGTGTGTGTGTGTGTTTATTTATTTTTATTTATTTATTTATTCATTTTATTCTTTTATATTGAGGATAATGGAATAAGCACTTATGTGCTTTTTTACATCCAGTCCCCATGTGTATGCAGATCTGTGACTACTGTCATCTGCTCCCACTGGCATACAATGGCCTACTCTTACGAAAAGCGGAACAGGATTTAACATGTGCGCAAGATGTTCTGCGTGCATTCGAACACGGGGCCTCAGTTTATAGTCTCATCCAAAGGACTTTTGGGGAGAGTGGAGTCTGCACTGATGTTAACTCCAGGGGAAAATATCCCCTTGAACGGGAATCGAACCCGGGTCGTCAGATTGCGAGTGCAATGTTCTAACCACTGGGCTATCCTGTCCCCCTTGAGGAGGGAGGGTGGGTGTGTGTGTGTGTGTGTGTGCGTGCGTGCGTGTGTGTGCGTGCGTGCGTGCGTGCGTGTGTGCGTGCGTGAGTGCATGCATGCGCGCGCGTGTGTGTGTGTGTGTGTGCGTGTGAGAGAGAGAGTGTGTGTGTATGTGTGTGTGTGTGCGTGCGTGTGTGTAAGTGTGTGTGTGTGCACGCACGTGCATGTGATAGGTGGTTTGGTAGGAAAGCACAGTTTGGAAAGAAAAAGTTCACAGGTTCAAAGCAGCCAGATAATGGTAGTGTAGTTTTCAATTATTGTTGTTATGTTTGGTTTGTGTTGTGGCAACAACATCTCACCTGATACAGGTTCTGCCGGCTGATGCTCCGGCACACAGCTCCTATAACAAACAAACAATAAACACATGTATAAACACATTAATACATAGATAAGATACATAGCAGAAAGTGGTAAGGAAACTGAAATAATAAATTATACATAGACTGATAGATAGACGAAATACATAGCAGAAACTGATCAGTAAACTCAAATGAAAGATGAGTAAACTGTAATTCATTTTCCATGATACCTTCTCAAACAAATATTATCACAATTTTTACATGCTTTCATATACATGTATGTGTGTGTGTCACTCTGTGTGTGTGAAAGAGAGAGAGAGAGAGCGAGAGAGAGAGAGAGAGAGAGAGAGAGAGAGAGACACTGTGTGAGTGAGAGAAAGTGCATGTGAAACACAGAGAGAAGAACCATGACAAAGAAGGAACACATGAATATATCTAGGAAAGAGAAGGGGATGAGACAAAGACAAGTTCATACATCTATGAACGAGTTCCGGTGGGGGGGTTGGGGGGTGGGGTGGGAGGAGAAGATGAGGCAAAGATATTTTCAGCACACGCAGCAAAAATTAGCAGTCCTTTTATGACATTATCAGATATCTGATTTTATCACCATCTCTCCTATGTGGTTTCTACATGCACTAAACCAGCTATAATACACATTGAGGACACATTGTATACAAAACTGAATGCAGCGCACAATACAAACCTGAAAATTAATAATACAGTACATATTTCAGTATAGAATGATATTATATACCTGGAAGCATTTTTTAGTAATTCAGGCTTAAGTCAGGAGGAAAATGACATTATTTTAATCTTTGAAGTCAGAATGCGGCTACCTTCAAGATGGTAAAAAAACTGGTTCCACAGGAAAAATCTCACCATTGGTGAATCTTGGAGCTCTAGCCCAGGAATGTCAACAACAACAACGTTGTCTAACCCCCCCCCCCCCCCCCCCCCCCCCCCCCCCCCCCCCCCCCCAATTCCTTGGCAAGTGTTCCAAGGTTTACCAAAAGGCGAGTTAAAATTTTTGTTTAATTACATATAAAGAAAGATAGGAGAGGGCGAAGATGCTGATTAGATTAAAACCTTAATTACAAGTATAAAAATGACTTAAACTATAACACCATTAAAACCTGCTATGGTTTATGAGCAGTAGTAGTGCCATTTTTTTTTATAAACAAAACAAATTGAAAAAGTCATACCGTTTTTTAAAAAAATTGCATGCTCAAAGCTTGAATTAGAACCTTTTTTTTATAAATTGAAAAAATAAAAAACAAAACAAGTGATGAAGAAGAAGGACAAAAAATACCTGGAGGAAAAAGGTTTATTTGTGGCAAAATCTTTTTTTTTTTAATTTACTTAAACAAGCAAAACAAAGTAAAATAAACTAGGACAATAAAAACAAAGCACAAATAAATATAATTTACATGAAATCTCAACAACAAAATTTTTTGGGATTGCTATAAAATAAAAAGGCATGCTCTGAGCTTGAACCATTAATTACACAATACATCATGAATAAATGAAAAAATAGAAAAAATACATATCCATAAATAAAAGCACAAAAAAGTAGAACCCAAAAAATCCCAGAAATTCTGAATACAGTATAAATCCAGGTACAGTTAGTCAGTCACAATCACCTGCACAGGTGACAACCATTTATTTATTTATTCTTTTATATCGAGGATAATGGAATAAGCACCATCTTCCCCCGTTATACTATACTAATCACACGCTGAACAGCAGACTAAATTTTTTGGTTTATTTTTGTTTAGTCCTTTTATCCATATCGCTGGAGGTTATTATTATCATCAACATCATCATCATTATTATTGTTATTGTTGTTAACATTATCAACATCATCACCATCTTCATCTGTTCTTGTTGCTCTCACTACTTACTTAGTGGCGTGGTCTTGTTTGTTTGTTGTTATTTTTGTTTTTATTGGTTGTTGTTGTCTGGGATGGGGAGGGGGGCAATGGTATTTGTTTGCAACAGACCAGCTAGCCACAAAGGCCACAAAATCACTGACACTCCGTAACTGACAAGACACAATGCTGACCACAAACATCTAGGGAAAAGATGACATAAACCAACAACACCAGCCCATCCAATTTAACAACAATAACAATAATAATAATGTATGGAATTTATATAGCGCTGAATCTTGTAAAGCAACAAATCAAAGCGCTCAGATTTTATTTCATACCACTTTAAGTCACGGCAGATTTCTCTCCGTGAAATTCGGGCTGCTCTCCCCGGGGGGAGCGGGAGAACGCGTCGCCACTTAGCGCTGCGCCACCCTTTCACCCTTCACCTTTTTTTTTTTTTTTTTTTTTTTTCTGCAGCGTATTTGGTTTCCCTATCAGAGTGGCTTTTTTTCTAAATATTTTGCCAGGGACAACTCTCTTTTGCCTGGGTTTTTTTTACGTGCGCTAAATAATTACGTGTAACACACGGGACCTCGGTTTATCGTCTCATCCGAAAGACTAGCGCCCAGACCACCACTCATGGTCTAATGGATGGGGGAAAAATTTCCGGTCCAAACGGGGTACGAACCGCCGCACACTTCAGACCCGGACTTTTCGCTTTCTAGACAGGCGCGTTACCTCTAGACCACCGATCCACAATCACTTCATCATCCAAAAAGCGCTAAGGGAACCTAGGAGAGAAATAAGAGATTTTTTTTTTTAAATCGTTCATTTTTTGGACAGTATTTTCAAAGAGACAAAGAAGGTTACAAGGGAAAGATTATTATTTCCATTCTGCTACTGGAGTCCCTGGCTGTCAATGGAGCACTTTCCAATGAAAAATAATTATAACGCAAATTTGCCTAGGATCTAATCATGATGTGGGGTTAATATCCCGTCATTTATGGCACAGGGTACCCCTAAAACCCTCCTAGATACTGACTGAATATTTTTAAGTTAAGCCAGATTCCATTTCCATGCTGTAGTGAAAATATGTATAATATAATATATATATATATAATATACATACATACATATATATATAGAGAGAGAGAGATATAGAGATATAGAGATATAGAGATAGATAGATAGATAGATAGAGATAGAGATATATATAGAAAGATATATATATGCTTGAAGCAGATGTGAAAAACATCGATATGAAAAGGCTTGAACACACTGTATGACTCAACATATGTATTGATATATTTCAGTCTGTTTTCTTATTCATATCAATATATGATATGAAAATACACTTGTAACACTAACAGACAAAATTGTGTCCATTAGTGTTACAAGTATATCATCATACCACACACAACACACAAATGCATGCACACACACGCATGCACTCATGCACGCACACACGCACACATGCGCATGTTCACACACACTCACACTCACACACAGAGGTAGCATCCCCCTCCCCCCTCCTGAAAAAAAACCCAACAGAAAATGAGAAATAAGAGATTTTAAAAATCGTTGTTCATTTTTTAGACAGTAGTTTCAAAGAGACGAAGAAGGTTACAACACAAGGGAAAGAAAATGATTTCAAATCTGCTACAGGAGTCCCTGGCTTTTGTGTGTGTGTGTGTGTGTGTGTGTGTGTGTGTTGTTGTGTGTGTGTGTGTGGTGTGTGTGTGTGTGTGTGTGTGTGTGTGATGTGTGTGTGGTGTGGTGCAATGGGTGTGTGTGTGTGTGTGTGTGCGTATGTGCATACATGGGTGGGTGTTGTGGTGCTGGGGTGTGCGTGATACTGTGGTGTGTGTGTGTGCGTGCATGTGTTGTGTGCGTGCATGCATGCATACATGCGTGTGTGTGTGTGCGTGCATACATGTGTGTGTGTGTGCATGCATGTGTGTGTGGTGTTACAGTTTTAGACATGCTGTTGCCTTAAACTTAGAGCAATCTCTTTTTTAAATGTTTTAGCGAGAGAGAAAAACATGTGACACATATTTCTGCGATAAATCAGACTGCTAAGAATAATTTCTCTCAGCCTTTGAACTGACACTTCCACCTGTTGCAGTAAGCTGAAGATAGCAAAAACCATTATGTACAAATGTAATTACTACAACCCAACCGTAAATCTTTTTTATAAAAAAATTTTAAACGATAAAAAATGAAGAGTACAGATGTCCAATTAGATAGAATAATTATTGTTTGCAAGTTTTCGCCTTTGACAAAACAAAACAGCAACAACAACAAAAATAAAACAAAACTGAACAAACGAAAAACTGATTAGGTTTAAACTTTTCATTTTTACCAAATTTGCACATTATCATCAGTAACAACACAACCCCCCACCCTCCAAAAAAATAAAATAAAATAAAACTAAAATAAAAAGATTAGGTTTAAACTTTTCATTCTTACAAAATGTGCACATTATCATCAGTAATATGCAACAACAACAACAAAAACCAAAACAAACAAAAAAACTAAATTATAAAAAGATTAGGTTTAAACTTTTCATTCTTACATTACAAAATTTCCACGTCATCATCAGTAATAACTAATAAGGATGCTCAGAGCAA
Organism: Rapana venosa; assembly: GCA_028751875.1. Taxonomy (NCBI): domain Eukaryota; kingdom Metazoa; phylum Mollusca; class Gastropoda; order Neogastropoda; family Muricidae; genus Rapana; species Rapana venosa. Next base: position 12,944,221 of record CM054156.1, on the reverse strand, counting down.
CAACATGCTTGGGGATTATATTATCGTGCTTCCCGCCTTCAGAGGGGGGGAGGGGGGGGGGGGAGAGGGAGATAGCCTAGTGGTTAGAGCACTGCACTCGTGATCTGACGGCCCAGGATCGAGACACCACTGAAGAGCCTGTTTGAGATAATTTTACTGAATTTAATATCAGTAATGACTCCACTCCCCCAAAAGTCCTTCAAAGACTATGAACACTGAATCCTCATGCGCAGAACATCCTCACACATGTTAAAAACCTGCTCTGCCTTTTTGGAAGAGCAGGCCATTTCGCGCCAGTAGGAATACTGTTGACGACATCTTTTTTTTTTTTTAAACACATGCACGCAGGTGTTGTGTGTTTAGACACCATCCCAGAAGCCAGAGTGTGGCTACCTTAATGGTGGTTAAAAATGGTTGCATATTATATGCAAAATCTTACCATAGGTGAACCTTGCAGCTGTAGCCAGGGAACTAAAATACAATTACACACACACACACATACACACACACGCATGCACACACACACACACACACACACACATATATGTCATCCATACCAGCTGCCAAAGCCCATTCGTTCTTCTACATAAGATGTTTTAGAATGAGACATTAGGTACATAATGTAATTCATCTCAAAATGGACCTTGGTCCATAATATCATCTGAAGGTCTTGCAGACGAATGACCTCAGAACCAAACATTAACTTTGACCGTCCGGGGAGAACTATCCCCTCAAAAGGACGACATCAGCGGCAACTGGAACTGACATGGTCCTTCATCACTGCACTGTCAGTATCATCACATCACAAGCTCTGGGTTTGTTGTTATTTTTGTTTTACTTTGGGGGATTTTTTGTTTGGTTTTTTTTGTGTGTGTTGCTTTTTTTTTTTTTGGGGGGGGGGGGGTGGGGGGGAGTGGGGTCTCCTGTTCCTGTCTACTACAGCTCTGAGGTTCACCAATGGTGACATTTTGTGAATAATAATAATAATAATAATAATGTATGGAATTTATATAGCGCTGAATCTTGTAAAGCAACAAATCAAAGCACTCATATGGTTTGGTGTTTTTTCAAGGATAATGGAATAAGCACTCATGTGCTTTTTTTTTTTTTTAAATTTTAACATCCAGTCCCCGTGTATGCGGTTTTGTAAATTTTGTCACCTGTTCCCACCGGCACACAATGGCCTACTCTTTCGAAAAGTGGAGCAGGATTGCAAGATGTTCTGCATGCGTTCGCACATGGGCCTCGGTTTATAGCCTCATCCGAAGGACTTGTGTATGCCACTGTTCGCCCATCATTAACCTTTTCCCTACGGTTAACCCGCTATAGGGTAACTAACCATCTACTAACCCTTCCCTCTGTATCACCCACGAACTGGGTTACAGCAGCATACAAATGCGCACAGTGCACGTGTAAAGGAAGGAAGGTGGCAGGATGGTTAAGACGTTCGCCTGCCAACAAGTAAACCGTGAGGTTGTGGGTTTGATTCCCAGCCTCGCCCTTTCTTCCCAGTTTGACCAAAAAAATCGAACTGAATGTCAAAGTCCTTCGGATGAGACTATAAACCGAGGCCCCGTGGTCGAACGCACGCAGAACATCTTGCGCACATGTTAAATCCTGTTCCGCTTTTTGTAAGAGTAGGCCATTGTGTGCCGGTGGAAACAGATGACAAAATTTACAAAACCCCATACACATGGGGACTGGATGTAAAAAAGCAAATGAGTGCTTATTCCATTATCCTCAATATAAAAGAATAAATAAATAAATAAATAATAATAATAATAATAATAATGTATGGAATTTATATAGCAACAAATCAATGTACTGGGACAGAGGTGTTCTCTCCCTTCATGTAGGGATAGTGTTAAGGTAAGCTGCAGTCTTGACTTTGAGGATGATGTCTAAACACGACATCAGTGTAGTTGTCTTTTGCTTAAACTTTCATCATCTTTTCCTACCAGCACACAATGGTCCACTCTTTCTCTTTCTCTCTCTCTCTCTCTCTCTCTCTCTCTCTCTCTCTCTCTCTCCTGAAAGGAAGGAATGAGTTTTAACATATATATGTAAAATGTGCTGCATTTATGACCGCAGTTTACAGTCTCATCCGAAGGATTGATTCCTTGTTGCAGGGGTGAGATTTCTGTATTTCACAGCAACATGATAACACCAGTATTATCTGTGGCCCTGTCAGGACCACGAGGTGACAGCCCTGATATGGCCTCTGTGGTCTGCGGGGCTATAAACAACAGGATTGGGTTGGATTGGATTGGACCATGTCGAGACACACTATTGTAACTACCAGATTATTCCGAGTTATAGGGGATGGGTTTTGTATAAAATTCACAGTAACAGGATATGCACAATACTATTTTTGTCTGTATTGAAACATTTCTATGGGATAGCTCAGTGGTCAGAGCACTCACTTTCCCCCAGCCAAGTTAAGCAGCATCGAGCGTAGTTACCACTTGGATGGGTGACCATTTGCGCGCCTTGGCTTCAGTACAGTTCCCCCAGCTGTAAATGGGTACCTGCCCTCTTTAGGGTCAGGGAAGGTAAAGCAGTGAGGGAGAGGAGATGGGCGCTGCCCTCAATATGCTGGCCCCCTAGAGAAGCTGAGGTCTCTGATGCCTCGCTCCCCTATGACCACAGAGGTTATGGGACACCTTTACCTTTAGAGCACAGAGGATTTCCAATGATGAGATTTTGCAAACGCAACCATTTTTACCCACCATTAACGATGACTAAACACAACTGCATTTTTTTAATAATTTGTCATCGGTTCCTACCAGCACAAAATGGCCTCCTCTTCCAAAAAAGTAGAACAAGTTTTTAACGTGTGTGCAAAATTTTCTGTGTGCATACGCAGACTGGACCTCAGTTTTCATCCCAAGGACTTTTAGGGGAGTGGAGCCAGTACTCATGTTAACTCCAGGGGAAAATTCCCCAACATGAGTGTGCCTACGTGGCGGCTCGATTCCAGGCCGTCAGATCACGAGTGCAATGCTCTAAATATTAGTAGGCTACCCCGCTCCACATAGGCCTAGTGTTTTAATTACAAGACTATTCCATGTTTAGGAAGTAGAGTTTGTATTTCACAGTAGGCTAATACAATAGGCACAGTCCTATTTTTGACCGTGTCGAAACGCACGAAACTTGCCAAATGACATCCGTAGCACTGATAATTTATCCAGCAACTTGAACTCTGTGGCAAGGACATACTCCTGTGTGTTCTTGTAGTACTGAAGGTTAAATGCAAATTTTTTTTCTTCCTTTTTTTAAAGGTGTGATTTAACACTGTCTCCTCTTTCATGCTCCTGTCAAGGAGCCGTATTCTGTTATGTGTGGGTGTTTGGGAGGGGGATTTTTGGTGTGTGTGTGTGTGTGTGTACGTGTGAGTAAATAATATCTATGATCTATGTCAGTTACCTCCTATGTTACAAGATCATGCCCTCTTTTTCTCCCTCAACGTTCATTGCCTGGCTGTCTGCATGTCTACCTTTCTCTCTCTCACCTTCAAAATGGGATACTTTCCTATGATTCCCTAAGGCCTCAGTGAGTTAACTTAATGAATCACATGTGTGTATGCACACAAACACACACGCACATACACACACACAGACACAAACATACACAACACACAAACACAACACACACACAACACACACACACACACACGCACGCACGCTATGGTAGCAATATTCCATTTCAGAGGCTTTTTTTTAAAAATCAGAAGCCTTCTACAAAGTCATTAACTTTTTCACACGTTAAATGACACAAGTCAATCTCTCTGACTCACTTGTGGTGACACACAATATTTAGGTTTCAGTACAACTTTTTAAAATTACTACTGTTCACATCTTTAATTAACATTATCACATCAACACGTTATGCATGGAACAACTCGTGTCCATTTTCGTCCCTACAATACGCTACACCATGACCAGGTGTCACAACAAACAGTATGGCGAAGAGTTACACTTTTTTTTTTTTTTGGGGGGGGGGGGGTTTACCTTATTTTCTTTTTCTCCCATTCATACCATCAATGTTGTTAATTTATAAATAAATAACAGACGACAGGAACCACATGGTGGTGACATGACAAAGAACCACAATTTGATCACGAGTCACACATTTCAGTTTTGTTCTCTTTTGGATTTTGGGGGAGGGGGGGCAGGTTTTTGTTTCTCAGCTAGAACTCCAAGGTTCATCATTGGTGAGATTTTGTGTGTGCTACCGTCTTTACCCATCATAGCCACATCCTGACTTCAGCTTCTTCTCTTCTTCTTCTTCCTTTTTGTCGTGTTTCTCCCAGGGGAGGTTTGACATTGATGAGCCTTCTCCTCCATCTCTCCTGGCTTCAGCGATGGTGTCTCAACACAACACCTGTGTGCAATTTGATTTTGGGGGGCAACTTTGTCATCCGTTCCTACCGGCATGAAATGGCCTGCTTTTCCAAAAGGCAGAACAGGTTTTTAACATGTGCACAAGCTGTTCTTCTGCATGCGTTCACACACAGGGCCTCGGTTTCTAGTCTCACATGAAAAGACTTTAGTGGGAGAGGAGTCAGCACCCATGTCAACTCCAGGGTAAAAATTCCCTGAAACAGGCACCTCCGTGGTGGTTCAATCTTCAGCCATCAGATCATGAACGGAACGTTCTAACCACTAAGCTATCCTGCCCGCCACTTTTCAGTTTAGATATAAAAACATAACTTCAACAATCACAACACTGACTCTCCACTGTGGTGTGGAAGGACAGGTGCAGGAACAGCTCACTGTGAAAAGGTTCAACAACTTCAAGGCAACAGGTCATCTTGGATACTATGGACTAGTGGAGGGACACATGCGAAACACACACAGACACACAGTATATCATCAGGTCTGGGAAGAACCATTATGCACTGATATCAAACAGGGAAAGTGATCATTTTTGATTTCAAAATACACACTGTGTGATCAACTGAACCCCACGACACGTAACAACCACAGCCTAACTCATGTACTTAATGATGAACTTCACACATGATAATGTGATGACTTCTTCTTCTGCGTTCCCTGGCCACACTGAATTTTCAGTCCAGTCTGTGGTCTATCACAGTGACCCCCCTGGTCCCCACAGTTTTTTCCCTAGAGCTCTACTGTACTGGGCTGGGCCATGTCTCACAGTGTTAATGGTAGGAGGATAAGACTGCATGATATGGGAAAGGGATTTGTGGGCAGTCATTTCAATTTGCCAAAAACAATGAAGTAAAATATTAATTTGTTAAAAAAGGACATGACTTGATGAGGGAGAAGAGCTAAATTGACCACCACCACCACCCCCCCCCCCCCCCCAAAAAAAAAAGACAAACAAAAAACCCCTAGAATTCTACTGCTAAGGAAAGCTTTTAAAGCAATAATACACTTTTGTAGAAAATAAGTCTTTCAGTAATTAACTGATCAATTGAGACCACAACGATTGGTGGTCTTGAGGTAACACACCTGTCTAAAAAGCGAAAAGTCCGGGTTCAAAGTGTGTGATGGTTTGATCCCCATTTGATCAAAAAAATTTTCCCCTATTCACTAGACCATGAGTGGTGGTCTGGGTGCTAGTCTTTTGGATGAAACAATAAACCAAGGTCTTGCATGCAACACACATTGAGCACATGTAAAAGAACCCACAGCAAAAAGAGAGTTGTCCCTGGCAAAATTCTGTAGAAAAAACCACTCCGATAGGGAAACAACTACACATGCTGACAGAAATTGGGAACAAAAAAATAATGGATGGCGCTGCTCTTGTGGCAATGAGCTCTCCTCGGGTAGAGCAGCTCGACTTTCCTACACAGAAATCTGACTTAAAGTGGTATACACTTCAATACAACGACGACCACAAAAGAAGCCCAGTGCAAGGTACAAAACTACAAATACTGCCCGGCAGACTGCACGAGAACAAGAAGACAAAAAAAGGACAAAATATTCCAAGCACAATCACCAACACAGCCAATGCTAAGTAAATTCTGCACCATACAAGCCCAGCTAAAGTGGAAAACTTTTTTTCTTTTTTTAAATACCACCATCATTATTTTATTACACAAAAAAGTCTTATAGACTTACCATGGCAGAAGCAGCCCCCCAACCAAGAGAAAAGGAGAGAAAGGATTAATAATATATAATACAGCACCAATGCCACCACAGGATTATACGTACAGAAAGACAAGAAGGAGGTTTAAACAAGAGAGAGTTGAAAAAAGCACAGAGAGACACAGAGTTGGGACCACAGAGGCCAAAACACATGAACACAGGACAAAAATGAAGGCTACTCCAAAACTGAGTTTTACAACAACAACAAAAATTACCCACTTCAAGATTTTTCTGGTTTGGAAGGGGGGGAGGGACTAACTAAGGGATGGGTTGTTTATGTGGTTTTGTTCCTTGGCTAGAGCTCCAAGGTTCACCAATGGTGGGATTTTATGTAAGTGACCATTTTTATTCACCATTAAAAAAAAGGTAAAGGTAAAGGAGTCCCATAACATAAGGTCGTAGGGGAGCGAGGCGTCAGAGACCTCACTTCTCTAGGGCCAGCATATTGAGGGCGGCGCCCATCTTCTCTCCCTCACTGCTTTACCTTCCCTGACCCTAAAGAGGGCAGGTACCCATTTACAGCTGGGGGAACTGTACTGAAGCCAAGGCGCGCAGACGGTCACCCATCCAACTGGTAACCACGCTTGACGCTGCTTAACTTGGCCGGGAGAAAGCGAGTGCTCCGACCACTGAGCTATCCCGTCCCCGTTCACCATTAAGACAAGACAAAACCAAAAAACTTGTAACTGAAAGTACTGGAAATTTCTCATCTGGTGTTAGAACAATTTCCATAATGATGACAGCAGCTTCCCCCCCAATCATGGGGCACTCTAAGGGACACAGTTCTAAGCAAAATGGTGGTAAGCTATCATGAGGCACTGAAGAGGTTCTGAAGACCAGAGAAAAAGAAACAATATGAGTATGAGTATGCAGGGTCTTATACCTTTATTTTCCCTGTTTGGTGGTTTCTCAGAGGTTTTAGTTTCTTTTAGCAAACAAGAAATACTAGAACAGGTTTAAGACCCCAAGTACTCATCTTCTCTTCTCAATCCTATCAAAATCCCTGAAGTCAGAATGCAGCTACCTGAATGGTGGATAAACAGTTGCGTGACACAAACTCTCACCATTAATGCACCTCAAAGCTCTAGCTGAGGAACGGGGGAGGGGGGGGGGGGGGGGGGGGGGGGTTGTTTGTTTGGGCTTTCTTTGGTTGGGCTTTTTTTTTTTTTTTTTTGGGGGGGGGGCCTTAAAAAAATTCATGTACCACCATTTGTGTATTTTCTAATAGATTAATTAAACAGGCATCAATCACATTTTTAGTTGACAACAGATCCCACTTGTCTTTCCACTCTCTTCCTGCCCCTGTAATGGTATGTGACAACAACCCACCCTCAGGCACAGAGCTACTTTTCAACCTTTTCCCCCCTACACAGGTAACCCGCAAAACTAGGGTAACCAACCATCTACTAACCCTACTGGGTTACGGTAGCATACAAATGTGCACAGTGCACGTGTACTGGGAAAGAGGGGTTCTCTCCATTAATGCAGGGATAGTGAAGTTACAGTACTTGTAAAGCATGTTAAAAGAAAATATGATTGCCATCAAGCACCGACAATCCAAAATCAAAGGACAGATATGACCAATTTGTTGTCAAAATATAGGCCTACAATCCAACCTTACTCTCCTTCTATAACACAGAAATGAGAACATGCGCTTTAGTTCTTCCCATGCTTAAAACTCTTTGAAATACCAAAGTAAAGGAAACTTGGAACAAATCTTTCACACACACACATATAATCTAACTCAATATGCTAACACTGTATTAAAGAAAAGTTAATAATCTGACGGCTGTGTTCTTCCACCTCTCTTCCCTCATCACATCTGAATCAAAACCTGGAGAGAATTCAGTAATTATTTTCTCTCTCTTCTCTGCATTCCCTTACTAGGAGGGATGTGTAGGCTAGTGCCAGGTTTTCTCCTGTGCTTGTCACTCTGCAGGAGGTCTGCCCGCTGGCCTCAGCTGACACATTCCGACTTCTGAGCAGCTCATTTCACTGTACATACAGGTTGCAAGCTGGGTATACAAAATATTTGCGTTTACTTAATTAACTCACTGAAAGCCGACATGGATTGTGGAATCTTTAACACGCACATTTGATCTTCTGCATGTGTGCATACATGTACACAAAGGGAATTAAGGCACTAGCAGGTCTGCGCTGAAAGATGACCTTGGAGATGATAAAAATCGACACCTTTAGTTCACCAGACACTGCCACTGAGATTCAAACTTCATGGACCCCCAGGATTGAAGCAGAACAGTCTGAACAACTTGGCCATAGCTTCCATTTTTTATTTTCTTTTATTTCAAGGATAATGGAATTTAAGCATTCATGTGCTTTTTCCCATCCAGTCCCCATGTGTATGCAGTTTTGTTAATTTTGTCATCCGTTCCCACCAGCACACAATGGCCTACTCTTCCAAAAAGTGGAAGGGGTTTTAACGTGCGTGCAAGATGTTCCCTGTGCATTTGCACACAGAACCTCAGTTTATAGTCTCATCTGAAGGACTTTTGGGGTAAGTGGAGTTGGCAATGATGTTAACACCAGAGGAAAAATCCTCTTGAACGAGATTAAGTAAAGATCAATTTGAATGCAAACGCTTTGGTTTGCTTGCTTTACAAAATCCAATGCTTCAATTATATGAATTCCATGCCTTATTACAAACAGCCCTTATATTCAGTACCGGTCTTCAATCAATGACACACACACACACATACACACACACGATTCAACATGCTAATCAGTTCTAGGTTAACTAACACACATTGATCAATGATCATACTAGAGACAGAAACTGTTCTAATGTAGTTTGTTTTTTTATCCTGAAAATAATACACTTTTGTTTTTAACCATCAACGGTAATATTAACACAGATTTCACATTGTTCTGCTTTGCAGATCCCGATCAAATAGTACACCTTTTTTTACTTTTTTTTTTTTTTTTGGGGGGGGGGAGGTGTACACGTGAATGAAAAAAAACACAACCCATTCACAATAATCATGAGCAGTGTAGTTCTTGATCAAATGATTGTCTTTTTAGATGAGAAAAGGTGGGTGGATGTTGTGATTACTTCTAAAGTAATAATAATATGAGACAAAACACTTATTTGATGGACTTGCTTTTGTGGGTATATATAATATTATATATATAATATACACACAGCTCTCTTATCATGAAAATGTCACACTGTCTCGAGTGAAGATTAATTAAACAATGAAACATCGATTCTTATGCATTGTCACATATGTTCATGAATATAGGGCACACCAGAATTCATTCAAAGTGTGTGAGTGGGGGGGGGGGGGGGGGGGGGGTAGTGAAGGAGAACTTATAGAGAGGGAAGAGGGAGGGGTCTTAGTAAAAAGGGAGTGGGGAAGAGTTTTTTTTTTTAAACTGTTTCTTCCTCTTTGTCGAACACTCTGAAACAACTATTGTTGTCAGTTATACGAGCGAAAATGCGTCATGCTGCCGTTAAGCACCTGACAAGTCAGGCCCAGCACATCCAACTTCAGCACGAGAGCATTGTTATCTTTCAAGTCTTTCTGGGGGGAAAAAGGCAGAAGAATGGACTAAGAAGGCAGAAAATAAGACAAGAAGGAGGTGACAGGAAGAAAAGGAACAAGGCAGAAACAAAGAGAGGGATAGAAAAGAGGAAATTTCTCACACAGAATTTCCAGAATGTGGGGATGCTATTTATACTGACAGGTCCCTGGCATCCCCACAGGTGTGGGGAGGAGGGGGGAGACTGCTTAAGTCACACTGTATGCAGCAAGGGAAGGGTAACTGGATTCTAAAAACTTAATTATAATTATTTTATAAATTATGACAAATTTGACTTTACTACAGCCATCACCGACAACAAAAGATCACCAATATCTCTCAAGGTTCAGACAACTTTTTCCTCAACAACAACAAAAATTACCCTGACTTGCACAGCAGAAATTCTCTGTGTAAAATCCGGGTTGCTCTTCCCAGGGAGAGCACATTATCACAAGAGCAGTGCCACCAATTACGTTTGTTTCTTTTCCCGTCCGGTGGTTTCTGTGTTTCTTTACGATAGTGGTAATTTTTTTTTAAACAAAATTTTGCCAAGGGACAAGTGTCTTGTTGTCATGGATTCTTTTACATGCGCTGAATCCGTGAATATATGGTGCACACAGGACCTTCGTTTATCATCTCATTGTAAAAATTAGCACCCAGAAGACCACAACTCATGGTTTGTTTGTTTTTTATTTTTATTTTGTATTCTTTTATTTCGAGGATAATGGAATAAGCACTCATGTGCTATGTTTTTACATCTAGTCCCCGTGATTATGCAGTTTTGTACATTTTGCCATCCATTCCCGCCAGCACACAAAGGCTTACTCTTCCAAAAAGCGGAACAGGTTTTAACGTGTGCACAAGATGTTCTGCACGCATTCGCACACGGGACCTCAGTTTATAGTCTCATCCGAAGGACTTTTGGGGACAGTGGAGTCAGCAGTGATGTTAACTCCAGAGAAAAAATCCTCTTGAACCAGATTCGAAGCTATCCCGTCCACAGGTCTACTGGATGGAGGGAAAGTTAGGGCTCAAACAGGGATTGAACCTGCACTTCTCGCTTTCTAAGCAAGTGCATTACCTCTAGACCACCAATCCACATATCATATGATCCTGATCTTTTGCCCTCAGACCTGATAGATGCTGAAAAATGAACCTAGCTTAGCACACTGAAGTATAATTGTATTCATGAAAGTATAATAATTCATCACCATCTTTTCCTTCAAAGATGATTAAAGTATAATAATTCATCATCATCTTTTCCTTCAAAGATGATTAATGAAGCCAGACATAGCTGCCAAAATCATGACTTGTGTGCGCGTGCTTTTGATTCATAGTCACGCACATAGTCAATAACTTTAAGTATGAATATATAATAAGTAAACACAGTGAGAGATACACACATACACACACACATGCATACAGTACACACACACACACACACACAAGCACTGAAGCAAGCATGCAAGTGCATATTATTATTTCACTGCATACACGCACACACTTGCATAACATTACCTACTGATCCACAAATATATCACAAACACACAACATGACACACTGAGTCAATTCTCTCTCTCTCTCTCACTCCAACCCCCCCCCCCCCCCCCCCACATCAATTCACACATTCCCCTTCCACCCTAACCCCCCCCCCCCCCCCCCATCTCTAGCTATACACGACACAGCTACAACAGCACCAGATGGCAAACAATAAAACATGTATGCTCGCAGCTGTCTCTCTCTGATGCAAGCTAAAAAGGCTTTGCTTTCTTTTCCCTTTTTTTATTTTTTATTTTATTTTTTTTTGGGGGGGGGTGGGGGGGATCGTTTGAAGTCCTGGATTGAAGGTATAAATTTACTTATGTCTCTGCGACTGTGTGTGTGTGTCTATATGTATTATGTGCGTGCGCATGTGCTCTCTTTCTCTCTCTCTCTCTCCATACCAATAACCATTATTAATATTATGTATTTAATACCCTTCATGATGTTCCAGTGCATCAGCCATGATTCTCTCAAGGAAGATGTTGAAAAGAGTGGGTGAGAGTAGACAGCCCTGCCTTACTCCAACTGTTGTTCGAAACCATTCTCCAATGTTGTTGTTGTAGTACACTGCACTGGTGGCCTCGCTGTACAGCTGTTTGATGACTCTGATCAGGTTTGCATTGATGCTGTACAAGTTCATGGTTGCCCACAAAGCTGCATGCCACACCCTGTCAAATGCCTTCTTAAAATCGATAAATACGTGGTATAGGTCTTGTTGATGTTGAAGGTACCGCTCACATAGTATTCTGAGGTTGAATATCTGTTCTGTTGTGCTGCGCCCTGCTCTGAAACCTGCTTGTTCCTCAGCAATGATGGTCTCTGCTTGTGGCTTCAGTCTATTCAATATTATCTGCAGCATGACCTTGCTTGGGTGACATATGAGGCTGATTGTGCGGTAATTATGGCATTGTTGTAGATTTCCTTTCTTGGGGAGGGTGATGATGAGTGACTGCGTCCATGGTGTTGGCCATTTTCCTGTCTGCCAGATCTTGTTGCAGATTCTTAGTAGGGCGCTGATCATGGCTTCCCCTCCAGCTTGGACCAACTCAGCTGGAATGTTGTCAGCCCCTGCTGACTTCCCCTTTTTCAGCGATCTGACTGCTGTTTCCACTTCTTCTCGGAGGATAGGGTGACTGTCTGTGTCTTTGCTTTCGGGTACATTAAGGACTTCTGGATCTCCTGCGGTTCTATAGTTATACAGGATCAGTCAGCATTGGTGGCAGAACGATCACAAACCTCCGCTTCGCAGATGACATTGATGGAATAGCAGGATCAGAAAAAGAGCTTGCCAGCCTAACAGAACACTTGGATAAGGCCTCCAAAACATACGGCATGGAAATCAGTGCAGAGAAGACCAAACTGATGACTAATAACACCAACGGCATTAGCACTGATATCAGGGTTAATGACCAGAAGCTGGAAACAGTTCAAAGCTTCAAGTACCTGGGAGCCATTGTATCCGACCAGGGATCCAAGCCAGAAGTAGTATGCAGGACTGCACAGACAATAACAGCTTTGTCAAAACTAAACACCATCTGGAGAGATAAGAATATCTCACTTATCTCCAAGATCAGACTAATGCGCTCCCTTGTCATATCCATATTTCTGTATGCCTGTGAATCATGGACCCTGACTGCAGATTTGGAGAGAAGAGTACAGGCAATGGAGATGAGATGCTTTCGGAGACTCCTTGGCATCTCCTACAAAGACCACATAAGCAACGAAAGCGTGCATAACAGAATCCAGCAAACCATTGGACCCTATGAGAACCTTCTAACGATCGTGAAAAAGCGTAAACTTAAGTGGTATGGGCATGTCACAAGATCCAAAGGAATTACAAAGACAGTTTTGCAAGGCACTGTCCAAGGAGGAAGAAGAAGAGGCAGACCAAGGAAGAGCTGGGAGGATAACATCAGTGAATGGACAGGCCTAGAACTCAACAAAACCCTGAGAAAGGCAGAACAGAGAGAAGAATGGAGGGAACTGGTTGCTGAGTCTTTGAGGGTGCCCCCACGGTCGTCAGACTACGGGACAGATAGATAGATAGATAGATAGATTTAATACCCTTCCTACCCTCCTTCCTCTCTTGCATGTAACATGTTAATTGTTATACATGTACATAAAATGTAAACTCGGCAAGCAGAAATTACACTCAAGAGTAACTGCGACCATAACTTGGTTTCTGCGACTCATTACTAAAGCTTACAAATAGCAATTAATATGCATAATTAATGAATGTAATCAGCGATAAAAACCTGTTCTTACACAACAGTTAATTAATCTCCCTCTCTCTAATCTCTCTGTATCAGTGTCTGTCTCTATCACACACACACACACACACACACACACACACACACACACACACACACACACACACACACACACTTCAGATGAGACTATAAACCGAGGTCCCGTATGCGAACACACGCAGAACATCTTGCGCACATGTTAAATCCTGTTCCGCTGTTTGTAAGAGTAGGCCATTGTGTGCCGGTGGGAACAGATGACAAATTGAGAAAACCGCATACACATGGGGACTGGATGTAAAAAAGCACACAAGTGTTTATTCCATTATCCTCGACATAAAAGAATTAAATAAAATAACACACACACACACACACACGTTTCTGATAATTCCTTCCAAGGACAAGACACTCAAATCTAAAACTGGCATTTGATAAATTATATTACCAAAAAAAAAGTTTACTGAATGGTCCTGTGGAACACATATTATGCTATCATTTACCATAGGATTTTTTTGGTTTTGTTTCATTTTCTTATTATTGTTACTGCTGGTTGGTTCCTTTACTATGTTACGCTTTCAAGTTATGTAGTACTAGCAGATATGAGATAAGTATTTTATTGTAGATTTGTACACATCGATCAGATTCCCACTCCCCCCCACCCTCCTAAACACACACACACACACATACACACACACACTGTAATAATAATAATAATAATAATAATGTATGGAATTTATATAGCGCTGAATCTTGTAAAGCAACAAATCAAAGCGCTCAGATTTCATTTCATACCACTTTAAGTCACGGCAGATTTCTCTCCGTGAAATTTGGGCTGCTCTCCCCGGGGAGAGCGGGAGAGCGCGTTGCCACAAGAGCAGCGCCACCCCTTTTTTTTTTTTTTTCCCCCTGTCTGCAACTGTATTTGTTTCCCTATCAGAGTGGCTTTTTTCTAAGAATTTTGCCAGGGACAACTCTCTTGTTGCCGTGGGTTCTTTTACGTGTGTGTGTGTGTGTGTGTGTGTGTGAGTGAGTGAGTGAGTGAGTGAGTGAGTGAGTGAGTGAGTGAGTGAGAGAGAGAGAGAGATGTATACATTGATCAGACTCCCATCTCCCCTCCCCTCCCCCCTCCACACACACACACACACATATACTGTGACCATTCAATTCAACAATAAAATATCACGCCACACTCACTGCAAACAACAAAAATGTCCAACATTTTCTGACACATCTCACATCATCTCTCTCTCTCTCTCACACACACACACACACAAACACACACCACTCAATTCAACAGCAATATATATCACGCCACACTCACTGCAAACAGCAAGAAAAAATGTCCAACATTTTCTGACATATCTCACATCATCTCTCTGTCTCTCTCTCTCTCTACACACACACACACACACAAACACACACAAACACACTGTGACCATTCAATTCAACAACAACATATCACGCCACACTCAATGCCAACAACAAAAAATGTCCAACATTTTCCGACACATCTCACATCATCTTTTCCGACACATCTCACATCATCTCTCTCTCTCTCTCTCTCTCTCTCTCTCTCTCTCTCTCTCTCTCTCTCTCTCTCTCTCTCACTCACTCACTCACTCACTCACTCACTCACACACTCACACACTCACACACACACACACACACACACACACACACACACCATTCAATTCAACAACAACAAATACATATCACGCCACACTCACTACCAACAACAGCAAGAAAAAATGTCCCAACCTTTTCGAACACATCTCACATCATTCTCTCTCTCACACACACACACACACACACACACACACACACAACAAACACAAACACAAACACACACCATTCAATTCAACAACAACAAATATACATCACGCCACACTCACTGCCAACAACAGCAAGAAAAAAGTGTCCCAACATTTTCTGACACATCTCACATCATCTCTCTCACTCAATCACTCACTCACTCACTCACTCTCTCTCTTCTCTCTCTCTTCTCTCTCTCTCTCTCTCTCTCTCTCTCTCTCTCTCTCTCTCTCTCTCTCTCTCTCTCTCTCTCTCTCTCACACACACGAACACAAACACACACACACACACGAACACACAAACAAACACCATTCAATTCAACAACAACAACAAATATACATCACGCCACACTCACTGCAAACAACAAAAACTGTCCCCACTTTTTCCCACACATCTCACTCACATCATCTCAGCCTCCACCGCCTGTTCTTGTGAGATGTCCTTCTCGGCACTGTAGTCCAGGATGGATTTGACCCCATACTGGTGGATCCCCATGACCAAGTCTCTGATGTTGTGCTGATCCGATCCCGCCACAAAGTGCCCGTAAAACGTCTGCTTCATCAGGAACCCGAACAAACGCTTGCCGAGAACCTTGCGCGACCATTTCAGCAGCTGCAAACATGGGATGAACATTCATGAAGCAAGGTGAGAGAACATTTAAGAGATCTTTTTTTGGGGGGTGGTCTTTTTTTAAAAAGGGTGTTTGTTTGTTTTGTTGTTTTATTTATTTATTTATTTTTATTTATTTATACCACTTTAAGTAACGAGATTTCTCTGCGTGAAATTTGGGCTGCTCTCCCCGGGGAGAGCACGTCGCCACAAGAGCAGCGCCACCCTTTTTTTTTTTTTTTTTTTTTTTTTTGGTCTGCAACTGTATTTCTTTCCCTATCAGAGTGGCTTTTTTCTAAGAATTTTGCCAGGGACAACTCTCTTGTTGCCGTGGGTTCTTTTTCGTGCGCTGCATAATTTTCTGTAACACACGGGACCTCGGTTTATCGTCTCATCCGAAAGACTAGCGCCCAGACCACCACTCATGGTCTAATGGATGGGGGAAAAGTTTCAGGCCCAGACGGGATACGAACCCGGACTTTTCGCTTTCTAGACAGGCGCGTTACCTCTAGACCACCGATCCACCTTGGTTTGGTTGGGTGTTGATTTTGTTGTTTTTTTGTGTGTGTGTTTTTTGTTGTTGTTTTTTTTTGTTTTTTGTTTTTTTTTTGGGGGGGTGCTGACTGCATTACCTCCCCTACTGACTAAAGCTTCTTTAAAAAAAAATGAAAAAGATATTTCTCATAAATTTCTAATTTCTATGGTCGAGTTTTGTCAATGACTTTTTTTTTCTTTGTCTTCCTTTGGGTTAGTTTTATTTAATGACGTTTGTTGTTGTTTTGGGGTTTTTGTTCATGATAATAACAATAATAATAAATGGAACTTATAGTTCTATAGCGCTATATCTTGCCAAGACAAATCAAAGCGCATGATTCAGCTTTGGACACTGGATTGGGGTGGGGTTTGCTTTGTTGTTTTTGTTGTTGTTGTTTTTGTTTGTTTTTTTTTTTTTGGGGGGGGGTTCTTTGGCTAGAGCTCCAAGGCTCACCAATGGTGAGATTATATATATGCGACCATTTTTTCCCCACCGTTAAGGTAGCCACATTCCGACTTAAGGGATAGTGTCTAAACACACCTGTGTGCATGCATTTTTTTTTAAAATTGTTACAATGTTAGGCCTATATATATATGTCCCTTTCAGCACAAAATGGTGAATGCATGAGTATGTGAATGTAAACAAGACTTTTTAATACCAAGTCAACCAAACTAGGGGGGGGGGGGGGGGGGGAATCCAAACCAGTAAATGATGACTTCAACAACAAAACAAAAGAAAAAATCTACAACACACTTCAGCACTCTCTACTCGTATATCTCACTGTTTTGTGTTCACTAAAACTTGAAATAAGATGTGCAACAAAACACCAAAGACCACTGTTACTGTGTATGTGTGTTAGCTTAGTAGTACTGGCGACAACAATGACTGTGTGTTTGGACACAAGGCAAACCACCTCTAGGATACATGACCAGATCCTGTACAATAGGCTTATATATATATATATATTATAGTCCTCCTGCTGCTGTCATTGATTGTGATCAATACTATTGAATGTCGAGGTTAACACTGTGTATCTAAAATGAAGGACACATAGATATATCATGCAAAGTCGATGTAGCAGTCTGGCTCAGCCTTTACAACCTACTGAACGAAAAACGTGGTTTGATTTAAAAATGCTATGTTAATGATTTAGAAAACTGTATTTTACTGTGTGTGTGTGTGTGTGTGTGTGTGCGTGCGTGCTGGTGCGTGGTGCGTGCGTGCGTGCTGCTGCGTGCGTGTGTGTGTGTGTTGTATGTATGTGTGTCACTGTGTGTGTCACTGTGTGTATGTGTTTACTGTGCGTGTTGTGTGTGTGTGTGTATGTCACTATGTGTCACTGTGCGTGTTTGTGAGTGTGAGTGTGTCTGACTGTCTCAGTGTCTGTAGACCAATCTGACCATGTATGATTGTATCATATGTGTGTGTGTGCGAGTGTGTGCATGTCTGTCTGTCTGTCTGTAGACCAACCTGACCATGTATGATTGTATCACATGTGTGCATTGTTTTGGGGTAGGAATTAGGAAGGGGTCAGGTGGAAAGCTTGCATGCACTCATAAAGCTACACACACAGATACACGTTCATTGGGGGAGATGGGGGAGGAGGACTTGTTTGCTTACATGTGCACACGCACGCACACACATTATGTATTTATTTATTTATTTATTTATTGTTTTATATCGAGGATAATGGAATAAGCACTCATGTGCTTTTTTACATCCAGTCCCCGTGTGTATGCTGTTTTGTAAATTCTGTCATCTGTATCATTGTATGTGCTTACACATGCATGCATAGGTATGTCTTGCCTATATCTCTATGTCAGTATGTGTGATACTCTTGCTACAGTGTAAGTTTTATGTCTTATTAATTGGCTACACATAGTACTTACTACTATACTAGTTACTACAAGTGTGTGTATGTATTTTTTGTATATATTATAATTCATATATGTATTGTATAATATATTATTTAATAATTACACAAAACATCACAAATTCATGATTTTATGAATAAAAACTTCTGTAACTAACATCTACATTCTTCACTTAATTCCCCCCTCCCCACCTCCCCCTTCCAACTAACTAAGCAAACCAAAACTGTAACATTCAAGATTATTCTAACAAACTGTGGTGGCAACAAGATCAAAGCAGAGGAAAAAGCTGCATTCAGCAGTTTTCATCACGTGTTGGGGGGCTGAATGTCCGTTTTTTTTGGCAACCAGACATTATGAAGCACACGGTTCACTGAGTGTGCACACTCTACTCTAGTCTCTACACATTCAGAGGTCACACGCTTAGTCAGGGTCACCGAATATGGAACAGCCAAGTGGTCAAGAAAGGTTCTGGCAAACGCTGCACCTGTAACTTGTGGTAAACTTACATTTCTGACGTTGCATACATCCAAATGTTTAAATTTGAACAGCCATTGTCGCTACCAATCGCTACAGCTTTGTGAGTTCGATTCCGCTTCTTTGACGAGTATCGTCAATGAAAAACACGTGAGCACAACGCTTATGAAAGGTAGAATTGTAAAAATGAACCCATCCTGTCCCCGACATCCCCATCATTGATCCTCTTTCTTACATAAAGTGGCTTCCTTACCTGTGCTTGGTTGTCGATGAGGAAATTGTACGAGCATAACTTGAAAACGAACAGAGCCCTCAACAACTCAGAAGTGCGTTTGCTCTTGTACGCTTCTTGTGCATTGGCGAAACTCAGATCAAGAACAGGGTGTTGTCGTATGGTGGGTTCGTTGATCACTGGTTTTTCATCGGTACTTTTCACGGCAGGTTCTTTTAAATCTGGAGACGAAAGGGTTGATTTGCAGGCTGTCAGTGGAGGACACCGTTCAAAAGTGTTTTTACGGAGAAGCAGCTGAATTCTACTCAAACGGAAGAAACACTGTTGTCGACTGACGGCCATTGCATCACCCTTCTGCTTTGCAGAAACTGGAGTTCGTCTGCCACAACAAAACCGCAAGGGAGATAAGAATGACGGGATGCGCGATTCGAGTCCCCTCAACAAAACAAACGCGTCGTTTGCAACTGTTCTTTTAGGGTTGGATTTTTTCACCGACACTTAGGTCGCTACGTAAGTCTATTGTCGAGCAAGTGTCAACAACATCTGTCTTTCCCTTTCTACGTTCACCTTCAAGCTAGTGTTTTGCTTCAGTCGTTGAAAGGTTGGGACTAGGCCAATGTCTTGAATAGGCTAAGCTATGTTGACGTCAATCCCTGGCACAAAAACTCGTTCACGATCGCGCCCGCGCGTGGGAGTGTTTGTTGTTTTTATGTACTAATTATGATAACGCTCATAATGATCGTGTCAAAAAACGATACCAATATTGCTAACAATGCCCGAACACAGTTTAAGAAAAAATAAATATATGTCTATCTATGTCACACCCGAGTGCATGCGATCGGCCATGTGACATTTAACAGGCCGTGATAGTCGAGACAGGGAAAAGTGACTGGGCTTTTTTTTTTTTTTTTTAATGGGGGGGTGGGGGGAGGGGGGGGGGGGTGTTGGAGGGGCTAAACCCTCAGATGGCAAGTTGGCATACATACCCTGACTTAAGAGTCAAGGAGAACTTTTTTTAAGGGTATTCTGACCCATATAACGGACAGGGGGGGGGGGGGGGGGGGGGGGGGGGGGGGGGGGGGGGGGGGGGGGTGGGGGGGGGGGGGGGGGAGGGGCGGGTCAGGGAGACTAAGCTAATGTGGGCATCAATTGGTTCCCCCCCCCCCCCCCCCCCCCCCCTTCCCTCACACACACAAACAACTTTTTTCCTGAAGAATTTACCAAAGTCGTCACTTTTGTCCCTTCCCCCCCCCCCCCCCCCCCCCCCCCCCCCCCCCCCTTTTTTAATTTTTTTTTTTTTTTATAGTTGTTCCTGATTATTAGACAGTCTTCTGTCCATAGCAGCCACTATGTTGCAGATTTGAGTCAATAACCAACTGTTTCAGCAACAGTGAATATACACAATAACACGAATGCTTTCGTTATCATTATTGCTCAGTAATAACCGATTCAAATAATGACTCAACAGGCCAATCAGCCGTCAGACATAATTATAAAAAAAACAACACATCTTGCACACAAGTTAAAAAGCCTTCCGCTTTTCAGAAGAGTAGGCTATTGTGTGCTGGTGGGGAGGGATGACAAAACTAACAAAACTGCATACACACGGGGACTGGATGTTAAAAAAAAAAGCACATGAATGCTTATTCCATCATCCTCGAAACAAAACAAAAACAAAAAAAGAAAAGGCTTTGAAAGAAGGAAGATGGATGGATGGTTAAGACATTCACCTGCCTAACAAGTAAACCCTGAGGTTCTGGGTTCAATTCCCTGCCTCGCCCGTTCTTCCCAGTTTGACCAGAAAATCGAACTGAATGTCAAAAATCCTTTGGATGAGACTAGAAACCGAGGCCCCGTGTGCGAAAGCATGCAGAACATCTTGCGCACACGTTTAAAAACCCGTTCCGCCTTTCGGAAGAGTAAGCCATTTCGTACCATCCCGGAAGTCGGATTGCGGCTATCTACATGGCGGGAAGTGTGAGTGTGTGGGGGGGGGGGTGGGGGGGGGGAGGGTGAAGGGGGGGGGGGGGGGGGGTCGCATTAAATCTCACCATTGGTGACCCTGAAAGCTCTAGCCAAGGAACGGGGTTGGGTGGAGGTGGGGGAGGGGAGCTGACAGGCGTTTAACAATTGTAGCAGGCACGAGTGCTAAAACGTGAGAAACATCAGTCATACTCTTTTTGTCACATGCGGGCTTGCCTGCGCGTGCGCGCGCGCGTACCACACACACGCACACACACACACACACACACGCCTGCCCGCGCTTGCTTGAGTGCTGCTTATTCCAACATCCTCGAAATTAAAAACAAACAAATAAAACTCCTCTCTCTCTCTCTCTCTCTCTCTCACTCTCTCTCTCTCTCTCTCTCTCTCTCTCTCATAAAAAGGAATCCACGTTAGGATGTTTTATCTAGCTGGGCAGTCATGGTTATGTTCCTTATGTTATTGCCAAATATTGATATGTGGTAGAGGCCCATCCCACTGTACCCTTGTGAATGGGCTTAACACAGTAAATGATCTCTCTCTCTCTCTCTCTCTCTCTCTCTCTCTCTCTCTCTCTCTCTCTCTCTCTCTCTCTCTCTCTCTCTCCCCCCCCCCCACCCCCCCCCCCCATAATACGAAATCCATGTTATGATGTTTATTTGGGCAGTCGTGGTTGTCGTTGTGTGTGTGTGTGTGTGTGTGTGTGTGTGTGTGTGTGTGTGTGTGTGTGTGTGAGTATATGTGTGTTTGTGTGTGAGTGTCTGTGTGTTTGTATGTGTTGTGTATGTGTGTTTGTGTGTGTCTCGTGTGTGTGCGCGCGCGCGCGCGTGTGATTCTTGTTGTTAGTATTATTTGTCATGGAGGCGGCGGTGGTCGTCGTGGTGGTGTGGTGTGTGTGTATGCGTGTGTGTGTGTGTGGTGGGGGGGGGGGGGGATTGTTATCGCTGTTACCGGTACTGGAAGCCGTTAAAGTGCTAATGCACTGGTAGTAACGGTAATGGTAGTGGTTTACTGTTTGTTTGTTCGTTTTGTTTTTTTAGTCTCCCTGTCCGGCATTAACCTATCACTGACCAGGAACCAAACACTGACTTCTGTAACTCCTTGAGAAGTCACTAACGCACTTCTGGCACCGTAAAATCGTCAGGCAGTGACTACGATAAAAGGTAGTACAGGTAAAACTAAGTCTTCAATTTTTTTTAAACGTCTTTTCACTTTAAAAGTGATACCAGAAATTTGTCCCCTAACCTATGCCGTTGTTAGGCAGTGAGATGTCTTCAGCTTCTCTAGGGGCCAGCATATTGAGGGCGGCGCCCATCTCCTCTCCCTCGCTGCTTTACCTTCCCTGACCCTAAAGAGGGAAGGTAGCCTACCCATTTACAGCTGGGTGAACTGGGGGACAATACTGAAGCCGAGGCGCGCAAACTGTCACCCATCCACTTGGTAACCACGCTCAATGCTTCTTAACCTTAGCTTGGGGGCAAGCGAGAACTCTGACTAGGATACCATCGCTCTTATTGGACAAGGTGAACCTGGAGAAGCCTATCCCTCTCCAGAGATAGTAAAAATTATGATATCTTAGTAGCATAGTCCTAACCTAGATTAACTGGACTTTGTATTCGCTGAATTACTGCAACGGGCATTCAACTATTTTGGAGTAGATCTAGACCGGTTAACCGACCCGGAAAAAAAAATTTTCTACCAAAATTTTTTTTTTAAGAGAAAAGAAAAATTATATGTCTATTACCGATGAGAGAGAGAGAGAGAGAGAGAGAGAGAGAGAGAGAGAGAGAGAGAGAGAGAACGTTTAGCGCTGCCAGAGCAACCTGCCCCCAATTTCACTCTTGTGGTCAGACAAACACACGCGCACGCACGCGCGCACACACACACACTTTCCTTTTCTTCACACACACACACACACAATTCCTTTTGTTGTCAATTGCATCACATGCTTCCCATTTTTTCCCCCCTTTTTTTTTTTTTGGGGGGGGGGGGGGGGGGGGGGATTACATCATGTGACGTATTTTTTAAAAAAACGTAAGTGGTTTGGTCTGCTATTTAATCTATGTCTGAGGAAGCCCCATGACTAGCTAAATTTACATGTGAGCGATAACAGATTTAAAAATAAAGAAAAGAAAAACAAAAGTCGAGCGGCAACAAGATTTCTCTTACCATTTCCATTATTGGTCTTAAGATTTCCTGGATGCGTGCGTGCGTGTGTGCGTGAATGTGTGTGTGTGCGTGCATGTATGTGTGTGCGTGCGTGTGTGTATGTGTACTGTTGTGATTGATAAAGTTCAACCTGGACTAGTAGGATACTTAGGAGAGAGAAATGTTTGGGAAGGGCTGTTTCACATTTACTAGTAAATCTGTTCCTCCCAATCCAATCCAGTCCTGTAGTTTATAGTCCCGCCGACCACAGGGACCATATCAGGGCTGTCACCTCGTCAACTTTTAAATCTAAGATGAAAACTGTGCAGCTATATACAGATTGTATGTTTGTCCATCGTGTTCGACGATGGACTCCAAAACAGCAGAGAAGGCAGCTGCTGTTTCGGAAACTGGGCAGAAATTTGATTATAGTGGAGATGCCTTGCCCACAGTACATCTTCACTCTCTCGGCCAAGTGGGCATAAGGACAGTCAGCGTTGGAGATGTTACCCCAAAGGCCAGCTAGTCCCCAGGGCTGCAGCACATATTAAGGACTGCGCAAGTCAAGCCTCCTAGTCAGAAAGTCATAGTCGATCACTAAAAGACTAAGCTGTAAAGTGGAATTCCATGAGTGGGAAAGAAAGCCACTGGTCATACAGCCTCTCACTTTGCTGTTGTTGCCCCCAGCGTCAATGGTTTAATCAAGAACTGTTAAAACTAGGGTATAAAACCAACTCTACTGTCGTTCCTTGTAGCAACGCCTTGGCCAACCGTAAGGGTCAACCCAGGAGGGGGCACAGTGTTGTAGGGGGACAAAAAACCCAACCTCTATACCTTCACGTGAAATTTCAGGCCGCATGTTCGTGAGTGGGAGAAGAGGGGGGGGGGGGGGGGGGGGGGGGGGGGGGGTGCAAGGTGTCACGTGTATAGCTAAGTTACTTTTTGTTGGGTCTCCCCTCTGTGGGGATGCCAGGGAGCTCTTTCAGTATAAATAGCATCCCCCGCCTTCTGGAGATTTTCTGTGCGAGAAAATTCCCCTTTTCTATCACTCCCTTTTTTCTGTCTTTTCCCTTTTTCTTTCTTGGGTTTTTTCTTTTTTTGGTTGTTGTTGCCTTCCCAGTCCATTCTCCTGCCTTTATTTTCGGGCAAATCTTAAACATAATTTTTTGGGGGTGTTTTTGCATACATGTATGGCATCTAGCCTGTATTGTTTTTGTTCTGGCAATCTGGTAATGATTATTGTAGAGCACTGGGATGGGAACAGGATATCCATTCTGCAGGGTTATTTGCCCATGTCGTATCTTTCCTTCTTTTTCTTGAAGGGGGGGGGGGGGGGGTTGGAAGGGGGCATTGAAGTGATTATCATCTTTTTTCATGCTCTTTTTATGAAATGGGGAGGATACATGAAGCGGAATGGCTGGCGTCCTCAGCACGGCTTGGTTTTATTGGCATATATTATATATATATATATATATATATATATATATATATATATATATATATATATATATATATATAAGGTACGCAACTTTATCATTTCATACTTTGTTGGGTTCTTTTTTTTTCCAGCCCTGAACCGGTTAAATCTTTTAGAAGGTATCTCCAGGTGTGTGGGTTTTGAAGTTGAGGCCAATGTTATTGGAGCTTGCTTAATAAAATGATACCAGGTGACAACCCTGACGTGGCCTCCGTGGTTGGTGGGGCTGTAATGAACGATATGAAATAATTATTGTTAGTGCAGAGCCACACCCCCCTTCCCTACCCCTCTCTCTCGCACACCCAGACCAAAGCAGCCTTAACCCAGGTGTGTAACCTTGCACAGCCCTCTATTGTTACCTCATAGTTAACATACCCGGGCAACAAAACCCAAATAAAAAGCATAACCAGGAACTGCCTTTCCCTCCCTACTTTTTTTTTTGCCAAGTCATCATACACATAAAATTGTGCTGACGTGGTTTCCTGGTATCGCATTTGGTTTTACACATGTCGTAAATTGTCACAACAAAAACGCTTGTGTCGGTGAGTTATGAGAGGTCCTGCTGAATAGCTGGTAAAGCTTGGAACAGAAATAAACGTTGTCCTTTGTTTTTGCCCCGCTCATAAATATGACAATCATAAGTCTACAATGTAGCCTACCAAAATTAATGTTTGCTGTGTGGAGTTCATGTCATGATGATTATTTGGGCAGCTGTGGATTGTGTTTTTACTTGTTGGTTAAAATACGTGTTTTGTGCCCAGTCCTCTTCCCACTGTCCCCTTTGTGAATGGGCTTGAAAGCTTACAACAATAAACCATTCTCTCTCTCTCTCTCTCTCTCTCTCTCTTCTCTCTCTCTCTCATGGATGGATGTTGAATAACTGTTTAATGTACGCAACTGCTTAAAGTAGATAATTTGGTCTCATTTTTTGGATAGTCCCATGTTACTACATTAGTTACGTTTTGGCAGTTGCCATATTATTATATGTCACGTTTTTGTTTGGGCTTCCTTTTGATATGCTTGGTTTTACCCCATTCTAGGGGCTGGTGCCCTGAAGAATAAACTTTGTTCATTGTTCTCTCTCCTCTCTCCTTCCCCCCCCCCCTCTCTCTCTCTCTCCTTCCCTCTCCTCCCCACTCTCTCTCTCTCTCTGCTTCCACAAGTCCAAGGCAAACGTAGGAACTTAGACAACTGAACAGCAGATGGCAGATAGCAAGCAGCCTAAGAACAGAAACCCCACAAGCAGTGCTCTGTATAGCTGAGGCAGTGCCATGCTGCCCTTTCTTTCTGCAGTATGCGGCTCTGCAGGATTTTCTGCCTGGGTTGTGACTCCCACAGCCTGTACTATGGCCCAGACCAAAAGCTGTGTCAGTTATTGATGTCTGCGAATCGCCAAAGACCTACGCTAAAATGTTTGTTATGTCGTAAAAACATTGTCTTGAGATTGCCTTCAAATTCAGCCATGACAAGCTCTTCACGTAACAACCTGCACTCTCCTTTGTTAAAGGAGAGAGAGAGAGAGAGAAAGAAAAACAAAATCCTCTGAAGTCGGAGTATGGCTGCCTATGTGGCGCGAGGTACTTGAAAAAGAGTCATACACGCAAAACTTCTCATCCGGTGTACCTCCTACCTCACAGCGATTTCCAGGTCGGAGGAGTTACCTGCTACCCTTTTTTTTCTTATATCGAGGATAATGAAATAAGCACTTATGTGCTTTTTTACATCCATTCCCCGTGTGTATGCGGATTTGTGAATTCTGTCATCTGTTACCACCAGCACACCAATGGCCTAGCTCTTACGAAAAGCGGAACAGGATTTAACGTGTGCGCAAGATGTTCTGCGTGCGTTCCGCACACGGGGACCTCGGTTTATAGTCTCATCCGAAGTGAGTCAGAGTGCACGTTCTGGGTGACTCCCAGGCTGTTAAGCTGGGGAACGCACCACTACCACCACCACCACCACCACCACAACAACAACAACAACAACAACGTTTCCTCTACTCAAAGGGTGACCCCACAAGGCAACGGAGACAGACGCAGATCCTACATTCTACTACTGTAGCAGAGACATCGCTCTGACCTGACAAAACAATAACAACATGAGATAACGACAACGATAATAAACTACTTGCAGGAAAGTGAAAATCGAGTTTGCGACATACTAACCGACATCGGTCGAAATCGGGATGGTGACTTGACTTCCCTGGTCGTGACTTCCAGAGAAGTCGTTCGGGGGCTGCTCTGAATGTGTTCAGGCTGGCTGTGTGTCAGATCAAATCAGTTTTATTCAGGTTTTTGTGCAGGCATTAAGACTCCTATACTCTTACATATAGAAATCTGCTCCCTTGTGTGTGTGTGTGTGTGTGTGTGTGTGTGTGTGTGTGTGTGTGTGTGTGTGTGTGTGTGTGTGTGTGTGTGTGAGAGAGAGAGAGAGGGAGAGACAGACAGACAGACAGACAGACAAACAGAAATAGAGAGAGAGAGAGAGTGTGTGTGTGTGTGTGTGTGTGTGTGTGTGTGTGTGTGTGTGTGTGTGTGTGTGTGTGTTGTGTGTGTGAGAGAGAGAGAGAGAGAGAGAGAGAGAGAGAGAGACAGACAGACAGACAGAAATAGAGAGAGTGTGTGTGTCTGTGTGTGTGAGAGAGAGAGTGTGTGTGTGTGAGTGTGCGTGTGTGCGTGAGTGTGTGTGTGTGCGCGCGTGCGTGCGAGCGTGTATGTGTTCCATCTACAAACATGTGTCGACTTGCGCTTTCAAAAATTATTCTTTAAATAAAAAATTAAATAAAGGGGGAGTGGGGTAGATATGGGCACAAAGCAATGAAGGCTCACCCTGTAATTAATGTGTGTAACGGTTTTGACGGTGAATCCGGAACACAAAGTACCGCTGCCTATAAAACAGATATCCAGGTTTCCACAAGGAATATATACTTCTTTTTTTTTTTTTAGCCAAAGCCAACAAAGCTTTCTCTATTATTGATAAAAGCTACGTGTTTGTCTATTATTGGTGAAAGCTAGGTGTTTGTTATTGATGAAAGCTATTATTGATGAAAGCTGTTTGTCTATTATTGATGAAAGCTAAGTGTTTGTCTATTACTGATGAAAGTTAGGTGTTTGTCTATTATTGATGAAAGTTAAGTGTTTGTCTATTATTGATGAAAGCTAAGTGTTTGTCTATTATTGATGAAAGTTTAGTGTTTGTCTATTATCGATGAAAGCTGGGTGTTTGTCTATTATTGATGAAAGCGGTGTTTGCCTACTATTGATGAAAGCTGGGTGTTTGTCTACTATTGATGAAAGCTAAGAGTTTGTTATTGATGAAAGCTAAGTGTTTGTCTATTATTGATGAAAGCTATTATTGATGAAAGCTAAGTGTTATTGATGAAAGCTAAGTGTTTGTCTATTATTGATGAAAGCTATTATTGACGAAAGCTAAGTGTTTGTTATTGATGAAAGCTAAGTGTTTGTCTATTATTGATGAAAGCTATTATTGATGAAAGCTAAGTGTTGTCTATTATTGGTGAAAGCTAAGTGTTTGTCTATTATTGATGAAGCTAAGTGTTTGTCTATTATTGATGAAAGCTATTATTGATGAAAGCTAAGTGTTGTCTATTATTGGTGAAAGCTAAGTGTTTGTCTATTATTGATGAAGCTAAGTGTTTGTCTATTATTGATGAAAGCTAAGTGTTTGTCTATTATTGATGAAAGCTATTATTGATGAAAGCTAAGTGTTTGTCTATTATTGGTGAAAGCTAAGTGTTTGTCTATTGTTGGTGAAAGCTAAGTGCTTGTCTATTATTGATGAAAGCTAAGTGTTTGTCTATTACTGATGAAAGCTGGGTGTTTGTCTATTACTGATGACAGCTAAGTGTTTGTCTACTACTATTGATAAAAGCTAAGCGTTTGTCTATTATTGATGAAAGCTAAGAGTTTGTCTATTATCGATGAAAGCTAGGTGTTTGTCTATTATTGACGAAAGCTAAGTGTCAAGAGCTACGTTAAATAAATAATTATTGTTATGTTTTATAATATCATGTCAAGATTGTCTTCAGACATGACCAGCTACAAGCACAACAACCGGCATTCTCCTTTAAAAAATAAAATCATCTGAAGACCGAGGGAGGGAGAGAGAGGGGGAGGGAGGGAAAGAGGGAGGTGGGGAAGGAGGGAGAGAGATGGGGAAGGGAGGGAGAGAGGTGGGGAGAGAGAGAGGGGGGAGGGAGGGAGGAGAGGGGGGAGGGAAAGAGATGGGGAAGGAAGGGAGAGAGGAAGGGAGAGAGAGAAGGGGGAGGGAGGGAAAGAGAGAGGGGGAAGGGAGGGAGAGGGGGGGAAGGGAGAGAGAGGGGGAGGGAAGGAGTGAGGAAGGGAGAGAGAGAGAAGGGGGAGGCAGGGAGAGAGAGAGGGAGAGAGAGAGAAAGAAAAAGAAGGGGGAGGGAGGGATGGGGAGAGAGAGAGAGAGAGAAAGTGTGTGTGTGTGTTGTGTGTGTGCGTGCGTGTGTGTGTGTGCGCGTGCGTGCGTGCGTGCTTATTAACCTGTGGGGAATGCGAAATAACAAGGTGGGGGGAGGGGGGGGGAGGTCAATTACATAACGGTCACACACTTGCCTGGAAAGTTGAGAGGTCCCAGACACGATCCTCGCCCAAACCTGGGTCTTTTCCCTCCCTCCCCAAAACCGAACCATAAGTGGTGGCCTGGGTGCTAGCATTTCGGCTGCGACAATGAGTGTAGGCTTTGCGCGCGCCGCACGTACGTACGAGAAATGGATGAACAGATAAACCCCCACCGTTTAGGTAGCTGCATTCTGACTTCGGGGATGGAGGGTGTCTGAAACACGACACCTGTGTATATCCAGGTTTGTTTTGGTGGTGGTGATGGTGGTGGTTTTTTGGGGGTGTTGTTTTATTATTTTTAACATTGTCATCCGTTCCTACGGGCACACAATAGCTTACTCTTTCGAAAGGTGGAACGTGTTGTTTTTTTAACGTGTGCGCAAGATGTTCTGCGTCCGTTTGTACACGGGGCCTCGGTTTATCGTCTCATCTGAAGGACTTTTGGGGAGAGTAGAGTCAGTACTGATGTTAACTCCTGGGGAAAATTCCCTAAAACGGGCTTTGCCTCCGATGTGGCTCGATCCCGGGCCGTCAGATCTCAGTGCAATGCTCTAACCACAAGGCTGTCCCGTCCCCCATTTCTTTCCTTCTGAGTGTGTGGTTTTTTTTCTCTCTAAAAGAATTTTTTTGGCATGGGGCAAATCTCTCTTTTTGCCTGGAGCTCTTTTACGCGCGCTAAATGTATTTCGCACACAGGACCCCACGGTTTAATCCTCTCATTAGAAAGATTAGCACATGAACAATGGCAATGACAAATTAGGAGAGAGGAGGAGAGGAGGCCTTCTACGTTGGGTGCATCAAAGGGGGCGGTGCCGACTCGAGAAGAGTCTATTGCCTCTGGCACTCCCCTCTTGGCATAGCCATTGGTGTATTTTGGCCAATCCGTACTCGATTACGCATACACTAAAGTCTACGGGCGGTACTCTGCTATGGACCACGCTTGGTACCGTACAAATCAACCCTATTACCACCCAGGGCGCACCGGACATCCTACCAAAGGCCTTTACAAGGCGCGAATGTTGTTCCCGATGGAAATTTCTGGCCCAGTGTCTGTATTGGTGATTAAATGCAATTTTGAGCTTGATCTAGCGGACGAAACGGACAGCTGGCAAAGATTTCTCGCCCTTACAGGGGGCCAGTATGAAAAAGAGCGGCAATACTGGGCTTCCATGCAGAAAGATGACAAAATTATATGTATAGGGTCGGCGTTCGGTTACGGATCCGTGTTCATGTCCAATGAAGACCCTACAACCACCGTCGAAACCGTTTTGTGGACAGGCAAACCAACTATTGCATCAAAATCGTGTTGGCTTCGGACCGCAGCATCACAAGGACCGAGGACGCCGATTTAGTAAGTTTTTTCAAGGACGGGGCTCGCGACGGTTATCCGATATTTGTGGTGACCACGGCCGACGCGGAATCTAATTACGTGAGAAAACCCCTGCACCATGTTTCCCACAGCGATGGTGGCGTACAAGCACCTAGACAGGATGAAGCAGCAGCAGCCCCCTCCACACAAACCGACCTGCAACAAGCCTCCCAGGCAGCCCCTACCACAACAACAGCCCCAACTGCCTCAACAGCAACCTCTTCCCAAACCCCGGCACATTCCTCTTCACCGGCAGCTGCATCGGCCCCAACCTCAACAACACCAACAGCACCAACTACCCTTACAGCCCCAAAAATCGACCCCACCAACAACCTCCCCACCAAAACCAACCTCACCACCCCCAAAATTGACCTCCTCTTCGAGCGCCCACGTCGGCCAAACTACATCGGGCTCTTCAAGCGTCCTGCCCAACAAAAATGCCGCCCCTAGTGATTCGAAGCAATTAGCTTTGGTGCAAACGGGATTTCTAGACCCTAAAGTGCTTGCGCGCAGGAACATGGTGGCCGATATTACACCAGGCAACGGCAATTTTGAGTCAAATGTTGGGAAAAAAGTATGTTCTTTCGAGCCAGAAGGCCCATAGAGCCGGAGCTTATCCCAGTTTCTGTAGCGTTAAGTGAACTGATGGTTTTTCACCACCCCTGTGACAGGACACTAGTCTGTCGCCAGATACTTCCCCAGCAGAACTGGTACCCACTTGTACACCTGGGTGGAGTGAGGAAAATAGGAGTAAAGTGTCTTTCCCAAGGACACAACACCGAGCCGAGCGGGGATCGTACCCGCGACCTCTGGATCACGGGTTGACCGCCTAAACCACTCGACCACGGTGCCTCCCCTCAAATGTTGGAAACAAACACTAAATACACCAGTGTACATGAAGTAAAGGACCTGCACAACGTGGCCGACTTTATGGAGAAAAACGCTCAACGGCCGTTCGTTCGTGGCCATAAGCCCTGTGGACGACTGGGCGCTGGATGCTTCTCCTAGAATGGAACTGAACGCGGCGTTAGACAACGCGGACGAGCAGGTGCGCGGACAATTACTGTTTGATCACTACGTAATGCGGCATCACAAGCAGAACGAATACGGACCACGTTTCTTTGCAGGCAATGGCCGACATGCTAGGAGTCAATATATTCGTGCTGTACTACGACGATGGTAAGCTTATTTCCGTTGCTCTGCAGCAGTGAGGGGCTGAAACCACTAGGAAGGAACCGTTTTACTTGGGATATTACCTGCAAAGCCACCATGGAGGACATTACATAAGCCTTAAACACACAGACAGTGCGGCTGATCGGGCCTTGATAGGAGAGGCGTTGTGAGTCAATAGGGCTGTTCCCATGGAATTGTCCTCGGTGTAGGTAAAAGACGTACACACTGCCCGCTGAACTGCCCAGCAGTGTATTACTACTAGTCTATGGGATGTAGGCAACACCAAAGCCACTTTTTAAAAAACAGCTACAAGCAGTGCACCAAAAAAAAACCGGCTACAAGCAGTGCACCTAAAAAAAACCCGGCTACAAGCAGCCCACCATCTCCGCAGCGAAATAGTGGTGGTGCTCGAGCGCAAAAGAAAAAATAAACAAACACGGTAGGAACCAAGGTTTTTTTTTGCATTTTATTCAGCAGTGCCACCAATGGTTGCACTTTTTCCAGGAGGATCTTTGGACTCTTCGGGATCCTTTTGTGGGGGGGACTTATACATCCGTCACAAAACAGCACCCGCCTACCTCTGTGAATGTCTTCACTTGTACACTCCTTCCCGTTCTCTCCGCTCTGCTGCAGATACCTTGTCCTTACGAATACCTAGATTCAACCAATCCACCATCGGCCGTCGCTCTTTCTCTATTTCTGGTCCATTGATGTGGAATGATCTCCCTCTCTCTCTCCGCCAAAAGCCTTCTTATGACACTTTTAAATCCAGTCTCAAGACATATTTATTTCAAACCTAAGATTTTCCTCTCCTGCCTCATCTCATAGTTTTTCCCTGCCTTCAACAACCAAGATTCTATTGCCCTGCCAGGGTGTGACCTCTGTGTGTGTGTGTGTGTGTGTGTGTGTGTGTGTGTGTGTGTGCGTGTGTGCACATTTGGACTTGATGGAACTATTGCTTGTCACTGGTTGTATGACTGTGTAAGAATGAGTTGAGTGCAAGCGCTTTGATTTGTCTCTGCAAGATATAGCGCTATATAAATTCCATTTATTATTATTATTATTATTTGGTTCCTGGACAACACCAGCTTCACCACTACCGGGAGCATAATGAGGACAATTATGCTCAGCATAATCGACCCTGTCACGAGCACCTGGATGTATAACGGCGTAGTAGGCTCTTCTGGGGTCGTTGGACCTGAGGTGAAATCCTTCATGGTGTTTATTGCTTCGGCAGCTACGGACGACACAAGATCTTCGTCGTCCCCCTCCACGTAAAAAAAATCTGTAGTCGTTATGGACATCGTATCATCCAAGATCTCCTCACCATCACCGGATCCGGAGCCAGAAAGTAGTTCCTCCTTGTCGTAATCCAAGGGCCGGTTGTGAACAATAAAGTCCAGCAGCTTGGAACCAGCGCTAAACAAGAAGGTTTTGAACGTTTCCATCATGGCTGGTCGAATGATTCAAATTCGGTCCTGAACGCTTTATATAATTATTATTATACTAGCCAATACGTTTACCTACTTCAGGTCCCGTCTAATTACTTTTTTTACTTCGAATTACTTTTTTACTTCGAATTACTTTTTTACTTCGGGCAAGGTGACTATGGCATGGTTGATCTTGGCAGTGGTTTTTCTTGTGTTGTGCGCAGCTGAAAGGTTTGAAATGACCTATAGAGTCACAGCATTAACTAATATCATTAATTGTATGAGGGGCTAGAATATGTGTGTGTTGTGTGGTTGTGTTGTGTTGTGTGTGTGCTGTGTGTGTGTCTGTGTGGTGTGTGTGTTCTTTCTTTAATTTAACGTCTGTTCACTCAAGGTCATATTAGACCAAAGATAAAGTGTTACTATATATAGAGAACGTTGTGTGTGTGTGTGTGTGTGTTGTTGTGTTGGTGTGTGTGTGTTGTGTGTGTGTGTGTGTGTGTGTTGTGTGCGGTAAGGGGATACGTGGTGCGGTGTGTGGTTGGTGTTGTGTGGTGTGTGTGTGTGTTGTGTGTGTGTGTGGTTTCTATGTGTGTTGTGAGGTAAGGTGGAAAATCGTGATTTGTGTGAGTGACGTGGATGAGGTGGTGGTGGTGGTGGTGGTGTGTGTGTGTGTGTGTGTGTGGTGGTATGGTGGTGTGTGTGTGTGTTGTGGTGTTGTTGGTGTGTGTGTGGTGGTGTGGTGTTGTGGTGTGGTTGTGTGTTGTGTGTGTGTTGTTGTGTGGTGTCTGTGGTGTGTACATATACGAAGATAAGCTTAAGCTACTGTTGTATAGGAAGGTCTATTAGTCAAATGTTGACCTTTCTGAAGGTCAAATTACGGCTTGCTTCGTCTTGCTCCCCCCCCCCCCCCCCCAAAAAAAAAAAAAAAAAAACATCTACGAATGCTTATCATCTGGCACGTGTTGTTGCATTGTGTGTGGTGTGTGTGTGTGTGTGTGTGTGTGTATGTATGTGTGTTGTGTGTATGTGTGTGTGTGTGTGTATGTACAGATGGATGGATGGATGGATGTGTGTGTTTTTGCAGTGTGTGTGTGTGTGTGTGTGTGTGTGTGTGTGTGTGTGTGTGTGTGTGTACAGATGGATGGACGTGTGTGTTGTTGCATTGTGTGTGTGTGTGTGTGTGTGTGTGTGTGTGTGTGTGTGTTGTGTGTGTGTACAGATGGATGGATGGATGGATGTGTGTGTTGTTGCAGTGTGTGTGTGTATGTGTGTGTGTTAGTGTGTTGTGTGTGTGTTAGTGTGTGTTGTGTGTATGTGTGTGCGCTCGCGCGCGCGTCTGTGTACCTTCTTAAATTTAGCGTCTCTTCACTCAAAAGTGATATTAGACCCCCAAAAAGTGTCATATTTAGAGAACATGTGTGTGTATGTGTGGTGTGTGTATGTGTGGTGTGTGTATGTGTGTGTGTATGTGTGGTGTGTGTGTGTGTGTGTGTGTGTGTGTGTGCTCACACGCGCGTCTGTGTACCTTCTTTAATTTAATGTCTCTTCGCTCAAAGTGATATTAGACCCCCCAAAAGTGTCATATTTAGAGAACCTGTGTGTTTGTGTGTTTGTGCGAGTGCACGCGCGTGTATGTGTGTGTGAGTGTGTGTGTCTGTGTGTGTGTGTGGGGTGGGGGGGGAGTCAAGGAGAGGGTGGTATCCAAATTGTGGACTTTATATTTTGACACTTTGTCTGGCAGAGTTCCCACGTGCTGACTCTGTGTGTGTGTGTGTGTGTGTGTGTGTGTGTGTGTGTGTGTGTGTGTTAGTGTGTGTCAGTGTGTGAGTGTATGTGTGAGTGTGTGTGTTAGTGTGTGTGTGAGTGAGTGTGTGTGTGTGTTAGTGTGTGTGTATGTGTGTGTTGTGAGTGTGTGTGTGTGCTTGTGTTAGTATGTGTGTGTGTGTGTACTTTCTTTAATCTAACGTCTGTTGAATCAAAGTGATATTAGACCAAAAAAAAGAGTTACATTTAGAGAACACGTGTATGTGTGCGTGCGTGTGAGAGAGACAGACAGAGAGTGAGTGAGTGGGTGGGTGTGTACGTGCGCGCGCGAATGCGCACACGCGTGTGTGTGTGTGCTTTCTTTAATCTAACGTCTGTCGACTCAAAGTGATAATTATTAGACCCCAAAAAAGAGTTACATTAGAGAACGTGTGTGTATTTGTGCGTGTGTGTGTGTGTGTGGGTGTGTGTGTGTGTGTGTGTGTGTGTGTGTGTGTGTGTGTGCACCGCCAATACTCTTTCACACATACACACACACTCACACACACTCTCTCTCTCATACACACACTCTCTCTCTCTCTCTCTCTCACACACACACACACACACACACTCTCTCTCTCTCACTGTCATACACACACTCACTCACTCTCACTCTCTCTCCCTCTCTCACACACACACACACACACACACATACACACACACACAAGGCAAACAGTAAGCGGCACTCTGTCTCTCCATTCAAATGGCTGACAGATTAGCGTTTCTCAAATTGCCACGCATGGCGTACTTCCAATACGTCAGCTATTGAAGTCGGAGCTATCAACTAACTGCGTCAGTGACTGTGGTTCTGAACAACTGCCAAACAGCGTAGAATATATATATATATATGTGTGTGTGTGTGTGTGTGTTTATTTATTTTTTAAATTTTATTTATTCTTTTATATCGAGGATAATGGAATAAGCACTCAAGTGCTTTTTTACATCCAGTCCTCGTGTGTATGCAGTTTAGAAAATTTTGTCATCTGTGTGTGTGTGCGTGTGTGTGTGCGAGTGTGTGTTTTTATTTGTGTGTGTATGTATGTATGCATGAATGTAGGTATGTGTGTAGGTATGTACATATATATGCATGAATGCATACATGTATGTGTGTATACCACACACACACACAAAGAGACAGAGAGAGAGGTGTGCGCGCGTGCATGAATGCGTGTACGTATAATTATGTGTGTGTAACTGGCAAGAACAGAAACGTATCCGTTGTGTTGTTTTTTTAAAGTAAAGGGGGGGGGGGGGGTAGTACGGATTAAAAAAAACAACCACCCAAGTATGTAACTGCAGTTAAAAACGGAAAGTACCAAAGAAAAAAGGAATTGCGTCATTTTCCCCACACACATGTAATATAGAATGACGTCAAGTTAGACAGGCACAGACACAGTCAGAGACACTCAGACAGACAGACAGACAGACAAGACGAAAAATTCCCAATAAAATGTTTAATTTCCGATAGAAATGTCTGTCTTTTGAACACACAGGGATTTTATTGTTCTTGTTGTTGTTGCACATATGGAGAAAACAAAACAAAAAAACACATCAGCAGCTGTGTTGCACATAATAGTTAAAAAGATACAATCCAAAAAATCTGATTGAAGATGCATAACAAAACGTTTTTAAGGCCGCAATTAACGAATGGGGCCGTGACACCCAAGATAAAGTTCAACCATCATAATAGTCTGAAATGTAATATATATACATTATGATATATTTATATATATAATATATATATATATATATATATATATATATATATATATATAAATATTACACCTATCTTATTATATACATTATGATGATAAAAACGCTTCGATTTGTTTTTTTGTTTTTTTTACAAGATTCAGCGCTATATAATTCCATATAATTATTATTATTATTATTATTATAAAACCACTATAAAAACAAATATCTGTATACGATCATTTTATCACAAAAATACTTTGAAACACACACACACACACACACACACACACACACACACACACACATTTTGTTAACGACTCCACAATACACTTCTCAACAGACCAACACATCAAGATTTCTCTATAGCGTCCTTTCACACGTGCACACATACAATATCTTCTTGTTGTTATTACGTATCAATGATGATGGCACAGAGAGATGAACAAACATTTGAACCCCCCCCCCCC
The DNA here is from genome assembly GCA_028751875.1 of Rapana venosa. Taxonomy (NCBI): domain Eukaryota; kingdom Metazoa; phylum Mollusca; class Gastropoda; order Neogastropoda; family Muricidae; genus Rapana; species Rapana venosa. The sequence goes on along the minus strand of CM054156.1, from coordinate 12,907,083 downwards.
CCCCCCCCCCCCCCTCCGCGCTTCTTTTCCTTGGTCAGAGCACTCGCTTTCCCCAAGCTAAGGTTAAGCAGCGTTGAGCGGATGGGTGACCGTTTGCGCGCCTTGGCTTCAGTACAGTTCTCCCCAGTTCACCCAGCTGTAAATGGGTACCTGTCCTCTTTAGGGTCAAGGAAGGTAAAACAGCGAGGGAGAGGAGATGGGCGCCGCCCTCAATATGCTGGCTCCTAGAGAAGCTGAGGTCTCTGATGCCTCGCTCCCCAACGACCGCATAGATTATGGGACATCTTTACCCTTTTTTTTTTTTTTTTTTACCTTCGGTTGGTTGGTTGGCTTATAGGCTGTTGTGTTTTTGTTTGTGATCCTTATTTTTTTTATTTGGGATGGATTTTTTTTCCCAGTCAGCCGAGTGTGTACTTGGAGAGATAATTATGGACCTCACCAGTTTCAACTTGTCCACGGCATACTATCTAAAAAATTTCAACGCAGTCCCCCAAAGACAGATACAAAAATGTGCGGATTTTTTTTCTTCTTCTCTCTATTCTGACGGACCTGTACGACTACGGTGGTTGTCAGTGGAAAATAAGCATTTTGACTGATTGACTTATTGATTGAAAAAAGATTGATTGATTGATTGGTGCAAATGTTTTTGTTCTCAAAGGTAGTAAGTCTTAGTGATTGTTCTGCATTATTCTCTCGAGTAGGGAAAATTACTTGTACCGCCAACAAACAACAACACACCCAAAGAAATGAAAGATAAAATAAAAGACACACACGCACACACACACACACACGCACACACATACACAAACGCGCACGAACACACAAACGCGCTCCCACACGCACGCACGCACGCGCGCGCGCACACACACACACACACACACACACACACACACACACACACACACACACACACACACAGTTCACAATAAGGTTATTCCCATTAAATATTAAAAAAAACCCTTTAGGACATCACCGAAAAAAATCCATATCCAAACATGAATGACACAGCAGTTCAAGCAGTCATTAGCGTGGACATTTAAAAAGAAAGAAACATCGATTTCACAATGCATACAAACATAAATTCTCACAGGTTATTCAGATCGCGTCAGCGTTACATTCACACAGGCATTAAAATAAAACTGTCACATACTTTCATTACATATGTACAGATGTTGAAACAGATTACAGAGCTAAAATCCTTTTTCTTTTGCTTTTGGTGCTGCTCATAGAAGCAAAAAGCTGTAATGAATTAAATTCCTTAATAACGATACCACACAGTGGAATGTTATACTATTGAGTTTGGTCGCAAATAACGAAAACATATGCAGATAGATAAATACATGCATGTAGCAAACAGGCGCGTGCACACGCACACACACACACACACACACACACACACACACACACACACAACACACACACACACACACACACACCAAAAATTGATAACAATTGATGGCAAAACATATTAATTAAACTATAAAAAAAGCATGTCAAAACCAAAAACATGAATTTTTTTTTTAAGCCAAAAATGAACGAAACATCATAACATGAACTGACTTTAACCAAAAACAAACGAACGAACAAACAAAAGAAAGTGTGAAGTTACATGCCAATAGAACAAAGTAAACTCTAGAGCAGCAAGTCATAGAACAAAGTAAACTCTGGAGCAGCAAGCCATAGAACAAAGCAAACTCTGGAGCAGCAAGCCATAGAACAAAGTAAAGCATGGAGCAACAAGCCATAGAACAAAGTAAACTCTGGAGCAGCAAGCCATAGAACGAAGTAAACTCTGGAGCAGCAAGTCATAGAACAAAGTAAGCTCTGGAGCAGCAAGCCACAGAACGAAGTAAAGCCTGGAGCAGCAAGCCATAGAACAAAGTAAAGCCTGGAGCAACAAGCCATAGAACAAAGTAAACTCTGGCGCAGCACGCCATAGAACAAAGTAAACCATGGAGCAGCAACCCATAGAACAAAGTAAACCATGGAGCAGCAAGCCATAGAACAAAGTAAACCATGGAGCAGCAAACCATGAACAAAGTAAAGCCTGGAGCAACAAACCATAGAACAAAGTAAAGCCTGGAGCAACAAGCCATGGAACAAAGTAAACTCTGGAGCAGCAAGCCGTAGAACAAAGTAAACTCTGGAGCAGCAAGTCATAGAACAAGGTAAACTCTGGAGTAGCAAGCCATAGAACACCGTAAACTCTGGGGTAGCAAGTCATAGAACAAAGTAAACTCTGGAGCAGCAAGCCATAGAACACCGTAAACTCTGGAGCAGCAAGTCATAGAACAAAGTAAACTCCGGAGCAGCAAGTCATAGAACAAAGTAAAGCCTGGAGCAGCAAGCCATAGAACAAAGTAAAGCCTGGAGCAACAAGCCATAGAACAAAGTAAAGCCTGGAGCAGCAAGCCATAGAACAAAGTAAACTCTGGAGCCGCATGCCATAGAACAAAGTAAACATGGAGCAACATGGCATAATACAAAATGTGGAGCTGTGTGTCAAAGAACAATCAATAAAGAGTGGAGGAAGAACATGCCACAGAACAAATAAATCTGGAGCAACCTGACATAAACCGAAGTCAGGACCCCGTGCCAAAGAACAATTGATAAAGCGTGGAGCAACAAGGCACAAAACAAAGTCTGGAGCTGTGTGCCAACAGAACAAAGCAACATGTGGAGCAACGTGCCAACAGAACAAAGCAAAATGTGGAGTAACGTGCCAACAGAACAAAGCAAAATGTGGAGCAGCATGGCGTAAAACAAAGTCTGGAGCTGTGTGCCAAAGAACAAGTAATAAAGAGTGGAGGCGGAATACGCCGACAGAACAAAGAAAAATGTGGAGCAATATGCCAACATAACAAAGCAAGATGTGGAGCAATATGATAAAGAACACAGGCAGCGTGGAGCGACATGGCATAATTATAACACAGTGTGGAGCTGTGTGCCAAAGACCAAGTAATAAAGAGTGGAGGCGGAACACGCCATAGAACAAAGCAAAATGTGGAGCAATGTGCCAACAGAACAAAGCAAAAAACGTGGAGCAACGCGCCAACAGAACAAGGCAAAATACGGAGCAACACGGCACAAAACAAAGTCTGGAGCTGTGTGCCAAAGAACAAGTAATAAAGAGTGGATGAGGAACACGCCCTGGCACAAAGTGTGGAGCCACATGCGGAGAACAAAGACAGTTTGGAGCAACCTGCAAACAGAGCAAAGAAAGTGGAGCAACGTGATAAAAGAACAAAGCAAAGTGTGGAGCAGCGCGCCAACAGAACAAAGCAAAAAAACGTGGAGCATAAAACAAAGTCTGGCGCTGTGTGCCAAAGAACAAGTAATAAAGAGTGGAGGAGGAGGAACACGATAACGCTTTGATTTGTCTGCTTTACAAGATTCAGCGCTATATGAATTCTATATATTATTATTATCATAACGAATAAATAAAGTGTGGAGCAGCATGGCATAAAACCAGTCAAGAACTGTGCCAAAGAACAACTGATAAAGAGTGGAGCAGCATGGCATAAAACCAAGTCAAGAACTGTGCCAAAGAACAACTGATAAAGAGTGGAGCAGCATGGCATAAAACCAAGTCAAGAACTGTGCCAAAGAACAACTGATAAAGAGTGGAGCAACATGGCATAAAACCAAGTCAAGAACTGTGCCAAAGAACAACTGATAAAGAGTGGAGCAACATGGCATAAAACCAAGTCAAGAACTGTGCCAAAGAACAACTGATAAAGAGTGGAGCAAGCATGGCATAAAACCAAGTCAAGAACTGTGCCAAAGAACAACTGATAAAGAGTGGAGCAGCATGGCATAAAACCAAGTCAAGAACTGTGCCAAAGAACAACTGATAAAGAGTGGAGCAGCATGGCAAAAAAACCAAGTCAAGAAACTGTGCCAAAGAACAATGATAAAGAGTGGAGCAGCATGGCATAAAACCAGTCAAGAACTGTGCAAAGCAAAACGATAAGAGTGGAGCAAACAGGCTAAAACAAGACAAGAACTGTGCAAAGAAAATGATAAAGAGAATGGAGCAAACAGGCAATAAAACAGTCAAGAACTGTGCCAAGAACAATGATAAAGTGTGAGCAAGAACATCATGACGCAAAGATAAAAGGTGGAGCAACTGAACAGAACAAAGAAAGTGTGGAGCATAGAACAGATCAGAGAAAGTGTGAAGCATAGAACAGATCAGAGAAAGTGTGGAGCATAGAACAGAGAAAGTGTGAAGCATAGAACATATCAGAGAAAGTGTGAAGCATAGAACAGATCAGAGAAAGTGTGAAGCATAGAACAGAGAAAGTGTGAAGCATAGAACAGATCAGAGAAAGTGTGGAGCATAGAACAGAGAAAGTGTGGAGCATAGAACAGATCAGAGAAAGTGTGGAGCATAGAACAGAGAAAGTGTGGAGCATAGAACAGATCAGAGAAAGTGTGGAGCATAGAACAGAGAAAGGTGCAGCAGAACAAGAAATGTGGAGCATAGAACAGAGAAAGTGTGAAGCATAGAACAGATCAGAGAAAGTGTGAAGCATAGAACAGATCAGAGAAAGTGTGAAGCATAGAACAGAGAAAGTGTGAAGCATAGAACAGATCAGAGAAAGTGTGGAGCATAGAACAGAGAAAGTGTGGAGCATAGAACAGAGAAAGTGTGAAGCATAGAACAGATCAGAGAAAGTGTGGAGCATAGAACAGAGAAAGTGTTGAGCATAGAACAGATCAGAGAAAGTGTGAAGCATAGAACAGATCAGAGAAAGTGTGGAGCAAGAACAGAGAAAGTTGTAGCATGAACAGCAGAGAAAGTGTGAGCATAGACAGAGAAAGTGTGAAGCATAGAACAGATCAGAGAAAGTGTGAAGCATAGAACAGATCAGAGAAAGTGTGAGCATAGAACAGATCAGGAAGTGTGGAGCATAGAACAGAGAAAGTGTGAAGCATAGAACAGATCAGAGAAAGTGTGGGGCATAGAACAGAGAAAGGGTGAAGCATAAAACAGATCAGAGAAAGTGTGAAGCATAGAACAGATCAGAGAAAGTGTGAAGCATAGAACAGATCAGAGAAAGTGTGGAGCATAGAACAGAGAAAGTGTGAAGCATAGAACAGATCAGAGAAAGTGTGGAGCATAGAACAGAGAAAGTGTGAAGCATAGAAACAGTCAGAGAAGTGTGGAGCATAGAACAGAGAAAGTGTGGAAGCATAGAACACAGAGAAAGTGTTGGAGCAATGTGCCAACAGAACAAAGAAAGTGTGGAGCATAGCAAAGAGAAAGTGTGTAGCAATAGCAATAGAACAAAGTGTGTAGCAATATGCCAATAGAACAAAGAAAGTGTGCAGCAATATGCCAATAGAACAAAGTGTGTAGCAATATGCCAATAGAACAAAGAAAGTGTGCAGCAGTATGCCAAAAGAACAAAGAAAGTGTGCAGCAATATGCCAATAGAACAAAGTGTGCAGCAATGTGCCAACAGATCAAAGAAAGTGTGTAGCAATATGCCAATAGAACAAAGAGTTGCAGCAATATGCCAATAGAACAAAGAAAGTGTGCAGCAATATGCCAACAGATCAAAGAAAGTGTGCAGCAACATGCCAATAGAACAAAGTAAAATTTTGAATGTGGAGCAACGATCAAACAGAACAAAGCAAAAGGGTGAAGCTACATACCGAAGAATCTGGCCCAGGCCAAAAGCTGTGTCAGTTATTCATGAAAGCTTCCCCCGTGGGGATGCCAGGGGGGGTCTGTCAGTATAAACAGCATCCCCACCTTCTGGAAATCCTGTGCCTCTGTCCCTCTTTTCTATCCCTCTCTTTGTTTCTGCATTGTTCTTGTTCTTATCACCACCTTCTCCGTCTACTTTCTGCCCTTCTTGGTCCATTCTCCGGCCTTTTTTCCAGAAAGACTTAAAAATAACATTTCTCTCCCTTGCCGAAGTCAGGATGTGCCGGGCCTGACTTGTCAGGCGCTCAACGGCAGCGCAACGCATTTTCGCTCATTTGACAGACAACAATAGTTGCTGTCTGAGCGTTCAATGAAGAAGATTCATGTAAGCTAAGTGCCAAGGCCTATATCAACGTACTGTTATCTTGGTAAAAATATACCGTTGAGATTGTCTTCAGCCATGACAAGACGAGCTCTTAACGTAACAATCTGCACTCTCCTTTACAGGAGAAACAAAATCCTCTGAAGTTGAAGTATGGCTGCCTGTGTGGCGAGGTACTTGAAAAAAGTGTCCTACACACACACACACACACACACATACACACACACTTCTCACCCAGTGTATACTTAACAATCTCACAGTGATTCATTACCAGGTGGGATGAGTGAGTCAGAGTGCGCATTCTAGGTGATCCCGAAATGTTAAGCTGGGGAACGCACAACAACAACGACAACAACATGAGGAAGAGCAAAAGTACAAGCAGGTCACACGCGATGCTACCTTACATACATAGAATACATAGCAAAATTCATATGCACATAATGTACACAAACGCACGCGCACACACGTATACAAGCAATCATCTATACATGAATGCGAACACGCACGCACGCACGCACGCACGCACGCACGCGCAGACACACACATGGATGACTGGATAAAAGAACCA